>CM037783.1:2584730-2598302 GCA_021229015.1 Solen grandis
GCGTCGTATGACGTAAAATGACGTCATGACGCGTTAACAAACCTTTTATCCAAAATGTAGGTTTTTTTTAGCCCTACATGCCTTACCTTTTGACCGATTTGCATAAAATTTTCACTGAATGTGCAACATAGCATCTCATTTACCTTAGTCACTTCCGTTTCCTGAACGTCGTAATGGTTCAGGTCATATGTCAGTTATTGGTGTTTTTATTCGACAAGGTGTTTCTAAAAATCGAAAAAAAAAATCTACCAGAACACTGTGAGTAAAATCTGTAGGGCTTTAAAAGACCTTTCAGGTGATATTTAGTTTTTGAAGATCGGGGTTGAATCGGTTGAGTTACAGCAGAAAGACGAAAAGTGTACTTTTAACGAAATTGAAACGCTGTAGTTTCATGAACTTTAAGTCAAAAATTATGATTTCTTCAGATTTGAACTTAATTTCGTATTACAAAGGCTCCTGATGTGCTAGAAGTATGAAAATTGGACAGCATATGTGTCTTGAGATCTTTGTTTTCCAGAACAACTGACGTCGTATGGCGTCATTTAACGTCAGAACGTAATAAGCAATTTTGCATTTGAAATAAGTGGTTTTTAGGCCCTGCAGGCTTTCTTTTTTGACCGATTTACATCTTACTTTCAGTTAATGTACAGCCTTGTGTCCCGTCGAACATGGTGACATCTGTTTTCGGAGAATCATAAAGGTCAAGGTCATTTTTCATTAATCGGTTTTTTCTTCGGCCTTCAATATCTCAAGAACGATAAATATTCTATCGAGATACTATGGGTATAATTTGTAAAGCTTTGAAAGTCCTCCTAGATGATATTTAGTTTTTGATGATCGGGATTGGATAAGTTGAGTTTTGGCAGAAAAACGAAAATAGATTCACCCCAAGTGCATTTAACTGCTTATATGTAAAGAAACATTGATTTTTGTAAGTTAGGGTATGAATATAATTTGAAGAACAATTCTTTACCATTCTAATAGAGTTTAAATTTTAAAGATTGGCCAAGGATCAAAAATTTTTTAGGGCGAATACAAAACGACATGAACATATTTTTGCCGATTTTTGCAGTTTTCTAGAGATATAACTATCCATATCTTAAAAGTGATTGAAGATACATCCATGTATAAAGCGTGTGAAATTTAGGGTATTTGAAGACCTTTCAAACGGTACCTAGGTTTTTGAAATTGGACATCATATAATGAAGTTTCAAGAAAAATAAGAATTAAGACGTTTCATTCATGCACTTTTGCAGTGGTCTTTTAGTTACCTATACATAAAAAGGCGTTACAGATGGGTGAAAATAATAAAAAAAGTGAAATAATTGATATTGTAAGAGCTTTCTTACGATACCTAGTTTTATTATACGCCCTTATTATGACAAGGCGCTTATCCATATGTCCATCCATTAGCCATACCAATGTCCACTCATTAACTAATATGTGTGCTGTCTTCATTCCAAGATGAGAGATTGACATGGATAGTGGATGATCACTATTGATTTTGAGGTCATTACGTCAAAGGTCAAGTTCAATTTGACACTTAGTGTAAAATACTTGTCCGCACAATAAATTGAGAAGGAATAAGCATAGGTTTTTGAACATTGGTAGGGAAATTGCACATTGTCAGTTGAAAACCCCTATTGATTTTGAGGTCATTCGATCAAAAGTCAAGGTCACAGTGACATTTAATTTAAATATCCTTTTCTGATGAATTCCTTGAGAATGAATAAGCCTAAGTTTGTGAAACTAGTTAGGGACATTGTCTATGGCCAGTTCACGATCATTTTTGATATTTTTAGGTCAGAAAGTCAAAGGTCAGGGTCAAAGTGTGTCTTAATAAAATCTTTTTTTTTATTTATTACTTGAGAAGAAATAAGCCTGTCTGTGAAATTTGGGAGGGACATTGACCACGGCCTGTATATGACACCTATGATTTTGAGGTAATAAAGTCAAAGGTCAATGTAACAATGACACTAAGACCATTAGAGCAGAAAGCCCTATCGTTTGTTCAGGACAAACGAAATCAAGTTATTCTTTTTTTTCCTCATATATTTGTGTAAATTTCGATGTGTTGCAATTGACTCAGAATAATGAAAACATTATGGCATATATTTCAAACTATTAGCTTCAGGATGCAATGAATTTCATATTCATATGACGTCATATAACGTCAGATTTGACTTCAGATGAAAAACATTGTACGCGGTCTACAGCCATTATATCTGGACCAATTTTCATCAAAATTTCATAGAATGTGTATATTATGCTCTAGTTGTGCATTCCGGTGCCGTTTTTCAAAATTCGAAAAGGCAATGGTTCTATGGCGAATCCAAAATTCGAACCATTGACGTCAAAGTTCAAATAAAATCACTTCCAGTAGAGCTAGAAAGCTGATATTTGGACAGAATATAAGTCTCTAGGATTTCATTAAATTCTCAGACGTCATGAGGTGAAAAGTAATTTCTAATATTTACGTATTAACTTCTATATGTTGAAAACGTCCGAGCACCTTGAAAATTTAATAGCATATGCTTCAGATAGAACATTTTGCATTTCAATGATTTTCATTTGCCTATGGCGTGTTTTGAAGTCAAAGTAGACGTCCTTTAAAAAAGTTTGTACGCGGTCTACAGCCATAATTTCTGGATCGATTTTCATACAAAATTCACAGATTGTGTATGTTACGCTCAATCTGTGTATCCCCATGCCCGTTTTCCACAATTCAAAAAGGCAAAGGTTTTATGGAGAATCAAAGATACGAACCATTGACGTAAAATTTCAAATACCTATAAAATCGCTTCCAGAGGAGATAGAAAGCTTATATTTGGACAGATTATAAGTCTTAATGTGTCCTTTATATTCTGTGAAGATAAACGTCATTTAACGTCATATGACGTCAAAAGGTCAAAAAGAATTTCAGATATCTACGCGTTAATTTCTATATATTGCAAAGGTCCCAGAGACATGACAAATTTACTGCCTATATTTAAGATAATGAATATTTTATTTCATTGATATTCTTATGTCTATGACGTCATATGACATCAAACTTGCCGTTTTCTACACAAGTTTGTACGCGGTCTACAGCCATTATTTCTAAACCGATTTACATCAAAATTTCACAGAATGTGTATATTACGCTCTAGCTGTGTATCCTTGTGTCCGGTTTTCAAAATTCGAAAAAGCAATGGATCTAAGGCAAATCCAAAATTCGAACCATTGACGTCAAATTTCAAAAACGTATAAAATCGCTTCAAGATGACTTAGAATGCTGATATTTGGACTGAATATTAGTCTCTAAGATTTCTTTCTATTCTGTGAGGAAGAACTTCATTTGACGTCAAATGACGTCATACGTCATTTCTGATATCTACGCGTTAATTTCTATATATTGCAATGGTCCCAGGGGCACGACAAATACACTGCATATATTTAAGATAATGAACATTTCATTTCATTAATTTTCGTATGTTTATGACGTCATATGACATCAAACTTGCCGATTTCTACACAAGTTGTACGCGATCTACAGCCATTATTTCTGGGCGGATTTTCATAAAAATTTCACAGAATGTGTATGTAACGCTATAGTTGTGCCACCCAGTGTCCGTTTCACCAAATTTGAAAAGGCAAAGGTTTTATGGCTAATCCAAGATTAGAAGCATAGACGTCAAATTTCAGTATAAGTCTTTTAGTCTTCTTTATATTCTGAGAAGATGAACGTCATATTACGTCATATGATCTTATAGGTCCAAGGTATTTTTTGTTGAAATTATGCCTTATTTATTTGTTTGATTTGCATGAATTCTTACTGAAGGTGCAGCATCATTAAGTTCAATCATTGCTTATATCTTGAAAACCTCTTAAGCTAGACCTAATTATATGACAATGGAATTGTAAGCATTTTCAATTTGTTTAGTTACATAGGGTATAGAAATAGGCCAAGTTAAATGAAATTAATAGAAAAAAATGATTTTCATTTACTTTTGAGATATTCTCCAAGTTAATCGGTTTATTTTTCAAAGTTTATGAAAGATATGGCCCCACAAAAACAATTTAATGGAAGGAATTTGATTTCCTTTAACTTTTTTCGCTTTTACTGTCTGTCAAATGTAGCAGAAAGTCCTAGAATCGTATCAACGAATGAAATCTAATTTATTTTTGATTTTTTTAAAAATCCTCATGCGCAATATTTTCATTAAGATTGAGGGAACAGATATTTTGTGAAAGTAATTATCTGAAAATCAATGACATAGATATCCAATATTTGTGAATAACTGGAGATATCAATTATTTCGGGAAACGTTTTCTCTTAAACAAAACGAATGAGGAAACAAATATAAATACAATTATATACTTATCATCTAATAATATTTTACATGTTTTTTATATAAATGACAAATATTACATTTATTCCATATCCGTTTTAAGGAAGAAAAATAAAATCTTTCCGTCAGGAATACTTACTCTTTATTGTACAATTCGGTGTCGCTTCCCATTCTCCATTGGCTTGACATTTTGTGCTTAAAAAAATTTCGTCGCTAATTTCGTAACCAGATAAACATGTATAATTGGCAGTATTCCCATAAGTGGTTTCATCGTATGTTGGGTCATTGGTGAATGTGCCACTATTTGGTGTACCACAGTCTAAAATATAAAACATATGAGCTTTAGAACTTGGATTTATTTATTTTTAATTTTGTTAAAGATCCTCATGCGCATTATCTTCATTAAGATTGAGGGAACAGATATTTTGTGAAAGTCATTATCTGAAAATCAATGACATAGATATCCAATATTGGTGAATAACTGGAGATATCAGTAAATTCGGGAAAAGTTTTGTCTTAAACAAAACGCATGAGGAAACAAATAAAAATACAATTATAACCTTATCATCTAATAATATTTTTCATGTTATTTGATTTAAATGACAAAGATAACATTTATCCCATATCCATTATAAGGAAGAAAAATAAAACCTGTCCACCAGGAATACTTACTCTTTATTGTACAATTCGGTGTCGCTTCCCATTCTCCATTGGCTTGACATTTTGTGCTTAAAAGATTTTCGTCGCTAATTTCGTAACCAGGTAAACATGTATAATTGGCAGTACTCCCATAAGTGGTCTCATCGTATGTTGGGTCATTGGTGAAGCTGCCGCTAATTGGTGTACCACAGTCTAAAATATGAGACATAAGAGCTTTAGAAACTAGTATACTGTCGAACCCAAGTTACTCCACCACCTCTCATTCAAATACCTGGCGTCATTCGAAAATACTTCGTTGGTCCCGATCAGTCTCTTTCTTATTTCTATATTAAAATATCTGGGTTATTCAAATTTGTGCCATTCGAATACCTGGCCTCATCCGAAAAGATCTTTTGGCCCGTGCCAATCAATTCGTATGATTTTCGCACCCCTTATCCGAAGCTGCTGACGAGCATTAATTACCGGCGACATTTTGAAAACAAACAATGGAAAGGCGCAAACGCCAATTAATTACCGAAATGGGCATGGAGATGGCCGCTTACAATTTGCATCAGTTGTTAATTGATTGGATGTTAGTCCAGTTCAATCAAGAAGGTGGTGATTGTAGTATTTCGGATACGTTGGTAAAGGAAAATTTAAACAAGGGTAACAAGCAGACCACGATTACATCGTTTTTCGAGACGACGTTGATGTAACCTTGATACATGTAGTTTCTTGTGGTTAAGTCAGACATGCTTAATGTTCATATATGTATTGAAGTAAGCATATATGCAGGAAAAAATAATGTTGGTATATTAAATATCAATTATCCATTGCTGTTTTCAAAACGGCGTTGATATTGGGCACATGTAGTCGCTTGTGAATTAGTCAGACCTCATAAATGTACATGTATTTATGTATATTTGTTATTGATATATGTATTGATTATTTATGTATCGAAATGATTTATGCATAAGAAGATAAAAGCTGTAAAATGAAAATTAATTATCTATAGTCGTTTTCAAAAACATTACTAAATCATAACATATCTTTAAATGTATAAATTATATATAACGTTCACTGCATGAAAAAAGTGGGTGGGATGGGCTTTTGTCTCAACGATCGACGTGATTTGGGTTATTCGAATAAATGCTTTACTCGAAAAAAAAAAAACAACACCAAACCCCTGGATTTCGAGTGTTATATGAAATAAATGACAAATATAACATTTATCCCATATCCATTTTAAGGAAGAAAAATAAAATCTTTCCGTCAGGAATACTTACTCTTTATTGTACAATTCGGTGTCGCTTCCCATTCTCCATTGGCTTGACATTTTGTGCTTAAAAGATTTTCGTCGCTAATTTCGTAACCAGATAAACATGTATAATTGGCAGTACTCCCATAAGTGGTCTCATCGTATGTTGGGTCATTGGTGAATGTGCCACTATTTGGTGTACCACAGTCTAAAATATAAGACATAAGGGCTATAGAAACTGGAATAATTTATTTTTGATTTTGTTAAAGATCCTCATGCACATTATCTTCATTACGATAGAGGGAACAGATATTTTGTGAAAGTCAGTATCTGAAAATCAATGACATAGATATCCAATATAAGTGACTAATTGGAGATAACAATTATTTCGGGAAACGTTTTCTCTTAAACAAAACGCATGAGGAAACAAATAAAAATACAATTATATCCTTATCGTCTAATAATATTGTTCATGTTATTTGATATAAATGATAAATATAACATATATCCCATATCCGATTTAAGGAAGAAAAATAAAACCTTTCCGTTAGGAATACTTACTGTTTATTGTACAACTTGGTGTCGCTTCCCATTCTCCATTGGCTTGACATTTTGTGCTTAAAAGATTTTCGTCGCTAATTTCGTAACCAGATAAACATGTATAATTGGCAGTACTCCCATAAGTGGTCTCATCGTATGTTGGGTCATTGGTGAATGTGCCACTATTTGGTGTACCACAGTCTAAAATATATGACATAAGGGCTATAGAAACTGGAATAATTTATTTTTGATTTTGTTAAAGATCCTCATGCACATTATCTTCATTACGATAGAGGGAACAGATATTTTGTGAAAGTCAGTATCTGAAAATCAATGACATAGATATCCAATATAAGGGACTTATTGGAGATAACAATTATTTCGGGAAACGTTTTCTCTTAAACAAAACGCATGAGGAAGCGATAAAATACAATTATATCCTTATCATCTTATAATATTTTTCATGTTATTTGATAGAAATGACAAATATAACATTCATTCCATATCCGTTTTAAGGAAGAAAAATAAAATCTTTCCGTCAGGAATACTTACTCTTTATTGTACAATTCGGTGTCGCTTCCCATTCTCCATTGGCTTGACATTTTGTGCTTAAAAGTTTTCGTCGCTAATTTCATAACCAGATAAACATGTATAATTGGCAGTACTCCATAAGTGTCTCATCGTATGTTGGGTCATTGGTGAATATGCCACTATTTGGTGTACCACAGTCTAAAATATAAGACATAAGAGCTTTAGAAACTGGAATAATTTATATTTGATTTTGTTAAAGATCATCATGCGCATTATCTTCATTAAGATTGAGGGAACAGATATTTTGTAAAAGTCATTATCTGAAAATCAATGACATAGATATCCAATATTGGTGACTAACTGGAGATAACAATTATTTCGGGAAACGTTTTCTCTTAAACAAAACGCATGAGGAAACAAATATAAATACAATTACCTTTTATCATCTAATAATATTTAATGTTATTTGATATAAATGATAAATATAACATTTATCCCATATCCGATTTAAGAAAGAAAAATAAAATCTTTCCGTCAGGAATACTTACTGTTTATTGTACAATTTGGTGTCGCTTCCCATTCTCCATTGGCTTGACATTTTGTGCTTAAAAGATTTTCGTCACGAATTTCGTAACCAGATAAACATGTATAATTGGCAGTACTCCCATAGGTTGTCTCATCGTATGTTGGGACATTGGTGAATGTGCCACTATTTGGTGTACCACAGTCTAAAATATAAGACATAAGAGCTTTAGAAACTGGAATAATTTATATTTCATTTTGTTAAAGATCATCATGCGCATTATCTTCATTAAGATTGAGGGAACAGATATTTTGTGAAAGTCATTATCTGAAAATCAATGACATAGATATCCAATATTGGTGACTAACTGGAGATAACAATTATTTCGGGAAACGTTTTCTCTTAAACAAAACGCATGAGGGAAACAAATATAAATACAATTATAACCTTATCATCTAATAATATTTTCATATTATTTGAAATAAATGACAAATACAACATTTATCCCATATCCGATTTAAGGAAGAAAAATAAAACCTTTCCGTTAGGAATACTTACTGTTTATTGTACAATTTGGTGTCGCTTCCCATTCTCCATTGGCTTGACATTTTGTGCTTAAAAGATTTTCGTCGCTAATTTCGTAACCAGATAAGCATGTATAATTGGCAGTACTCCCATAAGTGGTCTCATCGTATGTTGGGTCATTGGTGAATGTGCCACTATTTGGTGTACCACAGTCTAAAATATAAGACATAAGAGCTTTAGAAACTGTAATAATTTATTTTTGATTTTGTTAAAGATCATCATGCACATTATCTTCATTAAGATTGAGGGAAGAGATATTTTGTGAAAGTCAGTATCTGAAAATCAATGACATAGATATCCAATATTGGGGATTAACTGGAGATAACAATTATTTCGGGAAACGTTTTGTCTTAAACAAAACGCATGAGGAAGAAAATATATATACAATTATATCCTTATCATCTTATAATATTTTTCATGTTATTTGATATAAATGACAAATATAACCTTTATTCCATATCCGTTTTAAGGAAGAAAAATAAAATCTTTCCGTCAGGAATACTTACTCTTTATTGTACAATTCGGTGTCGCTTCCCATTCTCCATTGGCTTGACATTTTGTGCTTAAAAGATTTTCGTCGCTAATTTCGTAACCAGATAAACATGTATAATTGGCAGTACTCCCATAAGTGGTCTCATCGTATGTTGGGTCATTGGTGAATGTGCCACTATTTGGTGTACCACAGTCTAAAATATAAGACATAAGGGCTATAGAAACTGGAATAATTTATTTTTGATTTTGTTAAAGATCCTCATGCACATTATCTTCATTACGATAGAGGGAACAGATATTTTGTGAAAGTCAGTATCTGAAAATCAATGACATAGATATCCAATATAAGTGACTAATTGGAGATAACAATTATTTCGGGAAACGTTTTCTCTTAAACAAAACGCATGAGGAAACAAAAAAAATACAATTATATCCTTATCGTCTAATAATATTGTTCATGTTATTTGATATAAATGATAAATATAACATATATCCATATCCGATTTAAGGAAGAAAAATAAAACCTTTCCGTTAGGAATACTTACTGTTTATTGTACAACTTGGTGTCGCTTCCCATTCTCCATTGGCTTGACATTTTGTGCTTAAAAGATTTTCGTCGCTAATTTCGTAACCAGATAAACATGTATAATTGGCAGTACTCCCATAAGTGGTCTCATCGTATGTTGGGTCATTGGTGAATGTGCCACTATTTGGTGTACCACAGTCTAAAATATATGACATAAGGGCTATAGAAACTGGAATAATTTATTTTTGATTTTGTTAAAGATCCTCATGCACATTATCTTCATTACGATAGAGGGAACAGATATTTTGTGAAAGTCAGTATCTGAAAATCAATGACATAGATATCCAATATAAGGGACTTATTGGAGATAACAATTATTTCGGGAAACGTTTTCTCTTAAACAAAACGCATGAGGAAGCGATAAAATACAATTATATCCTTATCATCTTATAATATTTTTCATGTTATTTGATAGAAATGACAAATATAACATTCATTCCATATCCGTTTTAAGGAAGAAAAATAAAATCTTTCCGTCAGGAATACTTACTCTTTATTGTACAATTCGGTGTCGCTTCCCATTCTCCATTGGCTTGACATTTTGTGCTTAAAAGATTTTCGTCGCTAATTTCATAACCAGATAAACATGTATAATTGGCAGTACTCCCATAAGTGGTCTCATCGTATGTTGGGTCATTGGTGAATATGCCACTATTTGGTGTACCACAGTCTAAAATATAAGACATAAGAGCTTTAGAAACTGGAATAATTTATATTTGATTTTGTTAAAGATCATCATGCGCATTATCTTCATTAAGATTGAGGGAACAGATATTTTGTAAAAGTCATTATCTGAAAATCAATGACATAGATATCCAATATTGGTGACTAACTGGAGATAACAATTATTTCGGGAAACGTTTTCTCTTAAACAAAACGCATGAGGAAACAAATATAAATACAATTACCTTTTATCATCTAATAATATTTAATGTTATTTGATATAAATGATAAATATAACATTTATCCCATATCCGATTTAAGAAAGAAAAATAAAATCTTTCCGTCAGGAATACTTACTGTTTATTGTACAATTTGGTGTCGCTTCCCATTCTCCATTGGCTTGACATTTTGTGCTTAAAAGATTTTCGTCACGAATTTCGTAACCAGATAAACATGTATAATTGGCAGTACTCCCATAGGTTGTCTCATCGTATGTTGGGACATTGGTGAATGTGCCACTATTTGGTGTACCACAGTCTAAAATATATGACATAAGAGCTTTAGAAACTGGAATAATTTATATTTCATTTTGTTAAAGATCATCATGCGCATTATCTTCATTAAGATTGAGGGAACAGATATTTTGTGAAAATCATTATCTGAAAATCAATGACATAGATATCCAATATTGGTGACTAACTGGAGATAACAATTATTTCGGGAAACGTTTTCTCTTAAACAAAACGCATGAGGGAAACAAATATAAATACAATTATAACCTTATCATCTAATAATATTTTCATATTATTTGAAATAAATGACAAATACAACATTTATCCCATATCCGATTTAAGGAAGAAAAATAAAACCTTTCCGTTAGGAATACTTACTGTTTATTGTACAATTCGGTGTCGCTTCCCATTCTCCATTGGCTTGACATTTTGTGCTTAAAAGATTTTCGTCGCTAATTTCGTAACCAGATAAACATGTATAATTGGCAGTACTCCCATAAGTGGTCTCATCGTATGTTGGGTCATTGGTGAATGTGCCACTAGTTGGTGTACCACAGTCTAAAATATAAGACATAAGGGCTATAGAAACTGGAATAATTTATTTTTGATTTTGTTAAAGATCCTCATGCGTATTATCTTCATTACGATAGAGGGAACAGATATTTTGTGAAAGTCAGTATCTTAAAATCAATGACATAGATATCCAATATTAGTGACTAACTGGAAATAACAATTATTTCGGGAAACGTTTTCTCTTAAACAAAACGCTTGAGGAAGTAAATATATATACAATTATATCCTTATCATCTTATAATATTTTTCATGTTATTTGATATAAATGACAAATATAACCTTTATTCCATATCCGTTTTAAGGAAGAAAAATAAAATCTTTCCGTCAGGAATACTTACTCTTTATTGTACAATTCGGTGTCGCTTCCCATTCTCCATTGGCTTGACATTTTGTGCCTAAAAGATTTTCGTCGCTAATTTCATAACCAGATAAACATGTATAATTGGCAGTACTCCCATAAGTGGTCTCATCGTATGTTGGGTCATTGGTGAATATGCCACTATTTGGTGTACCACAGTCTAAAATATAAGACATAAGAGCTTTAGAAACTGGAATAATTTATATTTGATTTTGTTAAAGATCATCATGCGCATTATCTTCATTAAGATTGAGGGAACAGATATTTTGTAAAAGTCATTATCTGAAAATCAATGACATAGATATCCAATATTGGTGACTAACTGGAGATAACAATTATTTCGGGAAACGTTTTCTCTTAAACAAAACGCATGAGGAAACAAATATAAATACAATTACCTTTTATCATCTCATAATATTTAATGTTATTTGATATAAATGATAAATATAACATTTATCCCATATCCGATTTAAGGAAGAAAAATAAAACCTTTCCGACAGGAATACTTACTGTTTATTGTACAATTTGGTGTCGCTTCCCATTCTCCATTGGCTTGACATTTTGTGCTTAAAAGATTTTCGTCGCGAATTTCGTAACCAGATAAACATGTATAATTGGCAGTACTCCCATAGGTTGTCTCATCGTATGTTGGGTCATTGGTGAATGTGCCACTATTTGGTGTACCACAGTCTAAAATATAAGACATAAGAGCTTTAGAAACTAGAATAATTTATATTTCATTTTGTTAAATATCATCATGCGCATTATCTTCATTAAGATTGAGGGAACAGATATTTTGTGAAAGTCATTATCTGAAAATCAATGACATAGATATCCAATATTGGTGACTAACTGGAGATAACAATTATTTCGGGAAACGTTTTCTCTTAAACAAAACGCATGAGGGAAACAAATATAAATACAATTATAACCTTATCATCTAATAATATTTTCATGTTATTTGAAATAAATGACAAATACAACATTTATCCCATATCCGATTTAAGGAAGAAAAATAAAACCTTTCCGTTAGGAATACTTACTGTTTATTGTACAATTTGGTGTCGCTTCCCATTCTCCATTGGCTTGACATTTTGTGCTTAAAACATTTTCGTCGCTAATTTCGTAACCAGATATACATGTATAATTGGCAGTACTCCCATAAGTGGTCTCATCGTATGTTGGGTCATTGGTGAATGTGCCACTATTTGGTGTACCACAGTCTAAAATATAAGACATAAGGGCTATAGAAAGTGGAATAATTTATTTTTGATTTTATTAAAGATCCTCATGCACATTATCTTCATTACGCTAGAGGGAAAAAGATTTTTGTGAAAGTCAGTATCTGAAAATCAATGACATAGATATCCAATATAAGTGACTAATTGGAAGATAACAATTATTTTGGAAAAAGTTTTCTCTTAAACAAAACGCATGAGGAAGCAATATAAATACAATTATATCCTTATCATCTTTAATATTTTTCATGTTATTTGTTATAAATGACAAATATAACATTTCATTCCCTTCCCTTTTAATGAAGAAAAATAAAATCTTTTTCCCTCAGGGAAAACTTACTCTTTTATTGTAAAAATTCGGTGTCGTTCCATTCTCCATTGGCTTTACATTTTGTGCTTAAAGATTTTCGTCGTAATTTTGTAACCAGATAAGAATGTATAATTGGCAGTACTCCCATAAGTGGTCTCATTCGTATGTTGGGTCATTGGTGAAAGTGCCACTATTTGGTGTACCACAGTCTAAAATATAAGACATTTAAAAGCTTTAGAAATGGATACATGTAATTTATTTTTGATTTTGTTAAAGATCATCATGCACATTATCTTATTAAGATTGAAGGAACAGATATTTTGTGAAAAATCAAACTGAAAATCAACATGATATCCCTATTTGGGGATTTAATGGAGAAACAAAATTTTTTCGGGAAACGTTTTCTTTAAACAAAACGCATGAGGGGGAAAAA
>CM037783.1:2598402-2648402 GCA_021229015.1 Solen grandis
TTGTCCCTGTATGTCTTTATTCATCCCTTCCACACAATATGAGACCAATTTTATGAAAATCTATCAATAATCAAAGGAGTTGAGGCAATTGATAATGGGAAAATTTACCTTCCTCCTTATTATATGGCCAAGTGCAAATAAGGGTTCATTTTTGTGTCTCCAAGAATAAAACATAAATATCACCAAGGAAAATAATAAAGCAACTTTGAAATTGATGTTTTCTGAAAGGTATGATTGTGATGGTATTGTGGTGAAAATTTCAGGTTAATCGGATGATTGGTTCGAAAGTTATAGCAGATTGAAAAATGCAAAGAAGTCGAAAATCGCTGTTTTTTGTGTGACATGCACTTTATTACCTTTTTTAATTTTTGAATAAATAAAAAGAAATTGCTTTTTGGGTGGGTTTTAACATGGATGTATCATATGTATCCATATATTTAGTAAAATCACCAACTGATTTTTATCAATAGTTAAAAGTTATATATTGATGACATATTTGAAAAAAAGGTCAAGATGTCTCCAAAATCTAAATTTTGAAGTCACCAATATAAAGGTAAATCAGAAATAAGCAAATAATAGGTTTACTTAATCAAACAAGACTGAAAATGGTGCAGGTAAGATGTAGCTTCAAATTTTGATCATTTGCTTTGATTAGTTTGCATGTCACACTGCTTGGTTGTATCATTTGCTACTATAAAAAATATGTCCCAACCATAACGGTTAACACCCTCCTTATGTTTATTGGTAACCTTTACCTTACAGTTATGCTTTGCACTTCTCACAAGCCCTGTTTTATTTTCCTTGATGCCTATCAGAACTTTTGCATTTCAAGAGATCTTTCAGCCAATCTATGGGAAAGCCCTAAGAGGAAGAAAACGTAATGTCCCAACCTTAACGGTTCTGTCCCAACCATAACGGTTAAATTCCTCCCCTCTGACATTCATTTAACATATTTTAAAATTAAATCAGTCGTTTATTTAGTTGTTTTATAGTTGTTTAAGCGACACAGGTCAGTCAGAATAATGGTATGTTGAATATTGTTCCTTTTTATTGTAATTCTTAAAATTAATGTTTATTCAGAAAGACAATTTGCAAACTCAAAACTACAAGTCACATGCTTGTTTAAAGCTTAGATTATGTTACATTCATTAATTCTGCAACAGAAAAAGATATTTTGTTTTACTCTCTTTATTAAAACTCTGTTTTTTAAGACTTATGCAATGCAGACAGCTACCGTTATGGTTGGGACAATTTTAAAATCGATTCTTGCTAGTTAATATATGGTGTTTGGTTGCTGTTTCAGACTACGATGGAGAAATTAGTCGGTAAAATGAACTTTGGAAGGGACTTTAGGTCCAATAACTTACAAAAAGAAAACAACTGTTGTAAAGAATGTTAAGCTAAGAGTCAAAAAAACATATTGTAAAAAAAAGAAAAAAAATGCTAAACTAGATGTACAGTTAAGAAAACAAGAACGGAAGAGAAAAGCTAAGTATTTTAAACAAGAGGGCCATAGAGGCCCTGGGACGCTCACCTGAGTATAGGGTTACCCAAGGAACATCTGTACTAAAACATTTTGAAATCTGGCCAGTAGCTTTATGGAGATAATTCTTAAAGTTTTCGTAATTTATTTATTTCCATTGCAACCAGAGTTCTACTTGGATCAAGTTTATTTTAGCAAATTTTGTGAAGCATCCCTGCCAAGTTTAATCAAATTCTGTCCAACAGTTTCAGAGGAAATGTCGTTTAAAGTTTTCACTATATACATATAAGGCAAATTAACCCCACCCATGGCAGCCATGTTTTCTTACGGATCAGAATAATTTAGCAATCTTGATAGAAGGTTACCGGGCCAAAGAACATCTGTACTAAAATATATTGAAATCTTGCTAATAGTTTTAAAGAAGCTACATGATTTTTAAAGTTTTCTTAATTTTTTTCTTTCCATTGCCATGTCATCAAGATCTTCATAGATCAAGTTTATTTTAGCAACTTTTGTGAAGGTTCCCCCCAAGGATCATCCCTGCCAAGTTTAATTAAATTCTGTCCAACAGTTTCAGAGGAAATGTCATTTAAAGATTTGACTGTATACATATAAGGCATATTAGCCCTGCCCCTGGTGGCCATGTTTTTTTACGGATCAGAATAATTTTAGCAATCTTGATAGAGGGTTTCCCAAAGAACATCTGTACTAAAACAATTTGAAATCTGGCCAGTAGTTTTGAAGGAGATGATTTTTAAATTTTTCATATTTTTTGCTTCCATGGCAACCAGCATTCTACATGGATCAAGTTTATTTTAACAAGTTTAATCAAATTCTGTCCAGTGGTTTCAGGAGGTATCATTTAAAGCAAATTGTTGACAACCGACAAAGACATGCAGACGCATGCGCAGGGTGATCCTAATAGCTCACCAATAGCTAAAAACTGAGGGAACAAAAACAGGCTGTTTCAGGTACTGAAAGCCACAAACATGCACCAAATGCTGGTAAAAAAAATCCACTACAGGCCCTTGTGCAACCTGTGAATGTGCTTGTTAGTTAACAAAATGTTAGAAGGACAGACTGTCTTCATCTTGCAAGAACATGTTGAAAAAGTCTTAAAGTTAGTTTATATAGTTCTAAGTGTTGAAGTATTTTTTAATGTTATGTTAGTTTGATGATGAAATACATCAGAATGACTTATTTCATCAGGAGATATTTAGCTAAAATATTTAGGCATATAATTTGTCCCAACCATAACGGTAATTAATGTACTTTAAAATACAAAGTGTACTGGAATCAAAATCAAAATCTTATTTCAAAGTAGTTGTTCTGATCTAGAAATGATTTTGCTTAATACTGTAATGATCTGAGCTGAAATTATTATGTGTGAATCAAACATTTATTGTGAAAAGTGTTTTACTTATTGCTGCAATTAACATAGATCTACAAGAAGACTTGTGCCATAAATATCAGTGAAAATTTCAATGTATTTGAAGACTTTGAACATCATATATTAAATTAATGGTGAAATGAAACAACATAAGGCTTGTTAAGATTTACAATTCAGCCTTAAAAACAAGAAGTGTAACATGTCACAACCATAACGGTTAAACAGAAATTTCGCTACATTTTTGGTTTGGACGATGCTAAGTAATGCCTTTGAGTATCAAAGCCAGGTTGGTTTTATTTTGAAGGAATTTGATATAGTTTTTATTTCAAATATTTATTTTAAGTAAATGTTCAATTACAATCTAAGAATAAAAATTATTAAATTTATCAAATTGCCATATGTTTTCAAGAAGTTAATCTAAATGAAATTGAAAGTTTGTCCATGCCTTTGCCTAATGTATACAGTTTTCAAATTTAAACATGCTTTATGAAGTGTAAAAAAACCCATCTTAGTTCTATCTAAAATCAATATATTTTTAAGAAAGCTGCATCTGTTTAAAAAAAAGCATCCTTTCTGCGTTTTTCACTATATGTACTATGAAAAAGAACTAGCAAAAGCAGTCTCAATAGCAGTTCAGTTTTGGACCTTAATGTCACACTTTATTTGCACTTGGCCATATATGTTTTTTTGTTTTTTTTAATGCGGCAGTTTTTCGGTCAAATTAATGTATCGAATACCTTTGGTTGGTACAAGTGCCATTTTATACTATAAATAGAATGTCCAGTAAAAAATTGCTATTTCATTTTCTGAAAATTAGTTTTATTTTTTTTTGAAAATATAAATCTTGTGCTATTTTCAAATTACCTGTGACACCTATGTACCTGTAATGTCATATATTGAATTAACTGGGCTTGTTACCAACACTTCACTTCCTGGTTTCTCTTCTTAGTAATATTTTTATTTTGTGTGCATGCTTTAAAAATTGAATAAAAACTTATTTTTAGGCTGCATTCATGTTACTTTTAAGTGTTTATTTATGTTATGATTATTGGACAGTCATTATTTAGTGATAGGGCTTTTTTTCCCTTCTTTTACAGAGGCTGATATTACATACATGCCATATCTCCCGGCGGGAGATTAAATCTCCCGGGATTTCGACTTGTCTCCCGATCTCCCGCCGGGAGGTGAAAATCTCCCGGTCTGACTTAAATCAAACCGGTTTCCCTTTGAACTCAGTATAATCCATTCTATTACCAAACTATGATACAGCATCAGGAAGCTTACATAAGAACATGTGTTAGTATCAATTCTGACCAGTGTGCTGTACACAGCCACAGGCAATGTGTGATTGTCCTTATCCAATCAAATTGCGTGATTCAGACAGGTAGCAGATTCGCCAGTCTATCAGTTGAAACAATTATCGTCGGGTCATTAGCAGCTATCAAGGCAATACTAAAGCTAGAATGAGTAAGGTTAGAATGCATTTGGTACACCGTAATAAAGACGTAAATGATTGCTTTAGTATATCTTACCAGGGATAAAAAAGGTCCCGGAGAATAGCTAATCCTTACTTACCGGAAGTGTAAACAATAAATGATAATTAGATCAGCTGTTTACCAATCATTTAAATCTTAACAAAACTCGTCATATGGACACATCATATAAAGTACACCTCAGCTAGAGATAAATTGCAAATGAAGTGCAATTTTCACATGAAGGGTAATGAAATGTGTATTTCTTTTTCTTTTTTTTTATTTTTAATTAATAACGTCTCTTTGATATATGTCGTAAAATCTCCCTGGCTGGACCCCAAATCTCCCTGTGAAAATTTCAAAACCTCCCTGGGAGACATACTGAAAATATGGCATGTATGATATTAGGTGACTTCCTAATCCAAAACATGTCATCAATTTCACAATTCTGTTGAAAAAAATCTCAAACTGAAGAAATTTCATGAAAAGTATCTAATGCACAGCCCAAAATGGGATATTTCATGCCTTGTAAGACCATATCAAATTTATCTGTCATTGCTTTACAAGAATTGTCTTGTTCAACAGATACTTATGTGTTTTTTTGTTTGTTTGTTTTTTATGTTCATTTCCATGTAGTAGTGATTATTTCTTTAAGTGCAGTGAAGTATGTATGATGCAAACAGTTGTTCATTTCATTCTCACTTCACTCATTAAGTAATTTGATGGAGATTTATCTGTTGAGTTAATAATAGAGGGCAAACATTTTCACAATTTCAACTGATATCTAGGTATTACAGTAGTTTGTACTGCAGTAGCAGTGTCAAACTGGAAGAGTAATAGTAATTAAAGACACTGGTTAATTTCCTGTGCTCATGTCAGATTAAAGTAAATATGATACAGTAAAAGAGGCACTAAACAAAATGATATGTAGGACTATATATTACATGTACAATCATTTGTTGGTGATTTGAACAGTGTCTCTGTTCGACTCACAGTTATATGCCATAAATCTACATGTTTCTATGATCATTCCTTTGTTCTTTTCTGAATATATTAAAATGTAATTATGTAGTGTCAGAACTATTTTATTTCTTGGTTTTCCACAAAATAACATTTTCCATTTTCACAGCTATAAAAAAAAAAAGCAACCAAAAAGAAAATGTACATGTTTTTGCCATTGAGGTAGTTTCTGTTTCAGAGTGGTAAAGTACCTGAAGGTGTTGAGCTCAATTTCTGGCTGAAGGCAATACGCTATTACTTAGTTACATGTTTATAGGCAAAAGTTATATGGAATATATTTTTTCCCATAGGTTTTCTTCATGATGAAGATAGAAAAGTTTGGGGAAATGCCAATCCGAAAGTTCATCACCAACAAAAAATTCAAAATTCAGTTTGAAAATGAGCATGTACGTCACAGATTTGAAGAGCTGTTGGAACACAAGTGTGGAATATGTAAAGACAGATATCCAGAGAAGTCATTCAAAGCCTTGAGAGATCATATGAGACGTGTTCACACGATGTTCTACTGTGACCTCTGTCTTGAATTGAAGGTATGTTATCTTTACAGAAATGAATTATAATTTTTTGAGATGGAAGATTTTATATAAAGAAAAGCAATTTCAATTGAAAGGTTTTTGAAGTTGTAAGAGAAAGTAAAACTGCAAAGCAAATAAAGAATCAATGACATATTTGATAACTACATGTAATACTTGGATGTTATTTTTTAACAATAAACCCCATACCTCATCTATGAGTCTTTATGGTTTGGTAAACAAAGCAGGACTGTCCCCAGTGGCCTTGGTAGTGGGAAATCGTGGGTTCGATTGTCAGCAGCAACATACCACAGTTGTAAAAAATGGTACTATTATAGCTCCCTTGCTTTGCTTTCAGCATTTAAGGGTAGTTGCAGGACTGGTTGGCCCAGTGTTCAGTGTTGGCCACAGGATAATGTGACTGGGTGTGGTATCATGCCACATGTCTATGGTGTGATACTGTAGTGTGGCAGCACTATATCTGTCTCAAGCAGACATCGTCTCCAAATGACTGAAATACTGTCGGTGGGACATTAAACCCAACAAACAAACAAAACAGATCCAGATAGACAACTTTTGTATGATACTGTATACATAGCAAAGACAAATCCACTTTCATAATATATTACAATTTAATGTTCAGTTACTTTATAAGTTCATATTTATCAAACCATATATTCATGAGGTAAAGTGTTAAAGAATGTATGATCATATACTCACTGTTTGGCTACAGAAGTGGGAGATTATGTTTCCAAAGAAGAGAGAGCTGGTTTTTTTTAGCTCACCTGAGCACTTGTGCTCAGGGTGAGCTTTTGTGACCGCTTTTTGTCCGTCTTGCTTCGTCCGTCATCACAATTGCTTGTGAACACTCTGGAGGCCACAGTTTTGACCCAATCTTCAAAAAATTTGATCAGGATGTTTGTCTACATTATATTTCGGAAGTTTGAAAATGGGTCATGTGGGATCAAAAACTAGGTCACCAGGTCAAGTATTGAAAAAAACCTTGTGAACATGCTTGAAGCCTTATTTTTGGCCTAACCTTCATGTAACTTGGTCAGAATGTTTGTTTACATCAAATCTCGGATGAATTAAAAACTGGGCTATATGGGGTGAAAAAGTAGGTCACCAGGGCCAAAAATCTTGTGAACACTCTAAAGGTCTACACTTTTGTCTCAGTCTTTATTAAACTTGATAAGAATGATGACTGCATGAATTCCCAGTTGAGTGCAAATTCAGGTAGGATCAAAATCTAGGTCACGTAGTCAAATCTTAGAATAACACTTTAGATGCCATACTTTTTTGTCAGCATGCCTAACACAGCAATCTTATTCAGGTGAGCGACACAGGGCCATCTTGGCCCTCTTGTTTTATCTAGACATTCTCAGAATTTAATTTAAACATATTTAAGTAAAACATTGCATGTCTCCATTTTGTTGATGTTAACATTAAAACTATTTGTATGCAACCATTGCTTCAGATATTCACCAGTGTTAGAAAGTTTTATGACAGAAAGGGTCTGGGTGAGCATCGCAGAGTTGGTGACAAAGATGACACATCTTACAAAGGCCATCCCCTATGTAAATTCTGTGATGAGCGCTACCTAGATAATGATGAGCTGTACAAACATCTGAGGAAGGACCACTACTTCTGCCACTTCTGTGAATCACAAGGGTCACAAGAGTTCTTTGCGTATGTTCATCTTATTAATCTGTTTAACCCTTTTCCTCATATAGACTCATTTTGACGCACTCAATAGGTACCACATAAAGCCTGATCTGCAGAAAACCACAGTTAAAGCTTACCAAATTTAATTATAAAGTCCTCATTTCCAGACCACTGAGGAGCAGCGAACAGCATAAAACCTGATCAGCCTGCGAGTTACTCACATGCTGATCTGGTTTTATGTTGTTCGCATAGGTCTTTTCATGGTTTCCTCTATGAGGGAAAGGGTTAATGCATTTATACGCAGTCATACCTTTTAATACCAATCAGGGTTGTAAAATTCCGAAGATTATCACTGTCTCGACACTAATATTCATTGCCATGGCGAGCAGGTGAGAGGAAATGGCCTTGGTCATACAAACTTTTCACAAATTGATGATTTAATAGCATGTACCTGAATTTTTGGATGATATTTGGTCGTTTTTGATGTTGTTTTTCTCTTAGACCTAATGATAAGTGTATTAGTAATAATACTATAGTGAAAAATTAAATGTCTTAAAACTAGACTTTTCTGTTAAACAGATAGTTCACAGATGATTGGTAGAAATTAAAAAATAATTTTCTACTCTCCCTTGTAAATGTTGGTGAAGTCTCTGGTTCCTGACAAATACACTCGGCAAGTGAAGATCACATGATGTAATAATTGAGAGATACATTGTTGAATTGTTTTCAGATGTGCCCAATATTACTATTGAATTGCGCACTTGAACATCGCAATTCTAAAGGTCATGCTGGAGAAATCAATTTAAAATGGCACATTCCTTGATTATTTGTACATGTCATTATGTATCTGTAGTGCAAGCATGCCTGAGTTGAGTTAAAGTTAACCAAGCAGCATGTTTGTTTACATTTGCTGTCACATTTGTGGAGCTAGCAATGTACGAAAATACATATTTAAAAATACGATCATTCATCAATTTTAAGGCTTTAATCCAGTTTGTGATATTCTTATGATATCAATATTTTTTTTAACAGTTCTTGTTTAAAGGCCTTGTATAATAAAGATGCATACTAATTGTGAATTCACATACATGTACTTGGCTTATATATAAAGAAAATCCAGTTTCCATGTCACACTGTTGTTAAATAATATTAAAAAAAATCACTGATCATTTAAGATTCTTTTTTATTGTTGTAGATGTATGAATTTAAGAAGTAGAATATAGTAGATACAAAAAACATATTGTTGGTGTAACGTCTACTGTATTAATATATGATGCTGTCATTCAATCATTCTGCAGCCAGTAACAATTTACATAAAAGGTACAGTAAAAAAATTGTGATTTTTATTGTGAATCAAGACAAATGTATTGGGATGTGTGTCGTATCACAACCTGGGTGAAGATACTCAGTCCTGTGCTTGGGTACCACGTGACGCGTTCTGGAGCATGGCATCTTCACCAGTTTAGGATAGCGATTTCATAAGTTCAGCCTATGAAGTTAGTGCATATGCAAAGTGAAGGCAAATGAAAATAGACAATAAAGGTCTATAGGTTTTATCATTCTAAATATAGTTTCACTATCGTCTGTGACGATATTGCTTGTGATGGGGAAACCACTAATTTTGTTACAATCATGGATGGTTACATTTGATGACCATGTGTCTGAAGATGGGTATTGATAGACATAACACACACATATAGATTAAAATTGAATTCTTTGTCAATGACAATCTGTGAATGAGTTGCTTCAAACACCAACCAGAACTGTAAATATTTTTCCTTTACATCTTTCCGTTTTTTTTTTTTATAACAGAGACTACGATTTCTTGCGTGAACACTTTCGCAAAGAGCACTACCTTTGTGAAGAAGGTGATTGTGTAACAGTGCAGTTTGAGAATGCGTTTCGATCAGAGATTGATCTGAAAAGTCATGTTGCATCACGACATAGCAAAGCTCAGTCAAAGCATCAAGCTCGACAGGAGAGGACGCTGAATATTGACATAAACCTGGCTCCGAGACCAAGTAATAGACCTCAGAGAGGTAAGCAGGCTCATCCCTAACCAGACCTTTCCATCAGGCCTTAATATTTGGGTGGGGGATTGCAATTGTCATTTTCTCATAATAGAGTCTAGAATGAGAAATCTTGGAATATATAGCAAGTTTAGAGCAAACTGGAAAATTGCATGATTTAAAAGGAATTTTCAGAGGGGAAGACATCTATGAATAGCCCCTGATAAAATAGATGAAAAAAAGCTATGTGAAGCCTTTTCAACATTAGCACAGATAGGAACTCACTTATGCAATCAGTATAAAGTTAGGGCCCAAATTCACCATTAGATTCTTTAGACTTGTACTCAAGATTCTAGCATTGGATGTAGTCAGGTTCTTTTTGTGTAAGGCATGAATTTACAATTTCCTTTGCTTTTATATGTTAAGAAATTGAATGACTTTTAATAGTCACTATAACTAAACAGATTTAGTAGAATATCACTCTAGAAAATTGCACTACTACCTATTAACACATTAATGAATGAGGGCCCTAGTTGAACAGTGTGTAACTTGTAAGCTGAGCAAATTAAGTTGTTTTAGGCTTGTTATTACCTTGAGATCAGAAGGTAACAGTAACTCCTAGGTGCCCCCAGTCTGATTAAGCTTATCTATGCATTATTTTGAAGGTTGGGGGTTGTATAGATTTGCCCTAGTTTGTCGGTCTATTTGTTCATCTGTGACAAAATCTTGTGTTGTTCATTTTACAAAGACTCCAGTACTATTGTCAATAAACTGTTACAGCATTGGAATTTGTACGCATGGGGTTTTGTTTTTTAGCTCACCTTAGCACTATGTGCTCAAGTAGAGCTTTTGTGATCACCCTGCGTCTGTCATCCATCGTCAACAATTTGCTTTAAGCGACATCTCGTCTGAAACCCCTGGACAGAAATGATATAACGTGGTAGGGATGATCCTTGGGTGAACCTTCACAAAAGTTGCTAAAATAAACTTGATCCATGAAGAACTCTGGTTGCCATGGCAACGAAAAGAAAAAAATATGAAAACCTTAAAAATCATTTCCTTCAAAACTACTGGCTAGATTTCAAAATGTTTTAGTACAAATGTTTCTTGGGTAACACTATACTCAGGTGATCGATCCAGGGCCTCTATGGTCCTCTTGTTTAATTCATTGAGTTATGACAGAGTTATGCGCCTCACCCACAGGCCCCCAATCTCTCACTCCTCGTAAACCCCACTGGTATACATAAGATATAAAGACAGTGGTTTGAACATTTGTTTATAAGTGATAAGTTTGAAGAAAAAATCAGCTAAAAGGAATAACAAATATGTATTTTTTATCTATGTATAAATAAATGTTTACATATTCTTCCTTAGTTTGCAGATCAAGCACACATATTTTGAGGATCCTAGGCTCTGCTATGGATAAACCATGCTAATAAGCAATATCTATATGTAGTGAATGTTTTATTTATGACGGTTGTTATTCTTTTATTATTTAATTACAATTTTGATACTGTTTTCTTTGTACTTTCAGGTCAGGCTGGAAGGTATGACCATGAGGAGGGCAGCAGGGGTCAAGGTCACCATAGGCCTCAAGGGGGTCGAGGTGGTGGCAGATACAACAGGACACAAAACAGGTAAGACTGTCACAGTTGGTTTATTTCAGTAAAGGGTTCAAATTTATGCCATAAACATTGCTAATTACACATTAAAATAATTAAATCTCATGTGCTCTGATCAATATTTGCAAATTCAAAAGATACTCCTCTGAAGTGGGAGGTCATGGGTTTTCCCAGAAGGTAATGGGTTTTCCCAGAAGGTAATGGGTTTTCCCAGAAGGTAATAGGTTTGTTCTTAGGCTGAGACATACTTAAGTCATAAACAATGGTACTAGAATAGCTCCTTTGATTGGCACTCAGCATATAAGGGTAGTTCCAGGATTGGTTTGCCCTGTGTCAGAATAATGTGACTGGGTGTGGTATCATGCCACATATTTGCCATGTGATACTGCAGTGTGGCAGCACTATATCTGTCTCAAGTAGAGATAGTCTCCAAATGACTGAAATACTGTCGGTGGAACGTCAAACCCATCAAACAAACAAACAAAGATGATAAAATGCATTTGAAGTAATCTTTACGTCAAATTAGCAATAAAATTATCAGTCTATTCAGTCCTGCTCCTGACTGATTGAAAAAGCATTCCGATTTATAAATATCAACAAGGGTGGATGCCATTTTTAGCTCACCTGAGCAAAGCTCAGGGTGAGCTTTTGGGATACTTGATTGTCCGTCGGCCGTCGTCAATCGTCCGTCGTCCGTCAACAATTTTGATGTTTACACACTAGAGGCCACAGTTTTGATCCAATCTTCCTCAAACTTGGTCAGAATGTTTGTCTTGATGATATCTTGAACCCTTTCGAAAATGGGTCAGGTTGGATCAAAAAGTAGGTCAGTAGGTCAAATCTTAGAAAAATCTTGTCGTCCATCAACAATTTTGATGTTTACACACTAGAGGCCACAATTTTAATCCAATCTTCCTCAAAAAATTTGTTTAACACTAGAGGCCACAATTTTATCCAATCTTCCTCAAACTTGGTCAGAATGTTTGTCTTGATGATATCTTGAACCCTTTCGAAAATGGGTCAGGTTGGATCAAAAAGTAGGTCAGTAGGTCAAATCTTAGAAAAATCTTGTCGTCCATCAACAATTTTGATGTTTACACACTAGAGGCTACAATTTTAATCCAATCTTCCTCAAACATGGTCAGAATGTTTGTCTTGATGATATCTTGACCCTTTCGAAAATGGGCAGGGCCGGACCGAAAAGTAGGTCAATAGGTCAAATCTTAGAAAAATCTTGTTTACACACTAAAGGCCACAGTTTTGATGCAATCTTCCTCAAACTTGGTCAGATTGTTTGTCATGATGATATCTTGAACCAGTTTGAAAATGGGTGGGGCTGGATAGAAATGTAGGTCAGTAGGTCAAATCTTAGAAAAATCTTGTTTATACTCTGAGGGCAACATTTTTGGTCCAATCATCCTCAAAATTTGGCAGAATGTTTGTCATGATGATATTTTTTGTGGATGGGGTCAGAAAATTCCTGAACATTGTTTCACCTCATCATCTTAATTCTGAAGCAATCTGTTTTGTACAGGCAATGAATGATACTTTTCTCAGGTGAGCGATCTAGGGCCATCTTGGCCCTCTTGTTTTTGTAAGCGGGGGGATAGGGCAGATGTTCTCTTACTTAAATTCATTTTTTTTTCAAATCCAATTGAATATATTTATGAAATTCACTGACAGAATGAGAAACATGCATTTCTCTTTTGAAATATGCAAAGATATTTTGAAATTTATCTCAATAATAAGACTGCCAATTCATTTGAAATGTTGCAAATGAATTTTATTAGTATAGATTTATACATTGTGGTAATAGCCAGTGAAACTGCAGTTGTTTTTTTGGTAAATAGAGAGGTAAATGGATATTTTTAGCTCACCTGAGCACAATGTGCTCAAGGTGAGCTTTTGTGATCACCCTTTGTCCGTCGTCAACAATTTGGCTTCTTAACACTCTAGAGGCCACATTTTTGGCCCAATCTTCATGAAACTTGATCAGAATGTTTGTTTCCATAAAATCTTGTACAAGTTCAAATTTGGGATATGTTGGACCAAAAAGTAGGTCATGAGGTCAAATCTTAGAAAAACCTTGTTAACACTCTATAGGCCACATTTTTGGCCCAATCTGCATGAAACTTGGTCAGAATGTTTGTTTTGATAAAACCTTGGACAAGTCGAATTTGGGAATGTGGGGTCAAAAAGGTGGTCATGAGGTATAATCTTAGAAAAACCTTGTTAACAGTCTAGAGGCAACATTCTTGGCCATATATACAAGAAACTTGTTCGAAATGTCTGTTTCCATAATATCTTGGACAAGTTCGAAGTTGGGTCATGTGGGGTCAAAAAGTAGGTCCATATGAAAAATCCAACATATGTTGCTCATTTATAATCAGGTGAGCAATTCAGGGCCATCATGGCCCTCTTGTTTCATATTTATTTGTAGTTGTTTTTTTTAAAATCATACAGGATCTGGTTGACAGGCTGAGCACTTAAATGTTATCATGCTATGTTACAAAATTCTGTAAATTCTTAAATTATATATTATAGATCTATTGTTAAAAACATGTTTTCATATTGTTTTGCATCTGCAGTTCTGTAAAACAATATGTGAAGTATAGGATCAAGACTACTTCATTTTGTTATGTTAAAAAAATAGAATCAACAATTTTGCTTTTTTGCTCACTTAACAAATTAACATGTTTGCTGAAGTAATAAAAAAACCTTGACAGCCTTTCATACCAGATATCATACCACCCCACTTGTTTAATATTCTCAACAAATAATGACCCCCTTATACTAGATTCTCTATATATGTAGGGAAACTATATTGAAGTGACACAGTTTTGGATATCCAAAACAATATTTTTGTTTTCAGGGAGAAAGAAGATATAGACAGGGCTATACAGGCTTCTCTGAGCACCATGAAGGAAGATAAAACAAAGAAGGAGAAGAAAGAAAAACCAAAACCTGTATCAGACTCTAGCTCTGAAGAGGAATATTTTCCTACTGCAGAACATTTCCCGACCCTTGGTAATGTTCCCACCACAGCTCAGCCATTGCCATCATCAACAACACCATCGGTATCGACAACAGCTGCAGCAGGTAGTGACAGCTATGGCACATCACTTGCCGATAGATTTGCCATATCCAATAACATGTCGGTCCAGCATGGTGTACTTGGGACTAGAGATTTTCCAACACTTCAGTCTAGTTCTAAACCCTCTGTCTCAAAAAGTGTCCAGCCAGTTCAGGCAAAAGGTGGTAGGAATTCTCCATACAAACCTAAAGTGAGTGCTAAAACTATTGAAGAAGACTTTCCAGAGCTACCTGTTACTAAGAGGCCCAGTAGCACAACTTTAGGATCATGGACAAAACCAGGAGTGGTTTCACAACCTAATACTACTTCAAAAGCTCAACAGCAGACAGCAAAACCACCTCCTAGACAATTAAACCCTAGGCCCAATGATAACTTAAGCAAAGAAGAGGACTTCCCAAGTTTAGGACCAGCTGCAGGTAATTCAATGCCCAAGTGGGCTGCTAAAAAGTCATTCAAAGATAAGAAAAAAGATGACAGTCCTGATGAAGCTAGTAATAAACCAATATCAGAAAGATTCAGTCCAGTAAATGTTCCAAGTTCTCCTAAAAGTGACAAAAAGACTAAGAATAAAAAGAAGAAAAAGAAGGAAAAGCTAGTGAAAAATGATCAAGAAACTGTTAAAGAAAATTCTTCTTTAGATGATATTGCTAATCTTCTAATGTCAACTTCAGTGTCTAATGTATCTAATTCACCAGAACCTAGTGTTAATAAGAAACCGGATCCAGTCAAGGAAATTGTTGAAAAGCAGAACACAGTAATTGTTGAAAAGCAGAACACGGTAAATGATAAAACACAAGCAAAGAAGAAAACCGATAATGTTGAGAAGAAATTAGAAGCTAAAGTAGAAACTAAGAAGGAAGAGATAATTTTCAATTTTGAGACAAAAGACAGTTTATCAAAATCTGCACCTTTCAAAAATGATGAGGATTTTCCAACTTTGGGGAAGGCGGCAGCTCCCAGTAAGAAACCCCCACCAGGATTCAGTGATGGAAAGAGAATCCCAGCAAGTTCACCACCAGGGTTTACAGTTCCAAGTAAGCCCCCACCCCCTGGGTTCGCATCTCAGAAGCTGTCAGATGTGTCCAAGGAGATGTTTCCTGAGAACACAATCACAGGCAATGATACAACTCCTATGTCCATTAATTCTGCAAATTTCGTGTATCAGCAGCCCTTCGGCTTCTCCGACAGAAACAAAGCTTTAGTTAGTAAAATACAAACAGCTTGTGATACACAAGAAAATTTTAATGACTTCAAGAAACTGTCAGTAGAATATCGTAAGGATGACATCACTGCTGAGCAGTATTACAATAGATGTGAGAAGATATTAGGGAAAGGTAATTTTGTGGATATATTCCCAGAACTGTTAGCATTGCTGCCTGACATTCATAAGCAGCAGGACCTGTTGTCTGTGTACATGATGGTTGAAGGAATGAAGAAGGATGATGGAGTACTGAAGATCAGTGGCAAGAGTAGGAGTGCTAAAGGTGCATGGACAGTGACACAGTCAGGGTTTCTCACATGTCAGACTTGTCGTCAAGTGCTGGTGAGAAGAGACTACAATGAGCATGTGGCCTCACACAGTCTAGACTCAGATTTTCCGTCACTAGGTGAGCATGATGTTGGGAAGACAGGTTGGAAAAGAATAAAGTAAGCTGCGTCAGGATGCTGCAGTGCTTCATGTGGTAGTCCGGAATATAGGGATACTGTACTGACTGAAGTAGAGATGCTATTAACCCTTTCCCTCATAGAGGACACCATGAAAAGACCTATGCGAACAGCATAAAACCAGATCAGCCTGCGAGTAACTCGCAGGCTGATCAGGTTTTATGCTGTTCGCTGCTCCTCAGTGGTTTGGAAATGATGATTTTGTAATTAAATTTGGTAAGGTTTGAGTTTGGCTTTCTGCAGATCAGGCTTTATGTGGTACCTATTGAGTGCGTCAAAATGAGTCTATATGAGGGAAAGGGTTAAACAAACATAAAATGATTGTTAAAGTTTTGATGAAGATATTAACGCTGGGAAGTAAGACTTAAAAGTCTATTCAGATGTTCATCTCTTTTTCCATTTTTATTCAATTTTTAATTATTAAAGAATTATGTTAAGAATTTTGGTGTGTTCACTTTGTTGCCATATGTTAGCTAAAGAAGTTTCACAGGTGTTTTGTAATCTGGAAAAGAACAAGAATAATGTGAATCACATTTGAGAGAGATTAGGCTTGCCATTTTGTAATGGACAGATTATACTGGTATGTTCAATGTACATGGTCAGAGAAACAGATTCATTGCCATAAAAACACAGTTAAAATGGACATATACCCAGTTATTTTCCTATTACTGGATAACAATATAAGATTAGAGAGACTCATTTCTGTAAGCTTTGTATAACATAATTCATGTCCTGTCAGATCTCAAGATATAGACTGATATTTTTTCATATTTATTTTGCTGTTGACCGCTATACACAAATATTTTGATGTGTTCATTTCTATTTGAGCATATTTTTTTGCAATATTTTAGTATAGATATATTGAAACACACTGAAATTCAATATAGAATGTAAAGAAAAAGCAATGTTTACTTTCTATAATCTTAACTTGAAATGTGGTGTACATTATAATTTATATATAATTTCATGCCCAGATATCAATTAGCTAAGTAATTCATAAGAGTGTTTAATGAATGGAAGTTTAGATAAGTTTTCAAACTCATCCCATAGGTACCCATTGTCACATTGGATTTTTTTGCTATGTACTTCTTGAGTTAATGATTTTAATTTAAATATTATTTAACTAGAAGAACAGCTAAACTTCTCTTCCAATGAAGTAGGGAAAGCATTTGATGTTGTTTGATAATACATGTTAAAGTTAATTGTACAAGCATGTACATTGTGTTCAGGTGAGGTATTGTGATCGGCCTTTATTGTCCAGTGTCTGTTGTGCGTCATAAACTTTTGCTTTAAACAACATCTCATCCTAAACTGCTGAGAAGATTTTGATAAAACTTTACACAAATCTTAGGTGGTACTGAAAATAAGAAAAGTTAAAATCATTCCGGTCCGCGAACCAAGATAGCAGCCAGAGCTAAAAATAGAAAAATCTTCAAATCGCTGAGCAGATTGATGAAACTCAATAGAAATGAGCTCTGCCAACCAAGATGGCCACTAGGGCTAAGAATAGAAAAATCTTAAATGACATCTCATGAACAGTTGAGCAGATTTTGATGAAACTGGATTGAACATGATTAATCGGTATCAAATCCAGTTGTTCATATCAACACTTTTATTACAGAGTTTTGACCTTTGCTTCTGAGTTACTAATTATCATTTATTCTTATGGAAGCATTTTCTCCCTAGCAGCTGAATTCAGATGAGCAATTTAGGGCCATCATGGCCCTCTTGTTTTATTTTTTTAATTCTTTTTTTTTTTTTACCAAATAAAATGAAGGACATAATTATAAAAGGATCTGTTTTCTGCTTGTTCTATTCATGTATTGAGTCAAATACATGTATAGTAGAAAAACAATGTGACCCTGTTTTTCTTTTAATTACATGTTCATTTGGCTTATGGACTTACAATTCATTAGTTATTTATCTGTTAACTTTAAAAAAATATAATGATCAACTTTCATAGAGTCATCCCCACAGGGAATTTTAAAGACATTAGAGAAAGGAGAAAAATAAATAGTGAGAATAGCATAAGATTTTATTTTTTGTTGATTTTAATTTTGATATCTTGCATAAATTAAGAGTGTATCTTATCCGGATTTTGTGCTTACATCAAACTGGAATAGCACAGCTTCATTTTTACATGCTTATACATATTAATTACTCTTTTTTTGGCTCCACTTTTGAATTTGGTCAAATTATCAACTTGTTGGTGAAAGGAAACCTTTAAAAAAAAAAAAAGCATTCAGTAGCTTCGCATTTTCTTATGAATAAGGAGTAATGTTATGCCAGTACTTTATCAAAATATTTTGTATCGTGGTGGGCTAATGCAGTACTACTGCATGGTTTCAGGTTTGAACGGTGAAGTTTGCATACTGTGTTATGGAATGAATGTAATCTGGCTTTGGGTGCTTGTTTTATTTATAATTACATGTGTGTTTTCAGTATTGAATTATCAGTGTGACTGAAGACTGGTCTCACATTGATGTCAATTAATTGTATCAATTTTGAAAAAAAATATACAATACACCAGAACTAGTTGTTAACATGTATGAAATAAACAGTAAACATTATATCTGGTATTTTAAACTTTATTTATTTTACAACGATTGGATATAATCCAAACGAAAATGTTCTCGTTGGTATTGATGTCCGCGTGTTCTAATACATGTCCAAATAAATCGGATTGCCCTGGGATCGAACCTGGATTTCTTAACTTCTGTACCATGCTGTCCAAACAGAAATACTGGTTTTTTATTGAACATGGTGTTCATTTAAAGGAAACCAGTCCGAATTGAGTCTTCTTTGGTACAGATTTTCTCCCTCGTATTTCGTTGTAGAAATAGGTTGATTGATATATTTAGAGGAAATAAAATATTTAAATAAGGTTTTTTAGCTCAACTGAGCACGTGTGCTCAGGATGAGCTTTTAGGATCGATGAATGTCCGTCGTCCGTCCGTCCGTCGTCCACAATTTGTTCGTTTGCACTCTAGCATCTTCATTTTATGAGCAATTATCTTCAAACTTTAAAACAATGTTTATAACCATAAAATCTCGGCCAAGTTCGATTACGGCTGATATCGGAACATTAGGTCAGGAGTTATGCCCCTTTTAAAATTTAAAAAAGCCAGATTTCACATTGTTTGCACTCTAGCTTCTTCATTTCATGAGCAATTATCTTCAAACTTAAACAATGTTTATAACCATAAAATCCGGCCAAGTTTGATTAGGCTGATATCGACCATTAAGTCAGGAGTTATGCCCCTTTTAATATTCAAAAAATGCCATATTTCAAGTTGTTTACACTCTAGCATCTTCATCTTTTGAGCAAGCATCTTCAAACTTTATGGCAATGCTTATGACCATAATGTCTCGAATGAGTTTGATTATGACTGAGATTAGTGGATTAGGTCAGGAGTTATGCCCCTTTTAATATAAAAACTAGATGTGGGTGTTCCTCGGAACACTTGTGTCGCCTGCATTTAAGCATGTTTGATGAAAGAATTGACTAGAAAATCGATCTTTTGACAAATTATTGATAAAGCATAATCTATTTTGTGAGGTACAAAATAACACCAAATCACACACACACACACACATATATATATTTATTTATTTTTTTTGGGGGGGGGGGGGGGGGGGGGGGGGAATAAAATATTCAAACAGTGCAATATGTAATAATTTTCCCGAGCACTTTCGACTATACAGTCTTCATCAGAGGAGTGTCAGAATGACTATGAATTCAAAACATTAACTGTAAGAAAAATTATGACGTCATTAAGCACTTATGACGTTAATTATATATATTTTGCAAGTTTGTAGTCATCATTATCATTATTGAGTTATCATTCTTGTGTACTGCACTCAGACCAATGAGATCTATCTACTATAAATGTTTAAGGCAACACTTCAAATACTTTACAAGTTATGCACCACACAAGAATTAAATCCAAAAAAAATAAACAAAGGGAAATAACTCCAAAAATACAACAGTTATCATTCTTGCACAATGCACTCCATGAGATCTTTCCACCTGTGAGGTTTCAAAGTAATACCTCAGTAGTATAGGTATTGAGCGTGCCTAACTCACCGGGTCTAACACACTCCCTCGTTTTCTCAACTCGGGAGTGTGTTAGACCCGGTGAGTCTAGAAACTTCCAAAACCTATACTACTACTCTATATTTGTGATAAAAAATTAAAAAAATCACACTAATGTAAACTTTAAAAAAAAACAACAATGAAAAAAATAAAGAAAATTATGTTTTTTCTTAAACCATTTTTTACATTAATCCTCACTCTGAATATGGAGGAGGAGGGTTTTCTAACGTATTATAAAAATTCAATATTATACAGTTTTTATATTTTTGGATATTATCTAGAACTCAGTTATCTGTAATTCTTGTTCATAAAAACTACCTATAATGTCTTCATCTTTTAAATCTTTTATTTTATAAGTAACAGGATTTGTATTTAAAACTTCTTCAATTATAAATATTTCTCTAGTCCAACGAGTAGTATAACCCTTTTCAAATTTACCTTTCTTTTTTGTTATTCTTACTCTATCTCCAACTTTGAATTTAGGTTTCTTAATTTTCTTTTCTTCTTCTGGATATAAATTTTCATACACTGTTAATGTATTTTCTGATTTACTTGCTTCAACAGGTGTCATTTTAATTGAAGAATGAATTGTATTATTATAATCTTTAACTAATTGATCTAATACATCATAATATTTAGTAGTTTCATGAGCAGTAAAATATTTAAACATATGTTGTTTCATAGTTCCTATCCACCATTCTACTACACTAGATTTTTCTTCATTCTCTGTTGAATATAATTTTATGTTATTATCTTTTAACAATTCTTTTACTTGTCGATTATAAAATTCAGATCCTTTATCTGACCAAATAAAAATTGGTTTTCTTTCTTCAAATAATGTTTTAAATGCTTCACTTACTGTTACTCCTGTTTTATTTTTCAATGGAATTAACCAACCATATTTACTAAAAACATCTATAACTGCTAATAAATATTTATAGTGTTTATTTTGTTTTGAATATTGTTGCATATCTACTAAATCAACAGCCCATATTTTATCTTAAAAAATTTTTTTTTTTTGGTTGTTGTTACTTGTTCTACTGAATTATTTTCAGTATTTTTTTTACAACGTAAACAATATATTTTTGGGTGATCCATTTTTAAATAGCTTAAAATTGTTTTCTTAAAAAATGACAGATCGAAAAGTTTGTACAAAATGTAAAGAATATAAACTACTAAGTGAATATTACAAACAAACAGGAAGAAGATTTGGTTTTAAATCTGCATGTAAACAATGTCTTAAGCCTAATCAACAAAAACATTATCAAAACAATAAAGAAAAGTATAAAAAAGCGTATCAAGAGTTTATTGTTAGAAATCCTGATTATATGAAAAATTATCCTATGGCTGTGGAACACAGTGAAACACCTAATTAAAATTTATTTCTTTTAAAATGAGACCAAGAAATTTTAAAGATCTTATTACTGAAACTATTATTGATGATATAGATGAAGAAAATATAATTAAATATATTAAGTTATTAAGAAAAAGAATAGTTATTAGTAACTTTCCTTTGAAAATAAAAATAATAATAACAAGTGAATTTTTAACCCCTTTAGTTACTGATATAATAGAGAGTCATTACTCTCACCCTGTTCAAGTTATTCAAACACAAAATAATATAAAAGAATTCTATAATAGTTTGAGAGATAAATTTGAAGCTTGGGTAGATAAATTTCAAGAAAGAGGATCTGGTTTTGTTTTTAGAAATATTAAAAGTGTAGAAGTAAAACAATATAAATATGATTATCAGTAATATTATTAATGTTAAAAATAAAAATGATAATAAATGTTTTCTCTGGGCAATACTATCAAAGTTATTCCCTGCAGATGATAACAAAGAAAGAGTGACAAAATATAAACCATATGAAAATAAACTTAATATGGATGGGATTGAATATCCAGTTAAAATAAAAGATATTCCAAAAGTAGAGAGACAAAATAATATATCTATAAATGTTTTTGCATTAGAAGATCAATCTAATAAACAATCTTTATATCCAGTTTATGTTTCAAACAGTATTTCACAGCTGGAACAAAGTTCCGAAAATGTAGTTGATCTCTTATACATTGAAAGTAATGAAAATACCCATTATTGTTTAATTAAAAATTTAGATAGTTTCAAGTATGATAAGAATAAGCATAAATCATTTACATGTAGAAATTGTTTACAAGGATTTCAAAGAGAAATAACATTAATTAATCATAAAGAAATATGTTATGATAATGAACATTGTAAATCTATAATGCCTGAACCAGGAAAAAATTTATAATATATGTTAAATCTGATTATCCAAATATATATAAATCACAATACTTTTCTTATGAAAAATATGTAGAAAAAAAAAAAAACCAATATTAAATAAGTATGAAGAAGATGAATTTCAAGAAGCAACTGAATGTTATATTTGTGAAAAAGGTTTTGAAAAACATGTTACTGGTAAAGTAAGAGAACATAATCATCTTTCTGGTAAATATAGAGGAGCAGCATGTCAATCATGTAATACTAAAGAAGGTAAAGTAACAAAGTTAATACCTGTATTTTTTCATAATGGTTCTAATTATGATTTCAAATATGAAGATAATTAAAAAGTAAAACTTCTTTCAAAATTTGGATCATATTATAAAAAATTAAGATTCTTAGATTCAAAAATAGATGAATTTCCTATTTTAGAAAGTAAATTAAAGACATTAAATTTTTAAAACAAAAAGGATTTTATCCATATGAATATGTAGATTCCATAGAAAAATTAAATGAAACACAATTACCAGATATTAAAGAATTTTATTCTACATTAACTCAAACAACAATTACGGGTAAAGAATATCAACATGCTCAAAAAGTTTTCTCTCATTATAAATGTAAATCTTTAAAAGATTATCATGAATTATATTTAAAGACAGACTTATTTTAGCAGATGCATTTGAAAAATTTAGAAGTTTTTTCTTAAAACATCATAATATAGATCCTTGTTATTGTTATTCTGCTCCAGGATTAACATGGCAATGTGGACTAAAATATACTGGAGTAGAGTTAGAATTATAGATGAATATGAAAAAAATAAAGCTTTAGAAATATTAAAGAATGGAGGAGATTTAAATGAATTCTTTGAAGAAAAATTTTTTATATTTAGATGCGAATAATCTTTATGGATGGGCAATGTCTCAACCTCTTCCAACCAAAGATTTTAAATGGGAAAAAGATCCTAATTATTACAAAAATATTATAAAATGTAATGCAAAGCAGCCGGACAAAGTCCGTAGAGGTTGTATAGTAGAATGTGATTTAGAGTATACAGATGAATGTAAAAAGAAAACAAATAAATATCCTTTAGCACCTGAAAAGATGAAAATAAATAAAGAACAATTATCTAATTATCAATTAAATTTATTAGGAGATAAACCATTAGGTAAAGAAGAAAAATTATTTCTTACTTTAAAAGATAAAAAGAAATATATTATACATCACTATATAAAATTAGGAATGAAAGTTAAAATTTAAAAGGATCTTTGGAAATTAATGAATAATTCTTTCTATGGAAAGACTTTAGAAAATATAAGAGGAAGAAATGAAATTAATCTACTTACTAATAGAGAAGAAGTAAGAAAATATAATGGAAAAAATGAACTTGTTGCTTCAGATTCAGTTTTAGGTGATACTCCAATAATACTAAGATATAAAAATAAAATATATATTGATAAAATAGAAGATATTACAGATGAATATGAATATTCAAATGGTAAATTTTATTGTAAACTTAAAATTTAGAAGTTTGGACAAGTAAAGGATTTGCTTTAAAAAAAAAAATTTAAAATTAAAAATAAAAAAATAATAAACAAAGATTTAACACTAAATACAAATCTTTTATTTAACTATAATTATAAAGAAACATTAAATCCACCATTAAAAGAAGAATTTTTAAAATTAGAACCAACAACTCTAGAAGAGAAAAAAGCTTTTATAGAAGGATTCTTTTTAGCAGATGGATCTAGTGGAATTTATCCAAAAAATAATTACCGTTGGTGTTTATGTAATCAAGACTTAAATCTTTTAAATAAATGTTTAGAATGGTGTAAAGAAATATATCTAACAGATTTTAAAATAATAGATTGTATGAGATCATCTGCAACTTATAGAGTTATCCCTAAAGGAAATATAAAAATAATGTCAATAGAATTTGAAAAATTTTATACAGATAAAAAAGAAAAATATATTCCTTATAAAATTCTTAATAAAGACTATAATTATAGATTATTCTTTTTCAGAGGATTTTACCAAGGAGATGGATATAAGAAAGGAAAGAATTCAAATTTCTCTTTTTCACAAAAAAGTAAAATTACATTTTCATGTTTACATTATCTTATAACATCTCTAGGATATAATGCCAACATTAATACAAGAATAGATAAACCAAATATATTCCATTTATTCATAACAAAAAAAGAACAAATTGCTACAGTAAAAAAGATAATACCGTTAGGAAAAGAAAAAAGAATAGTATATGATTTATCTACAGAAACTGGGGATTTTAATTGTGGATTTCCATTAATCTGTTCAAATACGGATAGTATCTTCTTATCAATAATAACAAAAGATGTTTATAAAGATTTAGAAAAAATAAAAGATGAACATCTAGATACTTCGGACTATCCTAAAGATCATCCACTTCATTCACAAAAAAATAAAAAAGTAATTGGAAAATTTAAAGATGAACTAAATGGAAACCCTATGTATGAGATAGTTTTCTTAAGAAGTAAAGCTTATTCTTTTACTTTAACTGAAGTACAACTACAAACAGATTCTGAATTAAAGGAAATAAAGAAATTAAAGATATAAAGTTTGATTTAAAAATTTTTTAAAAAAAAAAATAAATAAGATGTATACATTAAATTCTGATAAACATGAAATGTATATTAATGAAGTAAATAAAATAAGTATGTCTCCATTTGATGATAAAAGATATATATGTGAAAATGGAATAGATACTTTACCATTTATATAGCTTCCATGCAATAAATCCAGTTAATGTCATTCCACCAATAATAAATACAATCTCTTTATTTTTTTGATCTTCAGAAGGAGTATAAAAATCACTTAATGTAGGTTCTTTAGGTAAAGGTTCTAATTGTTTACGGACAAAGTCCGGCTGCGTAGCATTACCTGTGATATAGTAATATTCTTTCATTGCTTCATCAACATCTTCAAAGGTTTTTACAGCATGATCTTCCTTTTTCGTTTGTTCATTTAAAAAATCTAATCTTTGTGTTCTTTCTTTATTCCATTCATCACGTGCAGTTTGTAATTGTTCCATTGCTTTATCATGTCTTTTTTTCTCTTCATCACTATCCTTTTTACCAATATGAGAAAATAAATAATTACTGCCTGTAAAGGCTAATGCGTTTGTTAATGCTCCACCAACCATCATTGCTATTGCGCTTGCCATTTTAATACGGACAAAGTCCGGCTGCGTAGCATTATGGAACAAGTTCCAGCTACGGAACGGCTGTATAACACTGTGAAACATTAAACACTATTTACTTTTTTAAAAAATAAACATAAATTACTTCATAATATTATCAGGAATAATACCTTGTTTAACCAACATATTTCTTGTATAAGTAGCTAGAAGAATATCAAGAGTTAACATTGAAACATCATTAAAATCCATTTGTAGTTTGGTTGTATTTGTTCTAAAAAGTTTTCTAATTAATTCTGAATAACCCACTGTAAAAGCAGAAATCAATACTCCATGAAAAGCTGTATTAACAATTTGTTTTTCATCCGCCATTTTTTAGAAAACAAATTTGTGAAACACTACGGATGAAATCCGGCTGCGGAGCACTAAAGATTAAATGGGTCATATTCAACTTTTTCTTGTGGTTCAACTTTTTCTTGTGGTTTAATTTCTTTCTGCATGTGTTTCACAGCTGGACTTTGTCCATAGGGGTTTACTTGTTTATATATATATAATCCCAATCCAACAACTCCAATTAGACATAAAGGTATAAAATTTTTGTATATATTTACATGGATGAAATCTGGTTGTGGACTTTGTCCACTATATTGAACTTCTTTAACTTCATTATTGTGTTCCGTAGCCGGACTTTGTCCGTCCTCTTTTGTAATAGATTTTAATTGAATGTTTTCTTTCTTCATTTCTTCCATTTCTTTTCTTTTTAATTATTTTATTCTTTTACCTGCTTCAACTCTTTTTGGGTTTTTACTTTTTTTAACAGGATCTGGATTTTGTACTTCACTCATTTTTAATGGTACAAAGTTCTGGTTGTTGATTTTAGTTGTTGGAATGATTATTACAGAATATAATAAATATAATAAGAAATAAAATATAAAAATGGATTTACTATTAAGTAAAACAGATTTACTATTATTAGTTATTTTAAATAATGTAGTTATTTTTGGTTTTATAAGTTTTTTTATTTATAGATATTATTTTGTTTTTAAATTTTTAAATATTATTTTTTATTTCTATAAAATGAATACTGAAGAACTTTTTAAAAATAATACTAATTCATCAGTTCCACATAACAACACTAATGAACAACCTAAGGAACCACAACTAGGGAACCGCTGCGAAGCACAACAAAATGGTGGAATACCATACAACACTAATCAATCTAAACAGTCTAAACAACCTAAACTTCCAAATTAAAAAAAAATAAATATGGAGAAAAAAATTAAAAAAAACTTTATGAAGAATTAAAATGTAAAATAAATTATATATTAGATCCGAAGCTAAGTTAGGTTCACAAATGACAAAGACTTTACGTAATTCTTTTTTTTTTTAAAATTAAAAATGAAAAAAAATTTATACAAGATTTAAATGAAGATCCTTTTTTAAGTAATTCTTTAAACTCTATATGTTGTGAAATGTATTATAAATATGGAAGTTATTTAGCCCCTTTTACAGCAACAATGATATCAATTGAAAATACTAACTTCGAGAAAAATACTACGGAACGGCTGGGAACCAAAAGGGATATTGAAACCAAAACTACGGAGCAGTTGGGAACCACTAGGGAACCACAGCAGTGCACTACGGAACATAAACAAGAAACAGTAGAAACTGAAATATTTAAAGTAGAATAGAATAACTAGTTGGTTGATCAGTTCTTAAAATTAATTTACTATGTTTATTTTTTTTTAATTCTTCTTTAATTCTTTCTCTTTCTTCTAATGTAGGGATAACATCATTCTCTCTTAGACAGTTTTCAAAACTATCCCTATCTTTTGTATAAAAAATACATAACCATTTTGTTTGTTCCCTTAAATCTTTTAAAACTGAATTGTATCTTTGTGAAATAACCCATACACTTTGTTCAGCATGTCTTCCTGAAAAAGCTAACTCTGATAACATATCTCTTTTCTTTGTTAATTGTTTAGTTGCACTACAATCATCAATTATGTATAGAGTTGGAATTCCTTTATATTTATTAAAAAATATTCTTAATAGTTCTTGTAGTTTTTCTTCTCCATTAAGTGCTCCGCAGCTGGACTTTGTCCATACAATAGGATTATAAATTAATAAATTCTTTGTTTTTGGATTTAACCTTTTTTTATATTTTATTAAATCCATTTTTTTTCTAAAAGATCTAAAACAAATTCTGTTTTTCCACATCCTGTTTGTCCACAATAATTGCACAGTGTGAATATTTAGGTAACTCCATTTTTTTAATTTATTATTTAAAATTACTTAAGTATTTAATATTAGTAATTATTTAAGGTATATATAGTAATTATTTAATAATTATTTAATTTAAATTAATTTTAAATTATTTAACAAATAGATAAACATTTATTGGCTCATCCGATCCTGCGTCTTTCGTTATTTGTATAGTTATACCTTCTGATGCATTTTCAATTCTTCTCCCTGAACCATGTAGAGAGTTATCATCCGTTGAACGTAAATCTAACCATAATGCATAATTGGTTGTTAGATATTTTTCTAATGTTGTATAGGTAAAATTTAATTTTTTTATCATTTTACTAATTTCTTTATCCTCTTTTGAATTCAAAGCAAAGAATTTATTTATCTCATCCCACTGTTGATAAGCTTTCATTCCTTGACTGTATAGTTGATTTGGTACTCCTTCTATTGTTATTTCTACTTTTGTTATTTCAGGATTAAAATAATGTTCTGTTGATGTTCTATCTGGATCTTCAAATAACATTAGAATACCTTTCATACTTCTAGCTGGAACATTTAGATTAATATTCCAAAGTGTATCAGATTTGTTTTTTGTTATTTTCCTATGTCTAAGTATTCTATCATATAAAATAACCATCTTACCACTAAATCTATTTCTAATTATTCTAGCTAATTCAACATCAGAAACACTTTCAAATTCTAAACAAATATTCTTAATAACGTAAGAAGCATTTTTGTCAGTAGATTTAACTACTTTATTATAATCATTGAATGTAAGTTCATATTCGAGTCTATCTCCTAGACCAGCTTGATAAAAAGGCATATGTGATTCTAATAATTCAAAATCTAAAGGAATACAAAATCTATTTCCATAAGCTTTTACAATAGCTTCATCTTGTTTATCTGAGGAAGCATTACCAGATCCAACCCTATGTCTTAACATGTTTATTTTACCAATTCCTTGGTATGCCATATTTTCACGTTCTGTAGGAGACTTCCATAAATCGATATAACAATGAAATATATCACTATCATCAATTGACATTACTTCATTTCCAGATATTTTTATTGTTGTTTTATTAATTTTGATCTTCCTATTTTGGATATATTGTTGCATTTGCATCACTATCACTTTTGATTTCAATTTCAAATGCTAATCTTGTTGTTCCAGGAACAATAACATCATTACCACTTAGATTAGGAAATCTTACTGACAATTGTTGATTTTGATCAATAGTTGAAGGATTATTGCTTATTACAACACTTTGACGAATACCTCTAATACCTCTAGGTTCTCTTATTCTTCTGTATGGGTTTAGTTTTTCTCCGTAAGCTGCCATTTTTTAGAGGAAATTTTTAATGTTTAAAATGGCAGAAGGAGGATATGATTTTGAAAATCCTGTATATGATGAAGATGATTATGATGATTATGATGAGGAAACTCCTCTTATAGATGATAATGATGAACAAAGTCAAAGTAGTGCTATTGATAATGTTTATAATAATGTTGATACAGGAACAAACCCTGAATATTTATTGAAACATATGACAAACTTGTTTTATGAAAGAAACCAAGAACCTATGAGGGAAATTAATACCTTAATAAAAAAGGATAAATTCAACAGACCTGTGTTATATGTTTCAGACGGTAATAAAGAATACCCTTTAACATATTACGAAACAAACGATTCTAATGAAATAAAATATTATTCACTTGACACACTTCAGAAGAAATATCGTATTGATTTTGTTCGAAGGGTTTTAGGAGTAGATGATTTTCAATCTTATTCTACAAGGGTTAGTCATGGTAGAAAAGAGTTTGCCAAATTAATTAATGAACGAGATAAGATTAATAATATAGAAAATAACATTAATACTATGGAAATGACTGATTTACCTAGAGCAGCTGAAACTGTAGCAAATGCTGTTGAAACTGTAATGGAAACATCTTTTTCTGAAGAAACTATGGTAAAAGAAGTTTATACTGGTGTAGATCAAGGAACACAAACATTTACAACTAAAAGAGATATAGATGGAGTCCTCAAAACAATGACCACTTTAAAAGATCATCTTATAGATAACTTAGCTGAACTTTCTGAAACAAACAAAAAAATAGCATAAAATAAGGAAGATAATGATGAATATGAAATAGAATAAAAGAGACAATACATAAAGTATTAAATGAAGATACAACATTAGCAGAAAGAATAAAAACTTTATTCAGAGAACAAGGGATTACAATTGTTAGTATTTTAACTGCTTTTGGAATGATTATTGGTGTTATTGTTGAAACTTTTATTCCTGGTGGTGGTGGAACTGTAACACCTAAACCTCCTGGGAAAGGAGGAAATGTAAGAGATTGGATAAAAAAACAATTATCAAATATTGCTAAACTATTAGCAAAACTTGCAGGAAAAGCGGTAGAAGCATTACCTGGTATTATTGGAGCTATTGTAGGATGGTTATTAAAAACAACAGGAAACGTTGTTGCATGGTTTGGTAGTAATTTATGGGCTTTGTTAATTTTAGTTATAGGAATGATATATACAGCTGTTAGAGAACATACTCGTAAATAAATAAAGCTAAAAGTCCTACTGTAATACTTCCTATTATAATAGATATTTTATCATCTTCATGTTCATCCGTTTTTTCAATGAGATCACTAGGTTTTATTGGTTCACTAGGGAACGGCTGTGAAACACTAGTCCGGACTTCGTCCGTAGGTTCTGGTAAAGATTTTTTTGTTGGTGTACCACTTATATCTGTGGGTTGTGTAGTAGTAGGTTCAACATGAGAAACATTTACATCATTATTTATTCCAAGTGTTTGAATTTTTTCTTCTTCTGCTATTACAATTTCATTATTATAATCTTGTATTGTTCCAATTCTAATTCCATATCACTAGGAGACATATATAATCCTATTCCATAAACATAATCAACTTTACTTCTTGCATAATTTAATGTGTTTTCATATCTTGTTATTTGTTTAGATATATCTATAGGACTGTTTATAGAATCTTCAATGTTAACTAAGAATTGTTTTTGAGCATCAAATGCCGTTCCTATTCCTAAAATATCTGTTTTAGTATCAAACTGTGCTCCAAGAATAGCCCAACAATATGTTCTTATAGACTCATTAATTCTTTCAACTCCTGCTTGTGTAAAACCTTTTGACTCATCAAGAATAAAAGTTGTCCATATGTTTTTAAATTCATCTGGTTGTTTGATATAATCAATAGAAATGTTTTTTGTATAAGACTTACCTTTAACAGGACCTCCAGGTCCAAAAATAAATCTATATAGTCTAAAAACAGATAAATCAAAAACATAAAGAAAATTATCCTTAAAATAAGTTTTTTTCCAAACATTTAAATCTTTTGTATATATATATCCAAGACCACCACCATCTTCTTTATGTCTCCAATCTGTATTAGGATCTACATTAAACTCACTACAAATTCTTTCATAAGCTTCTTTGTTATAAATATTTTTAAAAGCATTCCAACTTTCATCTTGTTTAAGAGGAATAGATATTTCTTTTAATATTCTTCTTGTTTGATAGTAAATATGGAATAAGAATAAAGAACCTGTTAATCCTCCCGCATTTATATGATTTTTTATGTCAACTCCACAACCTGTAGTTGAACACCAAATAGCAAAGTTTAATTGATTTTGCCAAAATAACATCCAATCACTTTCCCACCTTTCTACTATTTCTTGTGATGTAACTTTAGGTAATAAATATTTTTCAAATATATTAGGTAAATCTGATGGTTTAAAACTTTTTCCATCTGATGAAATTATTATTTCTTGTTTTGCAAGATTAATATTCTTTTTAGTATATTTAACATGTGGGTTATATGAAATATTACTATTATATTTAAATTCTTTTGGAATCATTTTTTATCGGTAAAAAATGTACCATATAATTTCCAATATTGATAAACCTATAAACTTACAACAATATATAGATAATAAACATGGAGATAAGAAAATTAGATTAAGAAGTTTTAATTATACTATAGGATGGTATAATATAGAAAATATTCAAATAATGGGTTTTTCAAATTCTCCACTCAAACATTTAAAAAAAAGAGATGTAGGTAATTTAGAATCAGTAATAGAATCATTTAAAAATCATATAGAATTGCATGAAGAAAATTTAAAACTAACAGAGGATGAGGAAATGAAAAAGAGAATAAGAGAGGAAAAAAAATTAAAAAATTGAAAGAGTTTTTTAAAAAAAATTAAAAAATTAAAAAGTTTGAAAGGAAAAAAAAAATAATAGAAAAATAAAAAGAAAAAAAAGAAAGAGAAAGAGAAAGAAGAGAAAGAGTTATCATTTATGTGAACTGCACTCCTCTTCAATGAGATCTATCTATCTATAAAGTTTTAAGTCAGCACCTCAAATACTTTTTGAGTTATGCCCTGGACAAAAATTAAGACTGAAAATCAACAAAGGGCAATAACTCAGAAAATATTAAAGTCAGAGTTATCATTCTTGTGCACTGCACTCCACCTCAATGTGATCTATCCATGTTTTAAGTTTCAAGGTGATACCTCAAATACTTTTTGAGTTATGGTCCGGACAAAAATAAAATCTCAGAATCAACAAAGGGTAATAACTCAGAAAATACGAAAGTCAGAGTTATCATTCTTGTGCACTGCACTCCACCTCAATGTGATCTATCCATGTTTTAAGTTTCAAGGTGATACCTCAAATACTTTTCGAGTTATGCTCCGGACAAGAAAGTGTGACGCCGACGACGACGACGACGACGGACAAAGTGATCCCTATGTGTCTGCCATGCTATGCAGGCGACACAAAAATGCCAGATTTCACGTTGTTTACACTCTAGTATCTTCATCTTTTGAGCAATCATCTTCAAACTTTATGACAATGCTTATGACCATAATGTCTCGATTGAGTTCAATTGTGGCTGAGATGGGTCATTTAGGTCAGGAGTTATGCCCCTTTTAATACAAAAAATACAAGATTTCACTTTGTTTATTCTCTACCAACTTCATTTTTTTAACAATCATTTTTAAACTTTAAGACAATGTTTATGCCCACAATCTCACAATCAGGTTCAATTCTAACTGATATTTACTTGTAAATTTAGGAGTTATGCCCATTTCACCATAAAACAAGCCAGATTTCACTTTTACACTCAAGCATCTTTATTTCTTAAGCAATCATCTTTCTCAGGTGAGTGACCAAGGGCCATCTTGGCCCTCTTGTTTAAAGTATATGTACACTTGTAGTATTCTATGCATGTTCCTGAATTGTTAATGCCTCAATGGTGACAAGACCACATTTGCAGAACTCAACAAATAATATCTAAAAGAATGTGGTAAGAGGGAGATAGAAAAAGTGTGTGTGTGTGTGTGTGTGTGTGTGTGTGTGTGCTAGGAGTATTTTAAAAAAGATAAAATGTTTTAGAGAAGTCTTATTTACCAAAACTGTTTTAGAGAAGTCCCACTTAACAAAACTGTTTTAGAGAAGTCCCATTTATCAAAAATGTTTTAGAGAAGTCTCATTTTCTTCAAACTCTCTTGTATACCACCAAGGACCAGGACATGGTCGTCACGATAGCTAACACAGTACGGCACAAACTCCATCTCTTCCCACGTCATCAAAGAGCGCCACCTAGTGTCCGGAGATTCCTTTATATTCAGCATTTGTTGCAACTCTGTGTCGTGAGGCAAAATCCTGATGACGTCACCGGTGTCCGTATCTCGACCAATTATTATGATGTTTCCCATGAAGTCTATATCGGTGCCACGAGGGGAGCTCATACTGGTATATTTAAACACTATCTCAGAATTGGTATTAATACAAAACAAAATTCCAACATCTGAGTCAGTTATCAAAAGATTTTGCTCCGCGGACACACAGATGTGCCAAGGGCTACACGGCTTTCCATTTTCAAGAGAAGGAAGTTTGATGGTATCATGGACTTCTCCCATGGTGTCCAACAGTCTCAACTCCCCAATTTGCAAACCCACTATAATATGTTCACCGAAAATACATAAACTGAGACAGCGGCCATTAACCTCGATTATACGCTCAGGTTCGATGATCATGTCCCTCAGACATAAATGTTGAATCTGGGTGTATCCAATAGTGACGTAGATGTCTGCACCACGTGCACACACAGCCCAGGGCTTCGACGGAAGCTCTTGTGACGAAATGAACTGGAACTGTGAATCTACGAACTTGATCTTCTGATTACTTCTGTCGATGACGACAAGGTCTCCTGTGTCCAAGAAAGTTGCAGCTGTAACAATACATTTCTCATTGTCACTTGGAAGCCGTACTTTGTATTTTCCAAACCTTTGTAACGCAATTTCATCATAAGATCTTGGTTCTTTTAACGTTTGATTATCATCTGTTTGTTGACTAACGTCACGTGTTTTGAAAGTTTTGTCTGACTTATCATTTTCACTGTCTTTCAAAATGTTGTTGTAAATTAAATCATTATTCTCAGTTGTTTCATGTCCACTCTCCTGGTCATTTCTGTGTCGATTTGATAAAGTGAGTTCGTTTTGGGTAACCATATATTGTCTTGAACCACCTGCGTTACTCTCATGAGTATCGACAAAATTGGACTCGTCTGTTTTATCATCTCTGTCGAACTCTCCAGTCTGAGTAGCCACGCAGATTGATTTGCTGGTCATGACTTCTTTAGCCACATTAGATTTGGTTGTGTCCCTGCCCACATTGGGTTCAAGTTTTGTAGCGCTGCCCTCACACGTTTTATCTTGCGTCGGTGGTTGAGAATTTGCGGACCCCATTAGAAATTTTGGCGAACAGATTTCCAAATAGTCATATACTCCTCAGTACAAGTCATCACGACCTCATGAAATAATGATCTTCACCTAATAGGGAAAAAACAGTCCTATTGTAAATGTATATTCCACAATCACATATAGATATAATCCATTTCATTTTTATTAGTGACTCACGTCTTAAACCATACACCTAAACTATACTTTGACGTATACGACGGGTATTCGAACGAGTCCCAATCGTCCGTGAAAAGAAGTTATTGATAATGTTTTACTCCGATGATTTCTTTTTGTTTTCTTTTTTTCTGTGTATGGAATACACACCGTCGTGTATCTGGCTTATTTTTTGTTTGTTTCAGAATTATACAAATTGGTCATCTAAAATAGGATCGTATTTACGAAACTGAGGACTGTAACTTTGGTTAGGTCTTAAATTATTGGCGATGCGCCTGAGCGCTTGGGTCTATATGGAACAAATATGTAATAAACAAATTAACCATATCGACACTATATTAATTCAAATATCAATTGGAATTTTTCGTAACTACGTATGAAATTCAAAATGAACACTTGATGTCTCTGGTAGAATTACATAAATCAAAAATAAATAACTAAATAATAATAATACAGCTGCGAAAAATTGACGGAACAGAATAGTTAAGATACATATATGAGAGTAAAGCTGATGGTAGCAGTGTTGGTGATTATGCTACTGATTTTGTCGTTAATGAAGATGATGCTATTGTTAATGCTAATGTGTGGATTATAAATCATTTTCACTGGTACTGGTAACTGCGGCACGTTGACGTGTACAGCTGGCGGGCAAGTTTCTCTTCGACCTCGGCCCTTGGGTTTGAGAAAAATCACATGACCATAATTTTCAAACTCCTTATTTTCAGCCGGGACAGAAGAAAAAAAAATATTTTGAGCCCCCTCTCCCCCTCCTTGTTTCCTTTTTTCAACTTCATAAGAATATTATTTTCATAACATTGTGCACTTTTAGCTACCAGCAAAAAAAAAAAAAAAAAAAAAAAAAGATTAAAAACGGCAGGGAATTTCTCCATAAATTTCTTCCAAATCACCTATATGAATTTTGAAGTCTTGCGTAGTCCCAGTATACAAGAAAAGAAGAAAAAAACACGCTATATAAGGAAGTATACAATCTTACATGAATCTGATATGCACATATATCCTATATAAAAGACACTATATTGAGTATACTCACTTGAGGTTCTGATTATTCACGACCATCATGTACTGGATGACCTCCCCCATCTTGTTCCGGGTATCAGTCTCAAGACTTTCTGCCAACTGAAATATAGCACACAACTCCAATATTAACTTCCGTTTTGTCAATTCATTTTGTATAGATTTTTATTTTAAAGGGACATTGCATTCTGCCGTGACTCTAACTGCAATTGCTGATATGATAGTCACAGAGATAAACAACTTTCCTATGAAGAGAAATACAACTACACTACACAACTGTATTACTTAATTTTTTTTTTTTTATAAAAAATGAATTAAAAAATGAATTAAAAAAAATAAATAAATAAAAAAAGCACCAATGTAGTTTATTTTTTATGGTTTTTGATACGTATGGGCGAAAATTCATAGAATAGTTGTTTGTCTGTGCTATTAACATTGTTGCCGTTATGGTGCTTTTACGGTGATATGTTAGTGTTTGCTTGCTTTCCATTAAAAAAAAGTAAATCGCGATTTTTCGATGACGGAATGGAAACAATGACATGATCGGAATATCGCGAGACTCGGTAAACAGGGTTTATTATCTTTGTAAGTTCACCACTGATCCGTTTGTTTCTCCATTGTAAAACAAAATATCCAGGATAGACCTCGGAATAAGCATGGTGTTCAAAAAAATGCTCCTTGAACTAAAGCGACTATATTGTAGTAATTGTAATGTACATATAGATACGATTTTTTTGTTTGCATTTTTTCATCCTTGCAACGTTATACAAATATGCTGACTGACCAGTGAGGTGACCGGTACTGACCCTGATCATGCTCTGTCTGATGTCCATCTGTCTGGTCAGCAGGTCACGGTAGTGGACATAGTCCACCTCGTAGGCCCGGACCCTGCTGTCCAGTCTGGCCTTCATCACCTGAAGCCAATACCATAATAGTTTAACATCTTCTTGTATTACCTGTCATTGTTCTTCAGATTTGACTTGACTTATTTAAATTTACCGTCGCTTCGACAGTAATTCAGTCATATAGCGACGTCCAGCTAATAACTGATGGAGGAAGACCCTGAATGCACGGAGGCATCCGGGTAGAACCACCGACCTACCGCAAGCCAGCTGGAAGGCTTCCTCACATGAAAATCCGAATGTCTCTTCCGAGATTCGAACCCACGCAGTGAGGGGCTGAGTGAGTGTTAAAGTCAGCGACTTTTACCGTTCGGCCACGGTGGCCCCTCTTCAGATTGTATTAAAAAGAAATTCGCAACTATATATATATATATATGAATATCTATTCACACCCAATATCAATTTCCTTCGCCGATGGTTAATAAATGTTGAAAATACTTATTCAAATCGATTTCATTGAAATAAATACAAACTTAAGAAAACAAGGCACTTGAAGATGTGGTCTCAAAGGCGTTACTGTTGGTGATAACATTAACATTTTTTATCTCAATATTGAAACAAAATTAACTGTAACATACAGTTATACATAACTGTAGTGATAAATTGAGAAATGTTATGACACACATACGAAAAAATTATCCATTGACCATTATATTACGAAATATATGGATTTAACATATTAGGCTTCAGACTGATTCAAAGTTTGGCTCTAGGATTCTAAAATGTTTCACACGGCGAACATGTTCATAACTAGGAAGACAGGTCCAGAGGAGAAAGTATTTGTATTATGTACGGTTTCAAGAGGAAGAGATATGTATGCTGATTGACTATGTTATATATTGTGTAATATATCTGTGTATAGGCCGTTGGCCTGATTATACAATAAAATGATCGTATCGAATCGCCGATTCGTATACAAGTTACAGGTGTCGCTACCTTGATGGCGGCCTACCTGGCCTGACCCTGGTGCAGGTTGTAGGGGGAGCGAAGAGTGCCGGGCGAGCAAGATCAACTGATACTTCTTTACCTTGGCCGAGGTTTTCCAACATGTTTGCAAAAGTGAGTAGATCGCTAGATTATTTTTTTTACTACAGATGTACCCTCGATATGAGTTTAACAAACTTATTTTCGGCGTAGTAACACACCAATCAAATGTATAAATGAAACATTAACTGTTCTCAGTTCCGAATGAATAACTATCACTATTTCGGTGGTTAAATATGGTTTCAGATTTACTATGATTTTATTGATACTCACAGTACACTATGCAACAGTTACTCGAGGTTATACAAAATCAACACATGGAACGATGATAGAAATATACATTTCATCTTCTTATCCATATAATAAAGATATTCTTAAGATAAGAAATGGTATTTTGAATCATCAAAGCTTATAAATGATTTTATATATCGCATCCAGTATTTATACGATAGATAAAAATTATTGAATATTCTGATAATGGCTAATGCGAATGTTTCGGAAAAGTCACGATTGAAACGTGGAAAGCATGCGTGCACGGACGATCGAAAACTGAGACATCAGTTGGAGTCGACGACAACAGTCTACATGTAGCACGAGACGCAGTGGATATACAATGTGCGTATTTATCCGGATTTTATATTTTATATTGATTTCAACATTCTGTCTCTATTCATTGAAACCAAGGCTTCCAAAACGCCTTTCTTGCAGAAATATGAGATGTTAAAGTTGGCATATCTTTGAAATTTGAGTAACGATGACAACAGTCGGCAGCGATTCAAGGATAACGACGAATTCAGTTGAATACTAGTAGCTAGTATGGATAACGTCGACAACAGTCGAACCAATGCGTCAAATCATTTCATTCATCTCATAAAAATGTGTTATACAGACAAAGAACATTTCGAAATATATCGTTTTGGGTAATTATATGCGTTTATTTAATGTTTTTCAGTGGTTTATAGGGAACTATCAGTGAATCAAAATGGAAGATCCACTGTTTCAAAAAATGAATATTACCAGTTCTATAACTTTTAACTATTTTGTTAAGGGATTCCCTTTTTCTTTATGGAGCCCAAAAACTGGCATTAAAACATTAAATGTAAAGAAAAATTGTTGGTTTCAGTGGAATATCATTTTATTTCATTTCGTGATTATATTGATTTTCCTCTTCACTCGATTAATTAAAACAAGCATTTCCACTGAAATAACAAGTATCCTCTATTTATGAGTTGGAATTCAGAAAAGTCGAAATGGTATTTATTGTAAATAAGTTATTCTTATTTTTTTTATCCATTGCACATGATGCTCTCTTTACTCGTCTAAACGTTTCAAGACTTCCCGATAGTGTCATTCATAAACTTTGGCACAGTTAACTCAATGAAACTTATTGGTCTTGAAGTCCATTCTTTCAATAAATTTTTTCATGCAGATAAGTTGTTCAATAGTTTTGAGTCCATTTTTTGTGACTCAGACATTCCCCCTCCCTTTTGTGTGTGTGTGTGGGGGGGGGGGGGGGGGGGGGGGGGGGGGGGGGGGGGGGGGGGGTGGAGTTGGTGTTAAATATTACTTCAAATGAATCCCACAAAATGATTTGGTTCGACTGTTGTCCTCCATACTAGCTATTAGTATTATTCAACTGATTTCGTCGCTATGCATGAATCGACTGTTGTTATCTTAGAAATAGTGAAACTACAATGGAGGGACATTTTTACGTATCATTCCTCTAAATTGTCCGTGCACGCATGTTTTCCATACTTCAGTCGTGTCTCACCCGAATATGTTCTTATTACTCGCCAATAACAAAATGTAAAAAAAAAGGTTTATATCTTAACATCCATCAAAAATACTAAAAAATACAAAAAAAGAGAAAGAGTTGTATATTTAAGCGATGCAAAGTCAGCGGAGATTGGATATGTAGACAATAAGTTCTAAATTTAGGTAACTTTACATTCTCGTAAAACTGTGTATCATTTCTGGTATTAAAATATTTACTATCTCTGATAAATATGGGTCTTTAAGACGTACTATACCATGACCCGGTTCTTACCCTTTCTCGTGCCGTGCGAGCAGCTATACAAGCCGTGCCTTGTCCTGTCTCCAATGGGTCTGCAGGTCCTCGGAGAACCTGGGATGTAGAAGGAGAATATGTAATTATTACATGGAATCTGTAATGCGTATAGAAAGTCTGTAATGACTATGGCGAGTAAGTGAACATGAAATGCGCATATATATATACTGTAGTTTATACGGAGATTCGAAGAACCCGAGAAAAATAGATCTTTTGATAGTGTATTTGTGCCCTGCGCAAAGAACCTGGTGTGTAATGGGCGTCCTGTAATACATATAAAAGATGTTGATATGTAACTATTTACTTGAGGTGTTATATGATAGGGCTGAGATACTGTTGAACTATTTACCGAAGATAAGGACAGTTACTACACAATTAAACCAATACTTAACAAATTCAAGCAAAACAGGTATGCAAAAAAATGACAACGTACTTTCAATTTTCAACCTGAAAACAAGACAACAGCTTACGGGCAAAGTAACAATACAAAGCTGAAATAAAAGACGGGATGAGGGAGGTTTCAGGGTATTGAGGAGATCGTTGTCCTCCAGCAAGCCGTAGTCACTGCGGGTCCGGTTTACTATGGCCTTCCTCACAGAGGTGACCGGATACCGCTGACTGTTAGTGCGGACAGACAAACAAACATCACAGTAATAGACACACAATCAAAAAACATGCAGTAAGGAAATATGTTCCTTGTTTTTCTTCGAGACATACCAAAGTCGTGAAAAATGGTACTGGTATAGCTCCCTTGCTTGGCGCTCAGCATATAAGTGTAGTTGCAGGACTGGTTGGCCTGGTGTCAGGATAATGTGACCGGGTGTGGTATCATGCCACATGTCTACGGCGTGATACTGCAGTGTGGCAGCACTATATCTGTCTCAGGTAGACATCGTCTCAAAATGACTGAAATACTGTCGGTGGGACGTTAAACCAAAAAAACAACAACAAAAAACAAAAACAAAAAAACTCGGGTATTTCCATGGCTATATGTCACTACATAATGAGATGATTGAAAATAATCAACAACAACGACCACTGCACTCTAAAATTTAACTTATTGACAGGTATGTGTACATAACAAAATAAATCGGAATAGGTCATATGAGCTACTAATGAACACTCACACAATTAGGCTGGGACATCCAAAAATGTATTTTCATTAAAAAAAAATAATCTGCAGTTCAAATTTTTCCAAGGGGCCGGTTTAAATTCCTTCTCGTAATTTCACAAAAAATCTATTTTGAATTTTTTAAATGTTTTTTTGGTAAAAAAATCAGTGAATTTAAAAAATTTCGTAATTTTCCCCGGGTTTTCCAAAAAAGTGCAAATTTCCTTTTTTTCCCCAATTTTCATTTGTTAAAGGGAAAATTTCATGGCTAGTTTTTAATTTTCCTTCATGTCTATAGGGTTTTTAAAAACCTGTTTTTTCGGCGCATATGCCTTTAAAAGGGGAAAAATTAAATGAAAAAAATTTTAAATTTTTTTTCCCATCATTTAGGGGGTTTTCCAAAACATGAAAGTCCCGAGTCCTCTTAAAGTTTTTCACCCCTTCCAACGGGAAAATTTTAATTTGGCACTAGTAAATAAAAAAGAAAAAAATAAAGAACACATTTAGATTTTTTTTTCTCATATAAACCCAAAAAAAAGGCATTTTTATCACTTTGGCCATTGATGTGTACAGAACTACATAAAATTTTTGTTTGTTTTTTGTCACATAAATGGACAAAAACCCCTATACTAAATTTTGTTTAAACATTTCTTTTCCATCAACTTTGGGAAAAAATTCTTTTTAAAATTACATTTCCCCTTTTTACCGTTTCTTGGGTTTGGAACCCCAAAAAATTTTTAAATTGGGAAGGCCATGAAAAATTCTTGACCCAAAAAAAGGTTCAAATCACAACTTTTTTAGATTTTCAGTCATGCACAAAATTTCCACATTACCATTGGACTGTGGCTTTCTTCCAAAAGGTTTCCCAAAACCCCCTCAATGACCCCAAGGGTTAATTTCCAAATTATCTGTTTGCTTTATTAAACCCTATAAGTTTCATTGCATTGCCCAAACTGTAAAAAACGTTAAAATGGCGATAAATTTAAAGGGTGACTCTTGATGAAAGTGTCAATTTCAATTTAATATGTTACCAAATTTTCCAATGACTTCATTTTTTACCTTTTTTAAAAACACAGAAAAAATTTAAGCTTAAAAAAATTCCTTTAGTTAAAGCGATTTCTAAGCTTTCTCATTTCATTGTTGGTCTGTAGAAATTTTCTTTAAACTTTTATCTGATTTTGGTTTAAAGACGATACTTCTCCTAACCATCCCTTTTGTTTGTTTACTCTATTTTCCCACTCTTTTGTTCTAAGTTGATATTAAAATTTTGCCTTAATTTTTCCCATAAAAAACAACAACAAAAAAAAAAAAAAAAAAAAAAAAAACCCACACAAAAAAAATCAATTGTTATATATAAAAAAATTTAAAAATTTTTTCATGACCCCACGTGGGGGGTTAAATTCCTTGAAAATAAGGTCTAAAATATGGCCCTAATAATCAGGAAAAAGGGTGCTAGCCATTACAATAAAAAAAAAGGGGGACATATCACTTACAGTCTACTGTTATTGGAAAAAACATGTAAACCATTCAATATTCAAATATTAATAACATTGATCATTGATACTATTAAAAACTGCTAATACATGGAATACAAAAAATATTGATTTATTTTTTCTTTTACTTACATTCCTCAGTGATATTTTCATCTGCAACTTCTATGTTGACCAATTCCATGTCTGATTCTTTCCATACACCATTGAACATGCTTGCAAAATAAGGTGACTGAAAAATAAACCACATGGTATACATGTATATATATTTGAAATCAACTGTTTTAATTATTTTACATGGTTATAATTCATAATAATATGAAAAGAAATCAAAGCAAAATTTTGTCAACAGATTTTAGCATGGCCCAGTGGTATTGTTCAATAACTACAGATCCAAAGGTTGTAAGTGTATGATCTTCACTGAGGGGAAAGAATTTTTCAAGACCCAGATGCAAAATAATGATACTACCCAGGGACCATTGCTAGGAACTGGTATTGTTACTTATTTCTAAAGCAATGTACTAATTTCTAATTTAGTACTGTTTTTCTGGAAAAAAAGAAGATGAAACAGCTATTGAAATTGACTCCCTATACTTAAGGATGTATAAATCAAGTTATATTCCATGATAGCTGATTATTACTATACTACATCGCTTTGATTCAATAACTTGAACAATAGTCAATTGTACATGTATATGTATTTAGTAAGCAGGAATGGATATCCCAAAGAAATTTTATGCCTTGTACCACTTTTGATTCTTTCACCCTTTCCCTCATATAGACTCATTTTGACGCACTCAATAGGTATCACATAAAGCCTGATCTGCAGAAAACCACAGTTAAACCTTACCAAATTCAATTATAAAATCCTCATTTCCAGACCACTGAGGAGCAGCGAACAGCATAAAACTTGATCAGCCTGCGAGTTACTCGCAGGCTGATCTGGTTTTATGCTGTTCGCATAGGTCTTTTCATGGTGTCCTCTATGAGGGAAAGGGTTAAGTATTGAACATAAAGCCCATTATCTCAAAATATCGGACTTCTAGTAAAACAACCAAAAATGGAAAATTGAAAACCATTAGAGAGTCAGGTGTCTTTCACTGCCGATCATGGGCCCTCTGCCTGTGAAGGTTTCTTGTAAAGCTGCAAAGACTTCTCAAAATATATTTTTTTTATAAGATAGGCCATAAAAAGAGCAACAGAACAGGACATGATGGGCTCTGAACAAATGTAAAAACCCAGAAGAATTGACAAGAGTTTGACAAATCTGTACTTAACGGTACAAACCTGTTTCAAATATAATTTGTGAAGCTTCCATTCCTTTCCCAGAGTTCTGATTGTTACATCACTGTCCTCTCCATCCAAAAACAATGTTTGGTAAATATATTTTGAAGTAGATTTTATTTTCTTCCTGAAATAAAAAACAATTCAACATTATGTAAATTGATAAATAGCAGGTCATTGTGAAATTTGCTTTAAAATTTATGCAAATTTCCTTGCAGAGTAGATATAAATGGGACAACAAGGTTTTACGGATTTTTACAAACTATATCATATAAGATTGAGTTATTTCTGAAGGGTCTACTTTTAACTAAATTTTAATTTTTGGTATTGGTACTATTTAGGGTTTGCTACCTGTACAATTGCTAGTATTGGTATAAACATTAGCCATTCTGATTCGGGTATGTGTTTGAAATTATTTATCATGAGCGATTTCCTCCAAGTAAGACATTTGGGCTTGAGAATCTAAATTTGCACATTGCAGAATCAAATACTGGGCTTTTAAGCCTTTATCATGTTTATTTACACTGCCAGATTTAAAGTCCAAAAATAATTTATTAGACATTATGAAAACAATTAGAAAATATTGTTTCTTCTCAAGGCCTAACATTCGGACTTGAAATACGGGTAATGTTTTGCACCAAATGTTGCAAAACTGGAGCTGCTTTTTTGTTTCCTTAGCCACCATTTTTAGCTCAAAATGTATAAAGAATGCAATATTTGTTATATAATATTAAAAATGTTCAGATACTTTAATTTGTATGCTTTGATTTTCATCAGCTGAACAAGTCTGAATAGAATTACAGACAATGTGAACTGCGATCCGTTGTACCCTGGATGATGTGAACCGATTTATAGGTTGATGTGACCCTCCATGAGATGGTGTCAGGCACAGATCCAGATTTTTTCAAAGGGGGTGGTGGGTAGGGGCTAAAGACATGATTGTGATGTCAGTGTTAGGGGATACTAGTGTGACGGAGATGCATTCTGAAGGGTATCTGGGGGAAATATGGTAGCTTTTTTATAGTTAGATATATGATTTATATATTGAAATCTAAGCCTTGGGCGGGCATGCTACCCCAGAAAAAAATTGATTCTAGGATGTCGGAGATGCATTCTGAGGGTATCTGGGGGAAATATGGTTGTTTTTTTATAGTTAGATATATGATTTATATAATAAAATCTGAGCCTTGGGCGGCCATGCTCCCCTGGAAAAAAAAAAAAGATTCTAGGATGACAGAGATGCATTCTGAGCAGTATCTAGGGGAATTTTAGTAGCTTTTTAATAGTTAGATATATATATAGGATTTACATATTGAAATCTAAGCCTTGGGCTAAGTAGTTTTATTGCTTGTAGTTGAAATTTTTACATTTTACATCTGCATATTTTTTTATCATTTCTATGCTTTTTGTCCCTAAAATCAACTTCAATGCACCTTATTTTCTTCTGTTTGACAGGATTCTTGACCCAGGTGGGCAGTTAACTTAACCATCTTTCTGGGAAAGGACCAGTACTAGACCCACATCCTCCATAAAGATTTCTCTAGATGGTAGCTGGGGCTCAAACTCACAGCCCTCTAAACAAATATATCTATATCCATGAAAATATTTTTTTCTGTATAATTTATATTGCCATTAATTTGAATTTTATGGCACTGGCTGCAAAACTAGGTTGCGAGTTCTAGTACAGATGGGGGGACTTTTTGGCTATATTAAATCTCCTTAAAAATAAAAAATAAATTGAAAAAAAAAGTTTAAATATGAAAATGAAAGTGATTATGAAGGTTATTATTTTCTATTAAAAAAGCATAAATTCTATTAAAATTATTAACATTGACATGTCTGTTATTGTCCATTTGTTCAAAACTTCTTTTAAATATGATACCTTTCTATTATTTTGAATACATATATTTATGTTAACCTTATAATCTGAGAGAGAGAGCACTAAAGCCGTCCATAGAATCATAAAATAAATGTTAATCAAGTTTTTCTTTTTTTATTTATTTATTTATTGTTGCAGTTCTAAAGTGTATACAACATTTATACTAATCGCTATCAGTGCATTAATTGATGTCTGTGACAAGCACACAAGCGTTTGACTGATTCAGATTAGAGCAGACACAATGACATTGCCAAGGTGACAGCAGAGATAAGTGTGACAGCGGATGCTCTCACCTGGCCTGGGTGACTGGTCATTTAGCTAACTTTTATTTCAGTAAGGGGCTCACAATGGGGATTTCCACTAATTACCACAAGCATTTACCCAATCAAGACAATTTCAGTCACCTGGAAAATTGTATGATCAGGCCAGCTGGAGCCCCCCCCCCCCCCCCCCCCCCCCTGGGCCTGGGTGTAAACCTGACAAGGCAATTTATAATATATATAGTTTTGTGCAGTAAAATGTATTTATAATCCAGGCTACACCCCCCCCCCCCCCCGAACTCATGCTAAAAAACAAAACAAAAACAAAAACGCTATCTGCTTGCATTATGTCACTTGAAATGTATTTGTATTTTTGTATTTTATATAACATGTAGTCACAATGTCAGGTTCAGACCGGTCGCAGTTTACATCATTGTCCGTTATTTGGTTATGCACACACAGTTGAGCCAGGGGCAATATTTTTTCATGGAAATACAAGTTTAAGTTGTAATTACCCATTTGATGTATATATAAAACTAAAGTCAAGAATCTTTATTGAATGTTTCAGTGATTTCTTTTACAGTTTTTGCTGCAGGAGTCCTGGGACTCACTAGGCTTAAAAAAAAATAATTTCAAAATCTGGAAAGTATGCATCCAACTTTAATTTCAAAAGCATTTTTTTTGTATATTTTGTGCATCCAGTGGATGCATTGAAATCAAAACATTGCATCCACAGCAAAATCATTGCCATGCCGGCAGCACGATTTACCCAAATACACCCAAATATACCCAAATATTGCTGAATTACCCAAATACTGCCAAAATACTCCAAACTACAGTGTTAAACAGCAAAATATTGATTATTCATTGTATTATCTAATTAAAAGTACATATTTACAGCCTATTACATACATTAAACCCAACCTCAAACAAAAATGAGGCGTTTCTAAAACTCAAAAGGTGTCAGATATTTATTCCGTTATATGGAAATCGCATCATCGAATGCTCTTCAAAATATTTTACATGTATGTTTTTGAATGTTTGAAATTATAGTTATTTCAATAAATAAGCTTGAATTATTGTCTATCGTGTTACTTGTCTTTGAAGTAGGGAATATACAGAAGCTTGGGTGAATTTAGTAATTATTTGTTTTACCATTTCAGAACTACAAATGGTCCGTATTATTTAAGTAACTTATACATTCTATTTAATAATATCTCAATAAAAATGTGTGTACTGCATAATTTATTAATACATGACCCATTTGAGGTAGTAAAGAAGTTACACATAAACTGTATTTGGGCACGTCAGGAGTATTTGGGAAACTGATTTGTCCGTTAATAGATATATTATGAAATAATAAATAAATCAATATTAAATATTATTTGATTAAATTATTTATTTAATCACCTAACAGACACATGTGTACACCAAATATAATAATAACTACTAATTTGGAGCTACAAATGCTTAAATAAGACAGTATTTGGGTAATTCAGGAGTATTTGGGTGTATTTGGGTAAATCGTGCCACCCTTGCATGCAGAGGTAAAAAAAATCAATGATGTTTGACATAGAATTTTACTTTTGTCCACCCCCCTAGCTTTCAAATGGATTCCAGCAGATGGTTCTAATGCCAGGCGGTAGGAATAAACTTTGGGAATAAACTGTCTGTTCAAAGTAACTGTGTGTTTATTTTTTCCTGTAGGCCATATCAATTTTTATACCTTTTAGGAGTGTTCAAAATTTCCAAGTTGTTTATTTCATTCGCGTCATTTTTATTCTCTTCCGATTCCGAGTCATCTCGTTTCCTTTTTAAACCACGTTCAAATTCATTTGTTTCAAGTGACTTTCGTGCAAATTTATTTCCCATCTTTCAGAAAATGCATTCAATGAAACATGGTTTTATTAAAATCTAAGAAAACAAAACATTTGCAGTTTCATTTTCAGAGTGCATCGCATTCGCAATATTTCGGTGTAGTAAAAAGCATAAAAATAAAGGTTTCAGAATGACAAATTGGTGTATATTGCGGAGCTATTTACGCCCGGGTTCGATTTCACGGCTGTCTTCAGGGTACAGGAAATCAAATTATATATTTTACAATTAAAGTTAACGGTGTATAGATCTAGTTTAAGAATAGATTTTTAATGAAAATCGATTTTATACGTTTAATAAAAAATCACATTTAAGCAAATGCATTATTATTAGCTCGGGCGCTACTGGTTGCTACGGAGCAAGGGGCCGTCGCGTCTCACTGGTCAACTACCGCCAATCAGGTGTCTACCCGCTATGATGCTTCAATGGGTACTTGAAGCTTTGGACAAAACCGATGAGCAGACTGCAAACTATGCCAGGCAAACAGTAAATCAAGAGGAAACCACCAGTTATACAGCTGCCTACCTAGAATGCAAGAACAAGGTGTTCTTTGAACAATGGCAGTCTGAAGGAACAAAAAAATATCTTTAAAAAAGATATTCGGAAAAAAAAAAAAGATTACAAAGCTAAAAGAAAGTTAAAGTGTTGCAATATAATATATTTGATATAATAATGCTGGCAAGTTTTAAATGGTCTGTGATTATGATGGAATTTAATATCCTAAAATAATTTATGCAAACTAATGGATCGAGTGCGTTTCCGAACTCTTCGGCTGTAACCAAGATAAGATTGATCAAGAAATAGGTCAAAACTCGTTTTATACAGCTTACGCCGAAAAAAACAACAACAAAAAAAAAAAAAAAACGTACCACACGTTCGTCCTACAAGGACTGGAGCCAGACGAGCACCGACTTAACGGGGTATACAACTTCTCGCTGTGGCCAGATGAGCCAATCGTAACTACTCGGCCTTATCCGTCGGTGGTCGTAGAAATGGGCGAGGTGTTCCGAATGCAGATGAGCCCCTGTCTCAGGGAACTACCAAATTCTCTCCCTCCGCCTCATGTCCTCCACTGGACCCACAGACGTATTCAGCATCTACGCTCCCATACGTACTCTGCTGAGACTAAAGATAAGCGTTCTATGAGCTCGACGCCAAGACCAGAGAGAGAGAGAGAGAGAGAGAGAGAGGGGGGGGGGGAGACTTAAATGCAGGGGAAAGATTCAGATAACAGCTTCTGGCCGCGATGCATCGATCTCTTGGTAGTTTTTATATGTTTAATATTACATATATGTGATTATCCATAGATGTGAACTTTTGAATCTTAAATCTGTGTCTTGATATATATAAATGGGTAGTCACTCATATCTCAAGCTGAGTGGTTTTGTACATCTTTTATTTTCCATATCATTATTTTAAAAACAAAATATTCTGTCTGTTTTTCAGGGAAATGTTGAATTTGCTTTAAGAAATAATGAGTTGATATTCGCATATATACAATTGCTAAAAAAGGTACGTTACTCTGTACAATAAATTCAAGCCTCAAACCAAATTATCTTCCCTCCCATGTAATTCAGTATTCGTAGAGAGAGAGAGAGAGAGAGAGAGAGCCTTTAATCGTCGTACGTGTATTCAACCTCTCTGGAACACACACACACACACACACACACACACACACACAAGTTCCACTCGACTAAAAATAGGCACAAATTTGTTTACGCCGACGAATTGTAGTAAGCAGTAAAATTTATCGAAATGCGCTCTTCGTCCACGCGACAGTATTTCAACAGCCATAGAGCGGAGCGACTTCCACCTGATATGTCCGAGTGCATTGTTACACCGAATACCGTAGCTTACAACGTATATAGCTTACATGGGATCTGCACACGTCGTATATAGCTTACATGGGAGCTGTACACGTCGTATATAGCTTACATGGGAGCTGTACACGTCGTATATAGCTTACATGGGAGCTGTACACGTCGTATACGTCGTATATAGCTTACATGGGAGCTGTACACGTTGTATATAACTTACATGGGAGCTGTACACGTCGTATATAGCTTACATGCGAGCTGTACACGTCGTATATAGCTTACATGCGAGCTGTATACGTCGGATACAGCTTACGGTGAGCTATATTCGTTGGTTGACAACGTACAAAGCTTACGTAAGATATATACGTTGGGTATAGGCATACACTTTTGAAATAGGTATTTCAACTTAATGTATATAGCTCACATGATGGGTGACCAGTAATAAACATAATTGTGATTATACTTGATCGACATTAGCACCATCATTATAATGTTCGACGTTGTTTGCTTGGATTAGTGGACTTTTGTTTACTTGAGACTAACATTGTGTTGCCGCACTGCAAAACACGTATTAGACAAGAGACATGATAGTAGCAGAGCTGTAGCAGTGGCGGTAGTAGTACTGTAGTCGT
>CM037783.1:2648502-2681799 GCA_021229015.1 Solen grandis
CTTTTTTCACTGTCGGACAAAATGATGTACATTTTTCCCCCGGGTCTAACTTTTTTCCGTGGCCTCGCCTTGTCCCCTCCTTCACTCTGTCGGATGGACACGGAGAGACCCCTTCCGGTACCCCCCTTCTTGACTGCAACATATTTAGCAGCTTTAAGAAGTCAGTGTTTACTTATGTCAATCTAAATAGCAATATACTTGGGATAACAAACAAGAGGGCCCATAGAGGCCTTGGAATCGCTCACCGAGAACCGGGTATTAGAGTGGGAAAAAAATCAAATACCTTCTGATTTTAAAGGGAAAAAATGGGCTCTCCCCCAGGCAGCCATGCTTTCGACGGATCTAAAAAATTTTTTACCAATCTTAAAATAGAGTGACCAAAAGGGAACTTCTTGGCCAAAAAACTGATTAAACCCAGTACATTTTGGATAAGAGGATTTTACAAATTTGTACTTATAATAATTTTTTAAAACCTAAAGACAAACAGCTAAGCATTCCCCTGAAGGCCATTTTTTTTTGACGATCTTTTTATTTTAACAAGACATAGCAGCCTTAAACCCCGATATTTCAGATAAAAATTCTTTTTCAAAGCTTTTTTTTTGGAATGCAAAAATTTTGAAGGGAAAACCTTTTTTTTCCACTATAAAAGGGGAGGCAACCCACTGTAGGACATTTCCCCCTTTACAAGTTTGTACCCAGAAAAAAAAGAACAAGAGGCCCTGAGGGCCCAAATCGCTCACCTGAGATAATGGGTTTGCCCCAAAGGGAAAACACTGTTCCGGGGTTTCAGAGGAGTGTTGTTTAAAGTTTTCCCAATACAAAAAAGGCAAAAAAGCCCCGCCCCTGGCGGCCATGTTTTTTTGGATCAAAAAATTTTAGCAATTTGGGTAGGGTTGACCCAAGGAACAGTACCAATTTTTTTTAAAATCTGGCCATTTGTTTTGAAGAAGATGTTTTTTTAAAGTTTTTTTTTTTTTTTCTCTTTTTTTTTTGCCATGGCAACCAGAGTTCACATGAAAAGTTTATTTAAAGAAACTTTTGTAAAGGGTTGACCCAAAGGGATAAACCCTGCCAAGTTTAATCAAATTCTGTCCAGTGGTTTCAGAGAAGAATTTGTTTAAAGGTTTCTCTATATACAATAAGGCAAATAAGCCCCCCCCTGGCGGCCATTTTTTTTTTAGGATGGGAAAGTTTTAGCAATTTGGTAGAGGTTGACCCAAGGAACATCTGTCCCAATTTTATTTTAAAATCGGGCCACTAGTTTTGAAGAAGATGATTTTTAAATTTTTCATTTTTTTTTTTTTTGTTGCCAGGAAACCCAAAGGTTCTTCAGGACAACTTTATTTTAGCAATTTTTGTAGAGCCTCACCCAAGGAACTTCCTGCCAAGTTTCATTAAATTCTGTCCAGGGGTTTTCAGAGGATGTCTTTTTAAGGGTTTCTCATATACTAAAAGGGCAAATAAGCCCCCCCCCTGGGGGCCATGTTTTTTTATGGATAAAATTTTTAGCAACTTTGGTAGGGTGCCCCAAAAGGAACATCTGTCCCAAAAAATATTTGAAATCTGGCAAGTATTTTAAGAAGATGATTTTTAAATTTTTCATTTTTTTTTTTTCTTTTGTTGCCATGGCAACCAGGTTTTTCAGGATCAATTTTATTTTTAGCAACTTTTGTAAAGGTTGACCTAAGGATCATCCCTGCCAAGTTTCTTAAAATTCTGTCCAGGGTTTCAAAGGAGATGTCGTTTAAAGGTTTCTCATATACAAATAAGGCAAATAAGCCCCCCCCTGGCGGCCATGTTTTTTTACGGATGGGAATAATTTTAGCAACTTTGGTAGGGTTAAACCAAGGAACATCTGTACCAATTATTTTGAAATCTGGCCAGTAGTTTTTAAAGGAATGATTTTTTAAAGTTTTTTTTTTTTTTTCTTTTTATTGCCTGGCAACCGAGTTCACAGGATAAACTTATTTTAGCAACTTTTGGAAAGGGTTTGCCCCAAGGATCTCCCTGCCAATTTTTAATAAAATTTCTGCCAGGGTTTTTTCAGAGAGATTTTTTTTAAAGGTTTCCTATAAACAAAAAGGCAAATAAGCCCCGCCCCTGGCGTTCATTTTTTAACGGATCAAAATTTTTTTAGCAACTTTGGAGGGTTCCCCAAAGGGAACATCTGTCCCAAATTTATTTTAAAATCTGGCAAGTATTTTGAAGAAGATGTTTTTTAAATTTTTTAAAATTATTTTTTTTTTGTACCAGGCAACCAAGTTCTTCTGGATCAACTTTTTTTAGAAACTTTTGTAGACCTCACCAAGGGGAACTTCCTGCCAATTTTCTTAAATTCTTCCAGGGGTTTTTCAGGGGAATTCTTTAAAAAGAAAATTGTTGACGACGCACGACGCACATCGCACGACAGGGACGACGGACAAAGGGGTGATCACAATAGCTTATCGACATTCGGCTCATAGCTAAAAAAAGAAATTTTTGAAGTAAAAAAATTTTAATTAGTAAATACTTTCCTGTTTTACTTCAGGTATGTTTTCTATTTTTGCACACTTCCAAAACAGAGTCCGCAAAATAAACCTTCCCTAAACCCCCCAGTTTCCGGAAGGTTTAACCCCCTTCCCAATTGATATGAAACCTCGAGGGGTAAAACCGCCCCAAGCGGGGAGGGGGGTGGGACTCTGTAATAACGGTAAGTATTTACTAATTAAAATTAATTTTCTTCAAAAAATTTATTTTAATAGCATAAAACGTTACCTGTTATTACTTTGTTACTTCGTCGCTAAGGGGAGGTTGCTAACAAAAACCTTGATTGCAGCGAACCCAAGTGGGAAACCCAAAAGCCGCCGAGGCTCAGACATGATGATTAAACTACTGTCTGAGCCACAACAAGGGACCCAAATCCAAATTTTTTGTGTTTGGGTTTTAGCCTGAGGGGAGAAAAAAGGGAAAAAACGTAGTAGAAGATTTCCAAAAGGGGCCGTTTTGAGAATACACCATGGGGATTTATTAAAGAAAGCCCAAAAGCAGACAAAGCACGGAGCTCAGGGGTCAATTTTTAAAAAAGGATAGATCCCGCTGAAAATCCGAATAAGAAACTTGATAGTTGAGGCTACCCAACGAGATATTAATGCTGCCGAAACTTCCCCCCCCCCCTTTTATTGGGGGGAAAAGTCGAAGACACGCCCCGTAAAGATTTAACCTTGGGGGTAAAACTTAAAGGGCCAAACCCGGGACAAAGAAGCCGATCAGGACACCCCTACGCAAGACCTAGAAGGCTGGGAATAACTACCGGGGGAACAGACCAAAGGGGATTTGGGTTTTCGCAAGGAAAACCCCGGTTTGAAAGCTCAAAGATACAGACCATCATTTTTGTTAAAGCGTAAATCCTTCCTCGTAAAAAGGGCAAATTTCGCAACACGTTTAGAAGACCCATTGCTAGAGAAAGACCGTTTTCCATGTTACGTGCGGGGAGAAACCTCGAAAGAGGCTAAAAGGGGCCTTAGTAAGACCATAAAACCAAGAAAGACCCCACTTTGGGTTAACGAACAGAACTGGCCAGACATTCAAACGAACAAAAAATTTCCGAAAGAAAAGGACCGAACCAAGGGAAGGGATCGTGAAATTTAAGAGTGTTCGATAACATGGACCTAAACCCTTATAAACTGACCCAATTTTTTTTCTCGTTAAAAAAAAAAAACTAGAAAGTTAGCGATTTCTCTGCAGGAGCTTTGACCGGTTAATCTCCGTGCGAACACCAACCGGAAGACCTTCCACTTTCCTGGTAGACAGATCGAGTAATTGTCTCCTGGCCTTACGATAATAAGGCAACTGTTTGCCGAAAATTTTTTCTGTCTAATCGCTTTTGGGTAACATCCAAGCGGAAGACGAAAGGGATTGTCTGTAGGACCCTGTTCCGCCCTTGGACAAAAGGGTCCGGAACCGGGGGAAGTTCTACGGATAGTCTATCAAAGATCCGAAGATCCACAACCAAGATCCGTTGGCCACAGGGAGCTCAAGGAGGATCCGGCACGAGATCCCAGGATTTTCCTTAAACTAAGGAATCAGAGAAAACGGGGGAAACGCAAAAAGAAAATAGATGATCCCAGTTTACAGACAAGCATCTATCCCCCCCAAGCCCGGTACCCGATACCGGGTGACACAAACATGAAGTTGGTTGTTCAGCCGGTAGAAATAGATCGACAGACGGAACCCAAAATCGCAAACAGATTTTGTCGCATCCGGGGAAGTAACTTCCATTCCGGGGGAGAAGAAATGCCTGCAACATTTGGGTCCGCTAAGACTTTTGGGGCCCCCCGGAAGATGTCTGCTTAAAAAGAGTACCCAAAACACCTGACACCCCAAAGAAGAAGGTGCCATGCTTCCATGCCAAGAAGGCAGTGCTCCCCCCCCGTCTCGGATGTAAGAGACAACAGCGTGTTTCTGTAGATACTAGAAAAAATTTGCTCGAATGAGAGGAGAAAAATGTCGTAAGGGTAGTAGAACCGCTTTTTATTCTAGGGGTTTTGATATGAAAAGAACTGTCCCGAGGGGACCAAAGACCGGGTTTTTAACCCAAGGGTTTCCCGATGGGCCCCCCGCCGACAGACTGGCATCCGAAAGAGGGAAAAGTTCCGGTTGGGGGGAAAAAGGAACGCCCTCTCAGGAAACGAGGGGGAATTCCACCAACGAATGTGATCAATTCCGGAAAACCGGAAGAATGGTCTGCAAATGGTCCCGACTGGGACCCAGATCGAAAAAAGGATAAATTGAAAAAGGCCCCATGTGAACGGCCCAGCGGAACAAAATCCCCTGCTGCATTGATACACCGAGAAGCGATGGAAAATTTGCGGGCTGAGATCGATTGCCGCGTGAAAAACCCCCCAACCCGAGTTTAAAAGACATAATTCTGGGTTTCCGGAATTCTGATCCCGTTTAGGTCGGCAGAAACTGCATCCCGACAAACGTGAAGTCTGGGATGGGGTCAAATCCGATTTCTGGGGGTTTAGGGTGAAGCCTAGCCGAGAGCAGGTCTGTCACCCACGAAGTTCGTCGAGAAGAGCGACGGGGGGCCCGTAAGAAAACCATCGTCAAAAACCCAGGGGGCGTGAGCCGCGAAAATAACCCGGCGACCAGAAAAAAAAACCGAAAAAAAAATTTTGGGGGAAGATTTTGGGGCCGAAGACGGCCGAACGGAAGGGCCTTGAACTGGAGACAGTTTGCCACCGTAAAAAAAAGGTATTTCGGAATGAGGATGGGTAGATACATGGGAAATAGGCATCCATAAAACCAAGGAAACGCCCAGGGCCGGGGGGGACGGCTCCCTGACGACGAAGTTGTTTCCATTTTAAGTTTCCTTCGGAATGAAGGAGTTTTGATGAATAGGGCATGACCGGTCGAACCCGCCGCCTTCTTGGGAAACCCAAAAAAAGACGGCTGTAAAACCCCGGGGAGGTTGGGGAAACAGACCCTTTCTACCGCTCCTTTTTTCAGAAAAATCGAAATGGCGAGTCCCAGACAGGAATTTGGGGGAGAGATGGGAGAGCGTACAGGGAGGGGGGCCGAAGGGGGCCCATAACCGTGTCTCACGATAGACAGGGCCCATTGGTCGTCGGTGATTTTCCCCCATTTATGAAAAAATAGTGAGTCTCCCCCTACGGGAAAGGGGGAAAACACTCTTCCTCCTAATCGAAAGTCTGGAAAGGAAGCGGAAAAAGGACACCCCTAGGCTTACTTTTTACTGGGAGGGTAGAAAAGGGTGGGGGCGATGAAGGAGGAATCGTGGTCGCTGAGGACCAGATTGGGGAGGGCCCCCGGAAGAGGGAAACCTCTGAAAGGAGATTGAGGTTTACCCTTTTCCGAGTCCTTCGGGGATTTACCTTTAGAAGCCGAAGGCTTCTTCGGTATCCGGAATTTAGGGGAGCCGAAGTAGGAGTCGGGGTTGGAAGGCCACCGCTCCGTGCATTTGCTCCTCCCGGAGGCATCCGCAAATTTCCTTGATTTGGGGGCCCCCCAAAAAGGACCAGGAAGAAAGAGGGGCCGACCTAAGTTTTTTCTCGAGAAAAGAGAGAAGTAGCTTTTTTGGGGCCGTCCAGGATGGCATCCCGCCTGCAGCGAGCCCATCTCTGAAGAGAGAGAGAGAGATAGCAAAATCGAATGTTTTTGCCATCGCTGCTAAGGCCTCTAAAAGAAGCCTGACGGAAGAAGATAAGGCATCCTTTTGCTGTAGTTTGACCGAAAAGAAGGGCCCCACGAAGGAGTCAGTATGAGACGAGATGCCGGAAAGAAAGCGGGACGTTGCTCCCAGCGATCCAGGACCTTCTGCTGAAGCGGTAAAGAGGAGGGGACCTTGAGCCGGAGCCGACTCGCATCTAGGTCCAGTTTGGGAGGGTTGATAGAAAAATCACCCTCCGGAAACTTGTGGGTCTTGGGGTTAAAACCCAAAGGCCGAAGGGTCTGAAGTTGGAATAAACCAGCCCGGCCTGGCTTGGAGGGGATGAAGATTCAAAATCCTCCAGAGCCGAACGGACGCCCGGGAAGAAAGGGAGCAACTCCGGTTCGACTGTTTTGGGATTCCTTAGGCTTACCGACAAGGTCGAGGAAAACCTTCGCACCTCTTCCGGGAGGGAGGAGGGGCCGGTTTGCATACTGATGCAGGTAAGGTAGCAAAGACCTCCGGAACAGCCTTGTCCATGGAAAAACGACTGTCGTCTGACTCCTCGTCCTCGTCAGAGAGAGGATTGTCAGTACGAGGTTCGGAATGAGCGCTGGATCGGCAACGAGGTGACGAAAGAGGCATGTCCTCGGCAAATAAGGAGTCCTCCTCCGGAGCATGAAGGGAGATTTCATCCTCCAAGTGTCCGCTCAGAGCAGTCCCGCTAGTAGGGGATTGCGAGTAGAGGGAGGAGACCCAGCCTCAGGGCGAGATGGGGGAGCATCCTGAGGGGAAAGCCCATAAAGGGAAATGGAGGGAAAAAGGGCCACATAGGGGGCTGTGCAGAAGAAGCGCCCTGTGGACCCGAGGAGGGAGGAGACTGAAGGAACAGTCTATGATCTAAGGTCTCTGGTGGAAGAGAAACCCGATCCCTCCTAGAAGATGAAGGCTCGCCCGGTATGACAGGGGGGGAGGCAGAACTGAATGCCTGGCGTATTCCCCCATCATGTGGGACCACCACGTGGAAGGATCGAATGTCTGAGTTGCGCTGAAAAATCCGCACCTTGAACCTTCGAAGACGTGGTGGAGCGTAAAGGGGACCGTCCCAGGAGCAGAGCTAGGGGACCGGTGACCGGAAATGCCCGGGAACGGTTGTGGGGCCGTTTCTTGGGCACCCTTGAACACGAGGAGCAGGTGGCCGAAGCGGAGAAACCGCAGGGCTACCTGAGGAAAAACTCGAGTCCGAACTTTTTTCAGTTAGAATCGGCGAAGACCGGTGACCCACACGCCTAGAGTGGTGAGCCGACCTGGCCGTTGATCGGTGACGATCTCTTGCCGATGACCGGTGATGACCGGTCTTGGGTCTCTGAGACCGATCACGAACAATAGATGTTCGACAATGACCGGTGACCGGTGATTGATGACCGGTGCCCGGTGATTGATGACCGGTGACCGGTGCCTGGTGACCGGTGACCGGTGGCTAGTGGTCGGTGACCGGTGGTCGGTGACCGGTGGTCGGTGACCGGTCCTGACCGGTGACCGGTCCCTGGTAGATATACCCGGTGACCGGTCCCGTATCATAGACGATGGTCGGTGACCGGTCCCGTATCATAGACGATGGTCGGTGACCGGTCTTGACCGGTGACAGGTGGCTAGACCTGACCGGTGACCGGTCATGAGCTTTGCTATGAAGCAATTGACCGGTCATGCCCGGTGACCGGTGACCGGTCGGAGTAGTCTCCTTGACTGCTCCCCTGGGGCTGACACAAGGAGAGCCTGGCAGGGAGCCAGGAGATGAAGGAGGCCTCTCCGGCGAGGGGGAGAGGGACTCCGACCCCCAGCAGCACTGAACCCAGAGAAGGAGGAGGAAGATGAGGCCTTCCTTTTCCGGGATGAGTAGGATCGACGTGAAGAGGCTTTCTTCCAGATCTCGTCTGTCCACGAAACACAAACGGTGCAGGTGTCGACCCTGGAGCACCCAGAACATGAAAGGCAGGACTGATGGAGTCCCAGGACGCTTGACATGTCCGCAGGAGCCCCGAGACTGCGACATTGTAAAAATCAATACAAGAAAGAACAATGTATGCAAAATAAAAACGGGAAGACCGAAGAAAACCCGTACAAAGAAATTCTCTAAAACGAGACAACAGTATATATATACAAAATCAAAATAAACCAGTGCCACGGGAGCCGAAGCAAGGAAACCCGTGAACAAAGGGCAAAAAGTCCCGATACGGGACGGAGATTGGAAATTCTACACGATATAGAATAAAAACCAATAAAGAACAATATAAACAACACAGCCGAGGCTATGAAAAGATAAGAAAGGAGAGCTGTAGCGCACAGAAGCTATCAAGAAAGGGACACGCTAGGTACCCACTGAAACTCGATGGCTTCCAAAAACAATTGGAGAACGGGGGTTACACTTCCGGTAACTAGGGGTTTAGGGAATGGTTTATTTTGCGGACTCTGTTTTGGAAGCTGTGCACAAATAGACACATACCTGAAGTAATAACAGGTAACGTATTTATGCTATTAAAATGGCTTAGCACAAAGGTAAACCTGAGGCAGAACCACCAATTTCTCAATATTAATCCAACCATGAAATACAGGTCAAGCCACAAATTTGCATAAATATTAAAAAGATATATCATAATGTAAATGTGTACCTAGAAACATAAATTTGATCTAGAAAAAAAAGCTTAATTGCAAAGGTGAACCTGAGCCTGAAAAACAAATTTTTTCAAATTCATCCAAGATCTGGTCATAATACCTCAGGCCGTCTGGTCATAAAACCTCAGACGAGCGTCAGCAGAGAGGATCATCGCGGCACACGTCTTCAGGACCAACAAACAAGCAGTTTGCCCAAATTGTGGAAGAAAACATGATAACCTGTGTCCAGCAAAGGGCAAGCAGTGTTTTAAAATGTAAAAAGTGGAACCATTTTGGACCTATGTTGACGACATACTGATATATGGGTCAAAAAGGGAGGAACATGATGCAGATCTCAAGGCATGATCGGTCACAAGAAAAAGGCAATCGTTTTAATGTCGACAAACTTTAGGTTAGTCTGCTTTGCCTTTGTTGGTGAAAGTTTCACCCCATACTGTTTTCATCAAGCCTCAACTCGGCATCCTTTTATTTTGCCGACAAACCTTGTGTGTGTGTGTAACACAGACGTAGTCACCCAATGGAGTCGGTGTCATTATCAACCGGCACAAGCCCTAATTAACATAAGGCTATTCTAGTATCAACATAATTATGTGCAGTTATTTGGCACTAAAAAGTAAATTTTAATTAAATTTATTACGAAGGTAAGTATTATTGTATACTACCTGGGGGAAATATTGCACCTTGTCATTATTCATCTAAACTGCGCATTCTGTCAATTCTTTGGATTCCAAATATGATGAAGCAGAAAACATGCCCTAATCCAGCCATCAGATTAATCATTAACTATGCCTTTTTTCATGTCCAGACTCCTGGGGTGGGGAAGAGCACTATGGAGTAATCAAAATGGGGGCCTCTCTATGGTATGGTATACATGTTAAGAAATTAATATCAAAAACAAGAGGGCCAAGATGCCCTTAATTGCTCACCTGAGAAAGATGATTGCTTAAGAAATAAAGATGCTAAAGTGTAAACAAAGTGAAATCTTGCTTTTTTTATAGTGAAAGGGACATAACTCCTACACCAGCTAGTTAATATCAGATATAATTGAACCCAATTGCAAGCTTATGGTCATAACATTGCCATAAAGTTTGAAGATGATTGCTCAAAAAATGAAGATGCTTGGGTGTAAACAAAGTGAAATCTGGCATTTTTTATAATAAAAGAGACATAACTCTTGACCTAATTGGCCAATCTCAGCCATAATCAAACTTGGTAGAGAAATTATGTTCATAAACATTGTCTTAAAGTTTAAAAATGATTGTTTGAACAAGAGGCCCATGAGGCCCAAAATCGCTCACCTGGGATAAATAGGTTGACCCAAGGAACATCATTCTGTACCAATTTATTTTAAAATCTGGCCAGTAGTTTTGAAGAAGATGATTTTTAAAGTTTTCATTTTTTTTTCTTTTTGTTGCCATGGCAACCAGAGTTCTATATGGATCAAGTTTATTTTAGGAACTTTTATGAAGGTTGACCCAAGGATCATTCCTGCTAATTTAATCAAATTCTGTCCAGTGGTTTCAGAAGAAATGTTGATTAAAGTTTTCCCAATATACATATAAGGCAAATAAGCCCCGCCCCTGGCGGCCATGTTTTTTACGGATCAGAAAAATTTTAGCAACTTTGGTAGAGGTTGACCCAAGGAACATCTGTACCAATTTATTTTAAAATCTGGCCAGTAGTTTTGAAGAAGATGATTTTTAAAGTTTTCATTTTTTTTTCTTTTTGTTGCCATGGCAACCAGAGTTCAAAATGGATCAAGTTTATTTTAGCAACTTTTGTGAAGGTTGACCCAAGGATCATCCCTGCCAAGTTTAATCAAATTCTGTCCAGTGGTTTCAGAGAGATGTTTAAAGGTTCTTCCCAGGGGTTTTCCTAAGATTTGACTTTCACTTGCCCAGGGGCAAATTACTTTGAACATCTACTTGCCCCCAGTGAAAACAGCTTGTCTGATCTTTAAGTTAGTTAGTGTTTGTTAATGTTTAAAACTAAAATATTGTAGTACATGTATTAAGATAAATTTTAATTAACATGTATAAAACACAGTCTGCTAGCAACTCACCCCCTATATAATGTAGAAAATATAAAAAAACAACAAAAAAAAAAGAAAAATTTCATTTATGAAAATTAACTTGCCCGACGGGCTATCTCCTTGGAAATATCACTTACCCATGGTGATTTTAACCCGGCACGGGCAAGCGGGCGTCCACTTAAGAAAACACTGTTTCTCTATATACATATAAGGCAAATAAGCCCCGCCCTGGCGGCCATGTTTTTTAACGGATCGAAAATTTTAGCAACTTTCGTAGAGGTTGACCCAAGGAACATCTGTTCCAAATTATTTTAAAATCTGGCAAGTAGTTTTGAAGAAGATGATTTTTAAAGTTTTCATTTTTTTTTCTTTTTGTTGCCATGGCAAACAGAGTTCTACATGGATCAAGTTTATTTTAGCAACTTTTGTGAAGGTTGACCCAAGGATCATCCTGCCAAGTTTAATCAAATCTGTCCAGTGGTTTCAGAGAGATGTTGTTTAAAGGTTCTCTATATACATATAAGGCAAATAAACCCCGCCCCTGGCCGCCATGTTTTTTACGGATCTGAATAATTTTAGCAACTTTGGTAGAGGCTGACCCAAGGAACATCTGTACCAATTTATTTTAAAATCTGGCCAGTAGTTTTGAAGAAGAGATTTTTAAAGTTTTCAAATTATTTTTTCTTTTTGTAGCCATGGCAACCTGAGTTCTTCATGGATCAACTTTATTTTAGCAACTTTTGTAGAGCTCACCCAAGGAACATTCCTGCCAAGTTTCATTAAATTCTGTCCAGCGGTTTCAGAGGAATGTCGTTTAAAAGGGTTTCTCTATATACATATAAGGCAAATAAGCCCCGCCCCTGGCGGCCATGTTTTTTTAAAGGATCGGAATAATTTTAGCAACTTTGGTAGAGGTTGACCCAAGGAACATCTGTACCAAAATATTTTGAAATCTGGCCAGTAGTTTTTTTAAAGTTTTCATATTTTTTTTTCTTTTTTGTTGCCATGGCAACCAGAGTTCTTCATGGGTCAACTTTATTTTAGCAACTTTTGTGAAGGGTTTACCTAAGGATCATCCCTGCCAAGTTTCATTAAATTCTGTCCAGGGTTTCAAAGGAGATGTCGTTTAAAGGTTTCTCTATATACATATAAGGCAAATAAGCCCGCCCCTGGCGGCCATGTTTTTTTACGGATCGGAATAATTTTAGCAACTTTGGTAGAGTTTAACGCAAGGAACATCTGTACAAAATTATTTTGAAATCTGGCCAGTAGTTTTGAAGGAGATGATTTTTAAAGTTTTCAAATTATTTTTCTTTTTGTAGCCATGGCAACCTGAGTTCTTCATGGATCAACTTTATTTTAGCAACTTTTGTAGAGCTCACCCAAGGAACATTCCTGCCAAGTTTTTATTAAATTCTGTCCAGGTTTCAGAGGAGATGTCGTTTAAGGGTTTCTCTAAAATACATATAAGGCAAATAAGCCCCGCCCCTGCGGCCATGTTTTTTTTATGGATCGGAATAATTTTAGCAACTTTGGTAGAGGTTTACCAAGGAACATCTGTACCAAAATTATTTTGAAATCTGGCCAGTAGTTTTGAAGAAAATGATTTTTAAAGTTTTCATTTTTTTTTTCTTTTTGTTGCCATGGCAACCAGGTTTTTTCATGGATCAACTTTATTTTAGCAACTTTTGTGAAGGTTTACCTAAGGATCATCCCTGCCAAGTTTCATTAAATTCTGTCCAGGGTTTCAAAGGAGATGTCGTTTAAAGGTTTCTCTATATACATATAAGGCAAATAAGCCCCGCCCCTGGCGGCCATGTTTTTTTACGGATCGGAATAATTTTAGCAACTTTGGTAGAGGTTAACGCAAGGAACATCTGTACAAAATTATTTTGAAATCTGGCCATAGTTTTGAAGGAGATGATTTTAAAAGTTTTCATTTTTTTTTTCTTTTATTGCCATGGCAACCAGAGTTCTTCATGGATCAACTTTATTTTAGCAACTTTTGTAGAGCCTCACCCAAGGAACATTCCTGCCAAATTAATCAAATTCTGTCCACGGTTTCAGAGGAGATGTCGTTTAAGGGGTTTTTCTATATACATATAAGGCAAATAAGCCCCGCCCCTGGCAGCCATGTTTTTTTATGGATCGAATAATTTTAGCAACTTTGGTAGAGGTTGACCCAAGGAACATCTGTACCAATTATTTTGAAATCTGGCCAGTAGTTTGAAGAAGATGATTTTTAAAGTTTTCATTTTGTTTTCTTGTTGGTGCCAGGGCAACCAGAGTTCGTCATGGATCAACTTTATTTTAGCAACTTTGTGAAGGGTTGACCTAAGGATCATCCTGCCAAGTTTCATTAAATTCTGTCCAGCGGTTTAAAGGAGATGTCGTTTAAAGGTTTCTCTATATACATATAAGCAAATAAGCCCCGCCCTGGCGGCCATGTTTTTTTACAGATCGGAATAATTTTAGCAACTTTGGTAGAGGTTAACGCAAGGAACATCTGTACAAAATTATTTTGAAATCTGGCCAGTAGTTTTGAAGGAGATATTTTAAAGTTTTCAAATTATTTTTCTTTTTGAGCCATGGCAACCTGAGTCTTCATGGATCAACTTTATTTTAGCAAATTTTGTAGAGCCTCACCCAAGGAACATTCCTGCCAAGTTTCATTAAATCTGTCCGCGTTTCAGAGGAGATGTCGTTTAAGGGTTTCTCTATATACATATAAGGCAAATAAGCCCCGCCCTGGCGGCCATGTTTTTTTATGGATCGGAATAATTTTAGCAACTTTGGTAGAGGTTGACCAAGGAACATCTGTACCAAATATTTTGAAATCTGGCCAGTAGTTTTGAAGAAGATGATTTTTAAAGTTTTCATTTTTTTTTCTTTTGTATGCCATGGCAACCAGAGTTCTTCATGGATCAACTTTATTTAAGCAACTTTTGTGAAGGGACCTAAGGATCCATCCTGCCAAGTTTCATTAAATTCTGTCCAGGGGTTTCAAAGGAGATGTCGTTTTAAAGGTTTCTCTATATACATATAAGGCAAATAAGCCCCGCCCCTGGCGGCCATGTTTTTTTACGGATCGGAATAATTTTAGCAACTTGGTAGAGGTTAACGCAAGGAACATCTGTACAAAATTATTTATGAAATCTGGCCAGAAGTTTTGAAGAGATGATTTTAAAGTTTTCATTTTTTTTTCTTTTTATTGCCATGGCAACCAGAGTTCTCATGGATCAACTTTATTTAGCAACTTTGTAGAAGCCTCACCCAAGAACATTCCTGCCAAGATAATCAAATTCTGTCCAGCGGTTTCAGAGGAGATGTCGTTTAAGGGTTTCTCTATATACATATAAGGCAAATAAGCCCCGCCCCTGGCAGCCATGTTTTTTTATGGATCGGAATAATTTTAGCAACTTTGGTAGAGGTTGCCCCAAGGAACATCTGTACCAAATTATTTTGAAATCTGGCCAGTATTTTGAAGAAGATGAATTTTTAAAGTTTCAATTTTTTTTTCTTTTTGTTGCCATGGCAACCAGAGTTCTTCATGGATCAACTTATTTTAGCAACTTTGTGAAGGTTGACCTAAGGATCATCCCTGCCAAGTTTCATTAAATTCTGTCCAGCGGTTTAAAGGAGATGTCGTTTAAAGGTTTCTCTATATACATATAAGGCAAATAAGCCCCGCCCCTGGCGGCCATGTTTTTTTACGGATCGGAATAATTTTAGCAACTTTGGTAGACGTTGACCCAAAGAACATCTGTACCAAATTATTTTGAAATCTGCCAGTAGTTTTGAAGGAGATGATTTTTAAAGTTTTCAAATTATTTTTCTTTTTGTAGCCATGGCAACCAGAGTTCTTCATGGATCAACTTTTTTTAGCAACTTTTGTAGAGCCTCACCCAAGGATTATTCCGCCAAGTTTCATTAAATTCTGTCCAGCGGTTTCAGAGGAGATGTCGTTTAAAGAAAATTGTTGACGACGCACGACGCACATCGCACGACGACGGACGACGGACAAAGGGGTGATCACAATAGCTTACCTTGAGCACTTTGTGCTCAGGTGAGCTAAAAATGGCTTAGCACAAAAGGTAAACCTGAGGCAGAACCACCAATTTCTCAATATTAATCCAACCATGAAATACAGGTCAAAGCCACAAATTTGCATAAATATTAAAAAGATTATATCATAATGTAAATGTGTACCTAGAAACATAAATTGAAGTCATCTACATCTAGAAAAAAAAAGCTTAATTGCAAAGGTGAACCTGAGCCTGAAAAACAAATTTTTCAAATTCATCCAAGATCTGGTCATAATACCTCAGGCCAGTCTGGTCATAAAACCTCAGACGAGCGTCAGCAGAGAGGATCATCGCGCACACGTCTTCAGGACCAACAAAACAAGCAGTTTGCCCAAATTGTGGAAGAAAACATGATAACCTGTTTCCAGCAAAGGGCAAGCAGTGTTTTAAATGTAAAAAGTGGAACCATTTTGGACCTATGTTGACGACATACTGATAAAATGGGTCAAAAAGGGAGGAACATGATGCAGATCTCAAGGCATGATCGGTCACAAGAAAAAGGCAATCGTTTTAATGTCGACAAACTTTAGATTAGTCTGCTTTGCTTTGTTGGTGAAAGTTTCACCCCATACTGTTTTCATCAAGCCTCAACCCCGGCATCCTTTTATTTTGCCGACAAACCTTGTGTGTGTGTGTGTAACACAGACGTATCACCCAATGGAGTCGGTGTCATTATCAACCGGTGTAACAGCCCAGATTTTCCCCCCAGTCAGTTTTTTCCCGGGGAAAAACCTGACTAGTCATCCCCGCCAAGTTTAATCAAATTCTGTCCAGTGGTTTCAGAGATGTTGTTTAAAGGTTTCTCTATATACATATAAGGGAAATAAGCCCGCCCCTGGCGGCCATGTTTTTTTACGGATCGGAATAATTTTAGCAACGTTGGTAGAGGTTGACCCAAGGAACATCTGTACCAAATTAATTTAAAATCTGGCCAGTAGTTTTGAAGGAGATGATTTTTAAAGTTTTCAAAATTTTTTTTCTTTTTGTAGCCATGGCAACCAGAGTTCTTCATGGATCAAGTTTATTTTAGCAACTTTTGTAGAGCCTCACCAAGGAACATTCCTGCCAAGTTTCATTAAATTCTGTCTAGCGGTTTCAGAGGAGATGTCGTTTAAAGCAAATTGTTGACGATGGATGATGCACGACGACGGACGCCGGACGAAGGGTGATCACAAAAGCTCACCTTGACACTTTGTGCTCAGGTGAGCTAAAAAATGAAATGGCAGAGAGTAAACAAAGAGAAATCTTGCATTTTTTATAATAAAATATAACAGACAGACATAACTCCTGACCTAATTGGCACATCTCAGGCACAATTTAACTATATTAAGGTATTATCATCATAAACATTGTCATAAAGTTTGAAGATGATTGCTAAAAAAATGAAGATGCTAGAGTGTAAACAAAGTGAAATCTGACATTTTTTTTTATCAAAAGGGGCATAACTCCTGACCTAATTGACTGATCTCAGCCATAATCAAACTCAATTGAGATATTATAGTCATAAACATTGTCTAAAAGTTTGAAGATGATTGCTAAAAAAATAAAGACGCTAGAGTGTAAACAAAGTGAAACCTGGCATATTTTGATATTAAAGACGATTTCGGGATTTAGATGGCGCACAACCAAAATGTGCACAAGGGAGATAATCGACTCTCCTAATAGGAGGTTGTTGCACAGAAAATCAAAACACAAATCAGTAAATCCAAACTGCAAATGTCACAAATTTTTCGTCTTCGCGTCAAGTTTGCAAAGAAATCAACCGTTGAAAGAACGAAGAGAGTTAATGTTGGATGTCAGTCGTCAAGTTTAAACTCCAGTGGCATGCATGTTCAGTCTGTAGATGAAAAGGAACTGGAACGCTTATTACCCCACGCATCGGCAGCACGAAATACCAAAATCTACCCAAATCTTACCCAAATCTTACCCATAAATCATGAGATATAAGGTAATAATTGTTTGTATTTACAAATGATACTGAAATTTTATCAACAATGTGTACACAATATATTTTTGATCTTCCGAGCGATCTATATTCCGGGTCCAGTAATTGTGTAAAATGCGGTCGGTTACTGTACTGCTGTATAACATCTTTTATACCTTACTTGTGTACGTAATGTTTGTAAATTGTATGGGTTTTTTATGAGACAGATATTAACTACCGTATTTACTCGACTATAAGACGGGTTTTTTGGGGTCTGATCAGGGTTTAAAAGTTGGGGGGTCGTCTTATAGGCGGGGTCCACCAGTCTAGTAAAGTTTCCCCAACTTTAGTTGCCGTATGAATGAAGCTTCATAGCGGTAATGCAATTATGCAGCCGTATATTCTTCTCATTTTCAATCGTTAGATAAATATTTAGAAATGAATGCATGATATAAATGACTAAATATTATTGTAAGATTGTTTAATCAAAAGTTTTTGCACCAATATAAATTTACTGGAACATTTTAAGCATTTTATCTTTCTGGAAGCGGTTTCGGGAAACACACGGTGCTCATTAGAACTGCTTGTTCATAAAATCTTCTCGGCACCTCGACGTAAATAAAGCATTGAAATACACAAGATGTTTTCGTTATGATTAGTTTAATTTATGCTTTTTTTAATAAGTTAATTAACATTTACAATGAAAAAAAAAAAAAAAAAATGGTATTGATTAACAATCCAGAAAAATTGGTAAGAAAATTGGTCTAGTTTCACACTAACGGTTCTCACGGGCACCGTCAAACCCCGTACATACCAGACCGTACACAACCATAACAAATGAAAATGAGTTGTTTTCGAGATTTATTATGAAAATTAATATTAAGGTAATGCATTTAATCAAAAGTTTGTTTCATTTTTTGTGAAATTATTCCGAACTTAGCGAGATTTTCATGGTATACTTTAAAAAAATTCGCGGTAAATTACCGTTCGTCGAACTGCATTTGAATTTTGTTACCCCGTCTTATAATCGGTTCAAAGCAAAATACTACAGATTTGGGGATTGGAAAGGGGGCCCCGTCTTATAGGAGAATAGTCTTATAGTCGAGTAAATACGGTATAATGTGTCAAAATTTGCAAAAATTGACATTTTTCCAATTGTCACGGTTGAGCTTTAAAAACAAGGTAAAGGACACAGAGAGAATCTCATTTTGTGATCCTTTGGTATTTATAGATCTATTACATCTTTTTAAAAATGATTTTTCACTATTATTGATAAAATACTGTAAATGAGTCAATATCAATTTTCGTCTAAATCTGATTTGAGTAAAGTAAAAACTGACTGCTATCAATTCAAACTTTCATTAACTATATGAACTTTAGGAACCAAACAGTGTGGAACTTGAATATGCACCCAAATAAGCAACAGTTTAAACAAAAAATAGCTTCAAATGCAGTGTGTCGGGTTGAGTCCTTCCTGTAACAATTTTTATATCCAGATTAATTCTCTAACTATTTAGAAATCTTACTTATATTTTGTTGGCATATTAAAGTAATAATATTGCTGATATTATGCAAGAAATAAAAAAAAAGTCATAAATGTAAATTTAAAGTATTTCTACAATGTGAATGAATTTTTGAGGCTTTTTGGCAGGTAAAATATTCAGCTATTACATATTTAACAGCAAATATATCATTCTCAGTTATGTAGTGCCTAGGACAATAGCAATGTGTCCAAAAAATTCCACATTTTTTGTTTAGAAGTGTTTTTTCTGTAAATTTTTTTTTTAAAAATGGTGTTACAGGGAGCTCCCGTTACTGATGACATAAAAAGTTACAAAAAAGACAAATTATAAGGAAAAATTTCTTTTGGTGTTCATTTCGTGTTGTAAAATCAACAATTTCATTTAAAAAATTTCACTAGTAAGAAAAAGTTGTTTCAAATTTAAAGAAAGGTTCTTTTAAAAACTTCAGATCTACATTTCTTTTCAAAAGACCAAATGTTTAGAATGCATATTAAAAATCCACCCTCACCTTCAAAATTTAACAGTTACGCAAAAAAATCATTACTCTTAGCAGAACTTTAAAAAAAAAATTGTACAATTACCATTTTAAAAAATTAATCCAGTGCTTACAGTGAGTGAATCAAAAAATTGACCAAGCTCTTTAACCGTTTGCAAAAAAAAAATTTTTTCAAGGTTTTAACTTTGGCATCGGTCCTGGTGCATTGCTGGGAAAGGGACCAAGTTTAAAAATGGAAAAATTTTTTCTTTTAATCTGCTCTGGCTTCATTTTTCAAAACTTAAAAAATGTAAAACATTGTTGCTGGGTACAAAACAGCTGCCTGAAACTTTTTCTGCATCTATATGAAAATGAAAATTTGGGAATTTTTCAAAAAGAAAATTTGGTGGAAACCAAAATCAGTCTTACATTGTAGAAAAGTTTGCAATTTTTTAAAAAAAACTGCTATTCAAAGTCGGTTGGTTAAAATTTTTTTAAAATCTGCACCCCTTTTTGGGTTTAAAAGGTAAATTTAAAAAGCAAAGACAAAACTTAAATTTTTTAACATCCAGGTTTTTAAAAAAATGTTTAAATCCACTAAAGCGTCCGGGTTTTTTTACAAAAATGGTTTTTGAACCCTTTTTTTAACCGCAGTTTTTTTGTTAGGTTTAAAAACAGTTAAATGGAAAGATTCAATGGCTTTTTTCGAAAAGCATAAATAGCCCAAAAGCGGGATAAAAGGGGGTTCAGGCAAAAGGGTTCACGTTATGAGCCCACAAATTATTTACTAGCCCCACTACAACGAGTTTGGGTTCAAGTATAAAAAAAAATTAAAAATTGTCATCGGAAATTAAATGAAGTCTAAAAATTTAGAAAAGGATCGCAAAGGGGCTTTCTTTCCGTGTAATGAAAGAGGGTTGGGAATTTTAAGGGGCCTGGTATAAAAAATTTGTTACGTTCAAAATGCCCGTCGAAAATTTTTGGGGGAAAAAAAAAACCCCCCCTGGTATTTTTTCTACCGCCCCCCCGGCATGCACTGTAAAAATATATTCATAAACACCAGGTCCAAAAAAAAACCCCGGGAAAAAAACCCCCAAATTCTTTATTTTAAAATACTACTTACCAACACAGAGTGCGGGTTCGGGGAATTTTCCCCATTTAGTCCCCTGGCCCCCTTTTTTATTACTGATTTTTCCCCCCTGACCTTACTCTTCCCACCCCAAAAGATTTTTACTCCTGGGCTTTTTTCCCTTTTAAACCCCTCCTCCCCTTTTCCCCTAACTCTTACTCTTCTGGGCCCCCTGCCTCTTCTCTCCTGGGTCCCCTGCCTCTTACAAACCCTTGGCCCCATGACTCTTCTGACTTCCACTCCCTGCTTTCCCCCTTTTGACCTGGGCCCTGCCCTCTTACTGACCTGGGCACCATGACATTTTACTTCCCGGCCCCATGACTCTTACTTTTCCCCCCCCCTGACTTTTCTCCCTTTTCGCCCTGACTCTTACCTCGACCCGACTCTTACTGTTTTGGGCCCCCTTGACCTTTCCCCTCCTCGGGCCCCCTGACTTTTTTTTTCCCAGGGCCCCCTTGCCTTTTTCTCTCCTCCCCCCCTGACTTTTATGACATGGGCCTCATGACTCTTACTGCTTTCCCCCATGACTCTTACTCTCCGGGCCCCCCATAACACTGACCTCGGCCCCCTTTTCTTACTGACCTCGACCCTGACTCTTACTGACCCCTTGGCCCCCAAAATGCCCGGGGGCCCCCCTGACTTTTTTACTGCCCTGGGCCCCTACCTTTTTGACCTTGCCCCCCTGACTTTTACTGATCCCCAGACCTCTCTGCTTTTACCTCCTTGCCCTCATGACCTTCTGACCTTGGTCCCCAAAACTCTTCCCTTTTTACACACTCACTTTTATTCGCCTTCTTTCCCCCTGCTCTTTCTTTTTTTTCCACCCCTTTGGCCCGCCTGATTTTTTTTCCCTCTGCCACCTCATTTTTAAAAATCCCTTTGGGCCCCCTTTTTCCCTTATTTCCTCTGCCCTTTTTATGTTTCTGTCCCCGTTCCCCCTTTTCTCCTCTCCCCCCCCCCCCCCCCCCTCCCCCCCCCACTCTTTTTCCCCCACTCCCCCAAATTATTCCTTCCTCCCCCATTTACTTTTCTCTTTTCTCCATGCCCCCACCCCTTTCTTTCCCCCGAATCCCTTTCATTACTAAGCCCCCAGCCCCCCATCTTTTCTTCCTCTTCCCCCCCGGGTTGAGGCTCCTTAAAAACTCACAGTCTCAAAACCCCCATCAGTTTTACTTCCTGTCCCCTACTTTTTTGTTAAATTTTTTCTTCATGTACTTCCACAGGGAGAATTTCAATGAAGTGAAATTTTGGGAACCCCCAAATTTCTTTCTTTTCCATATCATTTTGGGGACTTTCCCCATTATTAAGAGGGCATTGCTGCACCTGACCCGTTTTTGGGAAAAATTAAACCCGTTTAAATCTCTTCAGACATTTGGGGCCCCTCCCTTTAAACGGGGATAAACTGAAAAAAAAAAGTATTTGCCAAATCCCCTGAAGCTTTCCCTTTGCCCCCTTTTTTTCATAACTTCCTTTTTAAAATTGTTTTTATCATTCGAAAATAACTGAGTATTGGGGTTTTTATTGTTTTGCGAGGTTTTTCACCCCCTTTTTTTCTCTTTAAATCCTTGTGACGGAAATTTATTGCCCCAGGACAAAGTTTCATGAAAAACCCATCTTAAGATATTCTGACTCTTTAAAAAATTCAGCTCCCTTTTAGTTGAACCATAAAAAACACAAACCGCAAAAAGGGAAAACAAATAAAATAAAAATGAGTCACCCCTGTTAAAAAAGCCCCGCCCCTGTAACAAAAATTTTACCCAAAAGGGTTTGGGTTTCCCTGATTAAGGGTAAAAGCAAACTAAAATGAAATTTGGTTAAAGTTATAAGAATTACGGGAAAATTTATTCATCTTCTTTTTTTAACATCCATTTCAAGTAATTTTTTTTTTAAAAAAAAGAAATGTCACACGTAACATGTAACGTCACTTTCCGTAACCGAAATAATTCCCCAAATTTTTGGGGTTTTCTGGATCCCATGCACATAAAGCTGAGGGGGCATACACTTAATAAAAAATGATATCCCAACGCTAGAAAAACCACAAAACATCAAAAGTTTGTCATAATACATTATAAAAATCTTCCCAAAATGCGAAAAAGTCACTCCGTAACAAGTGTATCCCCCTCCTGTCCCCAAAAAAGCATGTTACAGGGGTGACTGTAACAGGATGGAAAAATTTTTTGTGATAAATACCTATTTCAAAAAACCAAAATTTAAGCTCATTTTTTGGGGGAAACACTTTTTATACAAAATACCCCCCCCTTTTCTGAACAATTGCACCCAAAAAACTTTAAAAAATTTCGTTGAAAAAAAAAGATACAAGTGTAAAAAGATGTGACCTATAAAAAATTTGCATAGTATGTACTTGCTTTTCTGGGATCAAATTTCATTTCTTTCAAAGTTTTTCAAAAAGCCCCCCCTTTTCCATTTTACAACAGGAAGCTGACAAATGTTTTAAGGGAGATCACTTTCCAAAAAACTTGGGGGGTCAGTTATTATTTTGCATTTTTTACATCTTTGTTACAGGAGTGACGCTTATCCTGGGGGGGATAAATTTTGAACAAAATCATTTGCAAATGTTACCCCAAAAAAAATTAAAGTTATGCTTTATTGTGTAAATAAGACCTTAGTCCCAAAGAAACCTCAGCAACTTTTGTACTGTAATGCAAATTTCCCACCCCCTTTTGAATCAGAGTATATGAGCGACACTGATGAAGGACAGTCCAAATTTTTGTCAATGAGGGGAAAAAAATGGGTGGGGGAAAAAACTCCCCAAAATTATAATGAAAACAAATGGGGTTTTCATGATTTTTAAAAAACAAAAAGTCATTGTCTGTTGGGGAAACCCTAAAAAAGCAGCTTTTTTTAAAAGTTTGTTAAAGAACCATTAGATCTACAAAATACCCCAAAAAAAATTTGCTCTACCCCTTTTTGATTCATAAAGAAATTTTTTAAGATTTTTCCCATTTAACTCTATGTAAAACAAGTGACCCCCGGGGGGGGGGCATTTTTCACCATTGGGGTATGATTTGCAAATTTGGGATGGCCCCTAAGAGATGCTACATACCAAAAATCAAGCCTAGGGCCCTTTTTGGAAATTTAAGAAGAAGATTTTTTTAAAAATTTTTCCCATATAACTCTGTGTAAAACAATGACCCGGGGCGGGGGCATTTATCACCATAGGGGTAAAGAAATTTTTACAATCTTTGGGATTGGGCCCCTAAATTGATCTTCATACCAAATATTCTTTTGGAGCTTCTGGGAAAAAATTTTTTTTAAAAATTTTTCCCATATAACTCATGTAAAAAAAAATGACCCCCCGGGGCGGGGGCCTTTATTCCCCCTAGGCAAAAAAATTTTTTTCAATCTTGGGAGTGGCCCATAAGATGATGCTACTTTCCAAATATTTTTAAGCTCCAGGCCTTATGGGTTCATAAAGAAGATTTTTTTAAAATTTTTTCCCCCAAACTATGTAAAACAATGAAAACCCCCGGGGGGGGTCCTTTTTCACCATGGCTATGATTTGTACAATCTTTGGGAGTGGGCCCCTAAAAAGATCTTCTACCAAATATCTAAGCTCTAGGGTTTTTTCATTCATGGAAGAAGATTTTTTTAAAATTTTTCCCATATAACTCTATGTAAAAAAAAGTGACCCCCGGTGCGGGGGCAATCACCTTTGGGCTATGATTTTGTACCCAAACTTGGTTTTTGGGCCCCTAAGATGATGCTAAAACCAAATATCTTTAAACTCTAGGCCTTATGGGTTCCCTAGAAGGGAAAATTTTTTTAAAATTTTTCTATATAAAACCAAAAGTAAAACAATGGGCCCCTTGGGGGGGGTCATTTATCACCAAGGGGGGTGATTTTTACAATCTTGGTAGTGGGGCCCAAAGATGGGGCACATAAACCCAAAAAACAAAAGGGTTTGGCCTTGGGTTTTGGGGAAGAAGATTTTTTCAAGTTTTTTTCCCTATTAAACCCATGGGGAAATTTAATGACCCCTGGGGGGGGGCCAATTTTTACCCCCGGGTCAAATTTGTAAAAATCCTGGGAAGAGTCCCTAAGATCAAAGCTACATACCAAAAATCAAAAGGCTAGGGCCTTTTGGTTTCAGAGAAAAAAATTTTTAAAAATTTTTATTTTAAAAAACTATTTTTACTCCCGTGACCTAATTTTCAAAAGGGCCAAACCCTTTATACAACTTTTTTTTGTTTCCGGCAGGCAAAAATGTCGAAACAATTGTCAATGAAAAGGGTTTCCCCCGGTTTGCAAAGACGACAAAACAAAAAAGCGAGAGTTAAAACATGGGAAAGCCCAAAAGCGCTTACGATGAAACAAAACGAAAAAAAAAAGCCCGGGTTTCTTTGGGTTTTTTTTCTGACTTTTCTTTTTTTGACGAAAAAAGAAGAAAAACTTTTTTTTCCCCGGTGTTTCCGCAAAAAAAACCAAAAAGCTTTATAAAAGCAAAAATTAAAATAAATTTTGGGACAACTAAATTTGTTTAAGGGGGGAGTAAGTTTTTTCCCACCTACTTGTCCTACAGGACGATGACCTAAAAGAAATTTTACACCCCTTTTTGCCATAACGTTTGAAGATGATTCCCTAAAAAAAATTAAGATCCCTAGGTGAAAACATAGTGAAATCCAGAAATTTTTTATTTTAAAAAAGGGGGCATAACTCCTGACCTAATTGACCAAAATCTAAAGCCATATTCGAACCTTCGAGACATTATGGTCAAATTTTTGAAGATAATTCCCCAAAAAGATGAAGATGCAAAGAGTGTAAACAAATGAAATCAGGAAATTTATTGAATATTAAAAGGGCATAACTCCTAACCTAATTGCCCCAAACCTCCCCCCCAATTCAAAACTCAATCGAGACATTATGGCCCAAAATTTTTTTGAAAGGGATTGCTAAAAAGATAAAGGATGCTAGAGTGAAACCCAAAGGGTGAAATCTGGCCTTTTTTGGAAATTTAAAGGGGCATAACTCCTGACCAAATTTGAAAACATCTCAGCCAAAAACAAAAAACAATTGAGCCCCATTAGGGTCATAAACTTTTGTTTTAAAGTCTGAAAAGATTCTCAAAAAATGAAGATGCAAAGTGTAAAAAAATTGAAATCTGGCATTTTTTTATTTTAAAAGGGGCATAACCCCTTTAACGTAATTGACCAATCTCAGCCATAATTGAACACAATCGAACATTAAGGTAATAAACATTTTCTTACAGTTTTTAAGATGATTGTCAAAAGATGAAGAACTATGTAAACAAAGTAAAATCAGGCAATTTTTATATTAAAAAGGGGATAACTCCTGACCGAATTGACCGATCTCAGTCATAATTTGAACTCAATCGAGATATTATGGTCATAAACACTGTCTTAAAAATTTTTAAGATGATTGCTTAAGAAATGAAGGTGATAGACAGGGGTACAGATAATGTGGTATTTGCGTAATTACGCAAATAAAATAGATAAAAACCCAGTTCTTTTAAAATTCTAGCGTATCAAAAAGCAATTAAAAATTAGATTACTCAAATATCCAAAATATTAAAGTGTATTGGTACGCAACATTTTGAAACCGAGTGATATTTACAAATACTCATATATGTTTGACTGGTTACTTGCGAATCCGCAAAATAGACTGTCAAACGATTTCCGTAATTTCCTAATTTGGTTCCATTTAAGTAAAACATCAATCCAGTCTGTCTTATTTGTTCATCTGACACTTTTCTATTCATTTGCTTCAATGTGGTTACACAAGGCAGGAAGAAAACCGGGAAACTTTAAAAAAAAAAACACTAAGTAGATTCCCTAGCGCTGCCAAACCAAACATCAGGCAGGAATTTTTCCGCAAAAAAGGGCAAATCGAAAGTTGAGATAGGGTAAAAAGCACCCCAAATTCATGTTAACCAGTAAATAATTTTTTTTAATTCAAAAAAAAAGTTCAAAATTTTTGGATCGGGAAGATAAACCTATGATTGAATTTTTAAATTTTTTTAAATTTGGTTGAGGAGCTAAAAAAAAAACCCTTTGCTTTATGAAATTTTTTTAAATTGACATTTTTTGCATACAAGGACAGCAGGCGCAAATACCATTTAAGAACTTTTTACTGTTATTTCAATTCCAAAATTAATTGATAAAAAAAAAAGCAATTGATTTAATTTTGAGGGGTTAACCTATTTTCATTACTAAATTTAAAATTTGGTAAAACCCCCAAATTTCCCTTTAAAAAAATTGATGAGTAAATCCAAAAATTGCCTCAAACCTTTTTTTGTACCCGGGATAGGGGTTAAACACTAAATTGTTCATACGCACGACACACACGGCACGCCCAAAACGCTAAACACTCACGGGACCCACAATAGTTTCCCCCGGGAGCAGTCCCAAAAGGTAAGCTAATTAAGGGAAATTAAACGGTTTTTTTGGGAAGGGGGAAATCCCTTTTTGTAAAAGTTTTTTTTTTTTTTTTTTCAGAAATAACAACTAAAAATGAAAGTTCATTGGATTTTTTTTAAACTATCTGAAAAAAGTAAATTACTAAAGAAAAAGGGCAAATGTTCTTCAAAAAATTTCCCCTTTTTTAAACTCGAAAATAAAATTTCCGGAAACTTATCAAATCTGCACATAAATGCAAAAGACCTTTTTTTTTCTAGTTTTACTTTCTTCAAATTAAAATTATAAATTTTTTTTAGGAAACATTCAAAAATTTCATTTTTTTTCCCCCTTTAATTCAAAAAAAGAGCTTCCTTATTTACAAGTTGGATACCCTTTTACGTTTGTTTAAAAAACAAGAGGGCCCGATGGCCCTGTGTCGCTCACCTGAGTAGGATGCTGTTTTTTGGGCTTTAATGAAAAAAAATTTGGCATCAAAAGTTTTTTTTCAAATTTTTGATGGGGGCCCCTACATTTTGACCCTACCTAAATTTTGGGCACTAACGGGGGAATTCATGCAGTCATCTTTCATTTTAAGTTGAATGAAGACGGGACAAAAATGAGGCCTCTTGAGTGTTCAAAAGGGTTTTTTTCAAAGGGACTTGACCGGGTTTCCTTTGTTTTTGACCCCAAAATCCCCCAATTTTGAACCATCCGAAAAAATTTTTGTAAAAAAACCACCCTGACCAATTTTAAGGAAGATTGGGCCAAAACTGTGGCCTCACAAAAATTGTTTAAGGAGGACGGACAAAAGGGGATCAAAAAAAGCTCACCCAGCACAAGTGCTGGGGTGACAAAAAATCTTACTGTATGATCCCGAGAGATTTAATATACAAAATTTTTATTATATAAAAAATTTCCCTTTTTGACAGTCAGGGGATGTTCCCCAAACCCCACTGCTACTAAGAACGGGAAAAAAAAAGGGAAAATGGGTTCCCCAAAAAAATAATAATGCACTTTTTAATAAGAAAACCCTCTTTGAGGGAATAAGAAAAAAAATTCCAACCAGGGAAATTTCCCGAAGGCCTTTTTAAAGTTTTTTATTTGAAATTTTTTCCCGGGGGGAAAAACCCCCCATCCCCCACCCCGCACCCTACCCTATCGTCGCGCTCTGATGCCCCTAGGCCCATAGCACCCTTTTCCTTTTCCCAAAACCCGGCGGAGACGGGAATTTTTGTGGGGGCCCTTTGTAATCAATGGCTTTTAATTTGCTTGAGAGGGGCAGGGGTTGCAAAACGATCGTTATAAAAAAATAAAATTTGGGTTCCGATAGAAATAGGACGATTTACGATATACGATCTGCGTTATGCGATAGAGGTCTGTTTTAAACTTTACTTTCGTTCCGAGGGCGGGGCAAATTTGTTTCTTTTTCTGATCCCCCAAAACCAAAAACGTTTTATGCGATATACGATACGGGAATTAACCGGTATAAATGGCTTTTTTTAAAACTGTAAAACAACTAATTTTAAAATAAGTTCAACAATATGAAATATCAACCAAATTTTTTAACAATATTTTTCAAAAGCCGTTTTTTTCATCTAAAATTTAAACAGCGAAAAAAACAAAACGGGAAAACAGGGAAAAGGGGACAAACTAAATTGCGGTTCCTTAGAAATGTTAAGGACTCTGTTGTCTCCCTCAATAACAACCCAAAACACGTGAAAAGAAAAACCTTTTTTTTTTTTTCCCAATGAAGGGTCATAAAAAAAAAGTATTAAAAAGACTTTTTTTAAAATTTTTTTGATATTAATCACTTTAAAAAAAAATTGATACCATAAGCATTTTAAATCTGGGAAAGCTTTATGGTGCTAAATTAAAAAAAATATCCCGGGCTTTTTTTAAAATTTTCAAATTTTAACCCCAACAAAAATAAATGTATAATATAATTTATTGGGGTATCAAATACAAAAGAACGCGAGGAGTGTGGGAAATTGCCACCGGAACTATTTTCCGGGTTAGAAAATTTGTAAAATATTACAAGTAGGGAATGGCCCTAGGGTTTAAATTTTAAAAAATTTTTTTCATATAATTTAACCCGAACTCGGGGAAAAAACCCCTTTTTGTTTTAAAAAACCCAACCCGAAGAATTGTTGTTGGAAATTTACCTTGGTAAAATTTAAAAAATTAAAAACATTTTTCATTTAAAATGGGTCGAAAAGCTATCTTTTTTCGGGAAAAATACCATGAGGAAAGGCCGCCGTTTAAAACCCGGGGATTCCCTGAGAAATTTCATACGCCCCCATTTCGTAAAACAAATTTAAATGATTGTTTCGTTAACGGGTACAAGAATAAAATAGTTCCCAAAACGGTTATATCTTTTTTTGACTCCCCCCAGTTCATTACTGATAAAGTTAAATTTTAACCTTTCCCCAAAAAGTTTCCAATTGTCTAAACCCCATGCATTAAATACATGTAAAAAGGGTATATAAAACTTAAATTTTCCCCTTTTTTAAATGGGAAATATCATCATGTGTTGGGGTTCAATATTTTTTTTAATTTGGGAAACCTGTTTTTGGGCCAAGTAATTTTTGTAAAATTATTTAACTGTAAAATTTTTTAAAAATTTTAAACAAATTTTATGGGTATAACATTTTTAAAAATTTTGGCATATGTATCACCCCCCCTAATTCATTTTGGGCTTTCCCCCAAAAAAATACGCATTCATCCTTTCCCCCTCTCTCTCTCTCTCTTTTCTCAATCCCCAAAATTTTGAGCTAAGGTAATTTAAAGTTATCAAGTATGTGGGTTTTGAAAAACACATTTTTAAATTTTTAGAGGGTTTTGATTTGTAGACACAAAGGGTTTCAATGGAAGAACCCAAAATTTAAAAAAAAAAACTATTTAAAAAACTGTGAAAATTTTTTTTGGTTTTAACAATCAAAATATTTTTAAAAAATACCCCTTTATTCCCTCCCCCCCCCCCTTTTTTATATAAAAATAATCCATAAGTACACACATGGTTTCCCCCCCACATCCCTTAAAAAAAGTAATTTTTTATACATGTATCATCATTAAAATCAACATCATCGTGTTCTTTTTAAAATTTTTTTTCTTTTTCGAAAAATTTTATGTGCCCATAAACCCAGATTGGGAAAATTTTTATTTTTATTCTATGAAAATTGGGGTGTTTTAAAAAAAAATTTTTTAAATTATTGCTAAAAATTTTTAATCTTTTAGTACTGGAAATTAAAATTCAACCCCGTGTTTCATGTCAAAAAATCTTCTCCTCTGGGGGGGGGTTACCCCGGGAGGGCGAGAAAATAAAGGTGACATATCCCCGGGCAAAATAAACCCCATGCTTGCCTGCTTATAAGAACTTAAGGCCCCCCGGTATTGCAAAAACACTTTTTTACCCTTTAAATTTTACTTTAAAAAATTAGGGATACAGAAAAAAGTTTTAACCATTTATTCCCCAGGGAAACTGTAATAATATGGAAATGAATCTTTAGCGAACTGTAGAAAAAGGAAAAAAAATCATTTTCTTTTAAATTTATTTTGTCAGTGAAACTCTGTGTTATCACGGAATAAATACATCTTTAAATTTTTAAAAATCTTCCATTCCCGTTGCATTTTTTTTATGAGACGGCTCCTATAATCACTGGTTCCCCAAAGTTTTATTGTAATTTTTTCACAGAAACCGATAAACCAAAACAAAATTGGGAGCCGCCCCGTCTTTAAAAAAAAAAAACAGGGAATGAGGGGGGGAAGCCCTCGATACTAGGCCCACTTCTAGAAAAAACATAACTTTTGAAATTTAAAAAAATTTCATAATTTAAATTTTTTAATTTGGGGGATTTGTTGAAAATGTATTTTTGTGGGAAATTGCCCTTGAAAAAAGCATTACTGTGAAATCATTGCTTCGGTCACATCGTGTCCGAGTACAGTTTCCCCTGGTTTTTGTGATTGTAATTTTCTTTGTAGTTTTTTCAAAATAGAAAAATTTACTCGGGAAGGAAAAGGCCCATTGTTTTTTTGCATTTAAAAACCCGGGATATTTGGAAAAACGGCTTTAAAAATTTGGGCAGTTTCGAAGTCATAATAATTTTTTTTTTAAAGGTTTTTTTTGTATTTATTGGGGGGGGGGGGTCCCACGGGAGAGCCCGTACAAATTTCCCCAACTAAAAAAAAATTTACAAAACACGAAATTTTTCATAGGACTATTTAAAATTTACTAATGAATAAGGGTACCTTTAACGGCGTTTTCAAAAAAGAAATTTTTTGGAAACAAGGATCAATCAATTTTCGAAGTGCCATGCTTCCTTTAAAAAATTTTAGTGCTCGAAGAAAAAAATGCTTTAAATGTCGTGTCGAGAATACAAATAGGGCGAAAACAAAAATACTTGGGGAGTTTACAGTGTTTCGTCGACCAACCGTTTGTCAAAAAGGTTTAATAGTAAAAAAAGTCGTTTCGTCGACCTGAAATTTTTAGTGGGCGGAAGGTGTAAAAAAAACTTTTGTGGGGTCTTTTCCCAACACCAAATTTACCGCGCATGTGTAACTTTTTTAACATAATTGGCCACTAGTTTAGGGAATAAATTTTTTATCACTCTTATTGGGTCTTTTTTTGTTATTTTTATCCAATTAAATTTTTTTTATTTTTTAAATGGCCTTTTTATAAACACTTTTTTCACTCTTATTCGGTCTTTGTTGTATGTGTGATGACTTTTTCGATGACAGTATATGTTTAATGAAAGTATATTACTGTTTTGTTTTTTTTTGGGGGTTTTTTTTGTATTCTCATTTTTTTTCCATGAGTGTTGAAAAAAAAAAAAAAAATTTTAAAATTTTTTTTTTTGAAGGGGAAAAATTTTTTTTTTAAAATGTTTTTTTGATTTGTTTTTTTTATAAATTTTATTATTTTTTTTGATTGTGTAAAGGTTTGGTTTTGTTTTTTGTTTTTTTTTGTGAGTAAATTTTGAGAAAATGTGTTTTTATTCTTTGGATTTTTAAAAATTTGTTGGAATAATCAAATTTATATATGTTTTTTTTTTTTTTTTGATGTGGCACATTTCGCTCGTTTTTCAAAATAAATATAAAATTTAAAAAAATTGCAAACATACAGTTTTTTTAAGTTTGTGTTTATTTGCTTCTGAATATCTACCACGGCCTCGTCTATTAATTAATGAACCATCATTAAAATATGTTTTTTTTTATTTAATTCCTTTTTAAATACTATATTTTTTCTTTTTCTCTTTGCTTTCATATTACTGGAAAGAAAAAAAAAGAGAAAAGGGAAGGGAGAAAGGAAAAAAAAAAAAAAAAAGGAGGAGAAAAAGAAGGAAAGGAAAAAGTAAGAAAAAAATAAAGAGAAAAGAGAGAAGAAAAAAGGGGAAGGGAAAAAAACAACAAAAAAAAAAAAAAAAACACTCCTCGTCCTAATACTAGTTGAGTATCTCTTACTATCTCTACATTCTCATTCATATGTTCAGGGTAATTGTTTATCCTCATCTTACTATCCTATTACCCTCAAATTGCATAAAATATAATTTCTGACTCGTCTTTGTTTTTTAAAATCTGTGTTCCCCACCGCTTAAATTTTCACCACAACTGTTAACAAAAAATATTAAATTGTTATAATCATTGTATGCTGACCGGAACTCTAAATATTGTATTTATATATTTTTGTACATAACTCCATGTTGCATTTTGTATGCCTGGGTGAAATTAAAAGATTTGTTCAGTTCTGTTCTTTTTAAAGCATATCAACCTGAATTTAACAATTATAATTATAGATAATTCGTCAAATTATATGTGCTCTGTATCGGATTAATAATCTGCTGATTAATTAAAGGCAAAATACACCTGCATTAAACAAATACTTAAAAATGCGCGAGTAATTGGTGTTAAATTTAGTATTTCACACCTTCGCCTATTGAATATTCAAGTCGACGAAACGACTTTCCATTTACTATACATAATTTAGTTCGACGAAACGGTTGGTCGACGAAACGACCATCACCCCTTGAGGGAAACTTGTTTGGGTATAACCTCTCCTTTCGGACCAACATTTCTCTCTGATTCTGTCGAAGTCTTCGTCACTCCCAGAACATCGTACAGTTCATCTGCCCCCGAAATACTTGCGACAACACTCCAGCAAACCTGGCATCTTCATCAAAGTAATGTTCCAATGTAAAAAACTGTGCAGTCTGGCGGGAATATGGGGACCCCAACTCAAATCGGGAAATTCAACTAGTAGCTAGACATTTCGTTACCATAACCATTTCGTATAATAAAAAAATACAATTTCGTACCCGCGTTTTACCATTTCGTACAATAGGTGTCTCCTATATCGCAGCATTTGGTCTGACATTTCGTTCCATAGGTGGCAAAAGTCTTTGCCATTTTGTTCCTCATATTGGATGGTATCCAGTCAAAAAAAGACCCAAGTTTAAAACGGTGCCAAATTGGCCAAAACGGCCCAAACTGGATGTGATGATTGGTCAAACGGCCCCATATTTAAACGGGGCCCATTATATATGAATGGTTAACGAACGTGTAAACATTCAAATAATTTATTTAAATTCAATTCAGTTATTTTATTAGCATTAACACTATGTTTATCGCCATACAATAAATAGTTTCAATCATGACATGCATTCATACTTTACATATAAAAATGAGAAAAACATGTAAATTTTTTCATTTGAAATACCATTAATCTAGTGGACATTTGTATTTTTGCTGATTCTTTTACAATTTTTTCAAGATATACAAAAATTTAGCTTTTTTTATTGATATCTGACCTGTTTAATTCTGCATTAATGTAAAAAATGTATGTAATGTTGGCCACGCACAATAGTAAAGGTACTGTTTAAGGCAAGAGATATTTATTTTAAATGTGCAAATGAAATTTTACTTTTGTCTGTACAAATAG
>CM037783.1:2681899-2731899 GCA_021229015.1 Solen grandis
ACCTGTCTTTTTTATCTTTTTAACTGCTGTTGTTAGATACAATGCAGTCTAATGTGTTATTTAAAATGTGGTAGACTTAATACAGAGCCACAGCACTGTGCAGTAGCTCAGCACTCTCTATCTCTCTAATGTGTACAGGTGTGTGTCAGAAAGGAAGAGGAGTTTCCATGTCACTTGTCACACCCACCTGGGAGCTGGCTGGATCCATCATAGCCCATTGGATTACCACTGGGGGGTGGATACTGTCCTGCAGCTAAAACGCACAAAGATCACTGGTCTGTCAAAATCTAGCACATCAAAAATGGAGGAGAAATATTCAAGAATTCCGATAGCTTACTCTTTTGTCACTTCAGTATGTTATGTTCAATACTAAACAATATCAATCTAATACACATGTATGTTAATTAGTCCAATATTTGTAGAAGTCTCAATATGGCTAGAACTTCATCATCATAAGGATATTCATAAGAGGTACATCAACCAAACAAAATGCTGCTTACACAAATCAAGTAGCAATCTAAAATCTATATTGGTAAAGGTTTTTCTAAGTGCCATAAGTACAAGAGTTTCTATTGGTCCAAAAATCCCCACTACTTAGTCGGGCTGAAAATAGTGGTGCGGCTTTTCAAATAATCTATAACAAGCAAATGCTAACTAATAATCCCACGGGTGATGTATGGAGTAATGGAATGAGCACTCATGGGTTTTCAATACTGAATATTATCTTAACAAAGACAGCCCCCAAATAAGCTTATGTTTTTCCAGTATTGTTTATTTTTTCATACAAGGAATTTATTTTTTCAGTTTATTTAACCCTTTCCCTCATATAGACTCATTTTGACGCACTCAGTAGGTACCACATAAAGCCTGATCTGCAGAAAACCACAGTTAAACCTTACCAAATTTAATTACAAAATCCTCATTTCCAGACCACTGAGGAGCAGCGAACAGCATAAAACCTGATCAGCCTTCCTCGCAGGCTGATCTGGTTTTATGTTGTTCGCATAGGTCTTTTCATGGTGTCCTCTATGAGGGAAAGGGTTAAAGGATCATCTGCAGCATATTGTCATTCCAGGACTCACTTTTCATGAGATAAATGTAATGTTGTCTAACTGCAATATTATGCCTAAGACCAGCGTCATTATACCATTCCCAACGATATTTTCCCGTCTATAACTGGTACCCGTAAAGGGACACATTCACACTGGGACCCAAATTGATTCACAATACAAAAACCAATTTTTGTTAGAGGCATGGTTAAAACCTTTCTACTCTGTTGAATAAATTTCAGAAGTGCTTCTCTTCCACAATATCTCAGTTTCTTGAAAATATAAGCCATTCCCTTATCATTTTGCAAAAAAATTGAAAAAGGTATTCTGTCTTAGCCCACATTTTCTCCTCACAATATCAGCAGAAACACTGCTATTTTTTTCTTGCAATTTTGAGGAAAAACAATGAATTTTTCATAAAGGAAGAGGTACTGGATGCATTCACAATTCAAGGAAAAAATACCTGCATCCAGTCACATTATCCAACACTAAGCTAACAAATCCTTAAACTTCCTTTATAATTATACTGAGTGCAAAGTACTAAGCACTGGAAATATCAGAGTTTTATTTATAATGACTGTCACCACAATGCTTCTTGGTTACATTTTCTTGAGACAGATATAGTTCTGCCACACTGCAGTATCACACTGTAGATATGTGACTTGATACCACACCTAGTCACATTATCCTGACATTAGGCTAACCGGTCCTGGAACTACCCTTATATGCTGAGTGCCAAGCAAAAGAGCTACAACAGTACCATTTTTTATGACTTTGATATGTCGCAGCTAAGGATCGAACCCTTATATGCTGTATAAACTATACAAGTATCATTTTTATGACTTCGGTATGTCACGGTCAGGGATTGAGCCAACAACCTCTCAATTCTTGGGGAGGGATGCTCCAATTACTTGGCCGCTGGGACCGGTCAAGACATCCTAGAACTATCTGATATCTGCTTATTAACACAAACTGTTTCTTAAGTTTCCAATGCATTAAGTAAAATAAAACTATGCAATACCTGGATTCATAGGTTTCATTTCTGCCATTTCTGAAAGTAAAGTTAATACGGTATGATAGCAACACACAGATGTAAGGTGTACAAATAAAAAACCTTGATAAACTATTTGGTACAAAACCTTAATTTTAGTCTGTTTTGTACAAAGCAATCATGAGCTTAACGCTATTTTCAGATTATCTAATGATATATCAATCACTTTTTCTTGGCCCAATTCTTTGCTGTCAAAATATTCTTCATATATAAATGTATATAAAATGATGGATATATTAAACATGCTCATCATGTACAAAGGCTTCACAACAGGTGAGGTTTATTGTATATTAATTAAGGAGATATAATCTCTCAGACTTCTGATCTGCCAGGGCTAACAAAAAACCTTTCAAGAATGTATCCCCTAGCTTCTTACAGAGTATCTGTGTAGTTAACAGGTGTATCATTGTTTTGTTTGTTTATTGGGTTAAATGTCCCACCAACAGTATTTCAGTCATTAGGAGATCATGTCTACTTGAGACAGATATATAGTGCTGCCACACCATAGACATGTGGCATAATACCACACCCAGTCACATTATCCTGACTCTGGGTCAACCAGCCCTAGTACAACCCTTTTAAGCTGAACGCCAAGCAAGGGAGCTCTACCAGTATACGACTTTGGTATGTTGTGGCTTGGGGATCAAACCCACGACCTCCTGATTCTGTAGCAGATCCTCTAACCACTCAACCACTGGGACTGGTGTATCAGTTATGATAATGTGAATGTTGCAGGATGTTTAGCTATTTCTATAAAAGGGTGTGCTTAAAATGTGCATATACAAATCTGCGCTTTTGCTGTGTACATACGTGCAGGTTGTTTAACGACGACTCCTCTCTTGGCCTGGCGTCTCTTGCAGCAGCAGAATATAACCACGCCCACAGCCACTGCTGCGATTACCACCCCAATGACTGTGCCGGCAATTCTACCTGGTGCTTCCCTGAACAAAGTGTAGTAAGACGGTGGCTTTATTCAGGCATTGCATGAATTTACTACATGGCATTGCACATTTACAACATAGATATTGTGATTTACTACACAGACATTACACATTTGCAATACCAACATTGCACATTCACTACACTGTATTACACAATTACTACACAGAGACTTCTAAGCACTTCACATGCATTACATGTAGCCTACACATGCATTACATAAGGGATTAAGGGGCTCACAAGCATTACATGTGGGCTACATATGCATTACACAAGGACTTTATCTGCATAATGCATGGGTACATATTCATTACACATGGGCAACACATGCATCACACAGAGGCAACACATGCATTACACAGAGGCAACACATGCACTACACAAAGGCAACACATGCACTACACAGTGGCAACACATGCACTACACAGTGGCAACACATGCACTACACAGTGGCAACATATGCACTACACAGTGGCAACACATGCACTACACAGTGGCAACACATGCACTACACTGGCAATTTATAGACACTACAAATGCAATACACAGGGACTACACAAACATGCTGAAATTATCATGCAAATCTGCACAGAAAACAAGTTGTCCAAAATATCAGAGCAAATGTGAATGTTAGGAGGAGATATGACTCACTTTGAGATGTAAATCAACATGAATGGAAAGACAATGTGAGGTAAAAAAGAAACGTTCAAATGAACATGCCCACAGGAGGGTTTGGGGTTGGGGGGCTTAGACCTTGATGGTAAAGGTCATTTGAAGGTCAAGGTCACCTGGTGGGTAGAGCTCATCAAGGTGCATGCTCCTGTCAAGTTTAGAGGCTGTAGGTGGAAGGACTTCTGTGTTATGTTCAAGGTGGAAGTTTTGTGTCACACAGACAAACAGACAGACCAAAAACTATATGCCCCAATTTGTCAATCTGGGGGCATGAAAAAGAAAGTGCTTTACCAAAGTAAACATTTAAACATTCTTTTATCATAAATTAACATTTTTAATAAAAAGGCTGGTTTAAGTCAATTTCAAGATTTTGTATGCTGTACGAATGTAATGACTATAGCTGTGAATCAAATTAACATGACAACAGGTATATTCCTCCCCGAGTGTTTGTGGAAGGTGGCTTATGAAAATAAAAGTCCTGGAACTACAATCCTTATTTGCTGAATGTTAAGCTTGGGAGCTATACCAGTACCATTTATTACATTATATATATATATATATATATATATATATATATATATATATATATATATATATATATATATATTATCTTGAAAACAATGTGTTCAGCTGGAAAACATTGTGTTCAACTGGAAAACATTGTGTTCAGCTAGAAAATAATGAAATAATGTGTTCAGCTGGAAAAGCCATGAAGTTACCAGCATGCTAATTAAGATATATTGAGGGGTGAAAGCGAAACTATGCTAAGTGCATATAAATATATAAGCACTTTGCATAGTTTCACTCTCACCCCTCGATATATACTTTTAACTACACAGTGGTAATGAGAAGCAACAAACAGGCTCTATATTGGTTGCATAGGTTCTTCCCTTCAAATTTCTCATATGAAAATGGCAGTTTCTTCTCTAGCCCGCCATTTTTGGTGGTCATAAATGACCCCTATCTGAAAAACTTGGGTCACTTGAAAATTAAGCTGGTCACACTTATTTTAAAGACAATTCAACAGTGAACAAGGGCATAAATGATGATTGTGACTAATATTTGATTACTGGATCATCTTATTTCAGGGATTACTTCAACTTAACAGATTAATATGATGAACTTTATTTTCCTTAAAGATCTTACTATATCATAGATCTTGGTTCAACCTACATATGCAAAACATATTTGAAATTTGCATTACAATATGAATAAATTTGAATCTCAATTTACCGATACTGCCGGCTGCCAATTTAGAAATATAGTTTTTGTCTTTTAAAACTAAATCCAGTGAAGTATATTATCTCTGTACATGTATTAGACAGAAATATATGCATGAAGTATATTATCTCTGTACATGTATTACACAGAAATATATGCATGAAGTATATTATCTCTGTACATGTATTACACAGAAATATATGCATGAAGTATATTATCTCTGTACATGTATTACACAGAAATATATGCATGCCAACTTAGCTTTAATTATTACAGTTAAGCCATATATTGATGATCATTCAAACTTGAACAGAAGGATTCAATGTAAGATGCTTTTTATCAGATTCGTGTGTGTGGACTTAGTCAGACATAAATTTAAATTAAAGTTAACTGACGATTTCCACACCTCTCGATCATGTGATGTTATTTAAACAATCTAACAAAATGTCTGATTCAGCATTGCTTTAGATGCTTCACTTCCATAAATAAATGCGTTTAGAATAAAATTTGCATCATAAATTATGCATATTGCCAATTTCTTTGGATCAACATCCAATCAATTGTGTCAAGATGCAGGAAAGACAATCTAGATAGAACACTGGTAATGCGTCTTGTTAATCTATACATGACTGGAACTATCACTCATGATGATTTATACACTTGCATGCTGCTTTGACACAGAAAAAGGGGTATAATTCTTGCAAAATCCTTGACACAGTTATCTGCACTTGTCTACAGAATTACTGACTTGTCTTATCATGATTAAAATCAATCTTGAAAGTATGAAGGCATTATCAAGAAATGAGTTACCAAACTTCATGAAATGCGAGTATAGGACAGAACAGGATGAATTTGATTTGTATAGAGTCCCAACATCACAATGTGAAGTGGGGGTATATCACGGAGTGACAATTCTTACGTTGTGAAGTGGGGGTATATCACAGAGTGACAATTCTTACGTTGTGAAGTGGGGGTATATTACGGAGTGACAATTCTTACGTTGTGAAGTGGGGGTATATCATGGAGTAACAATTCTTATGTTGTGAAGTGGGGGTATATTGCGGAGTGACAATTCTTACGTTGTGAAGTGGGGGTATATCATGGAGTAACAATTCTTATGTTGTGAAGTGGGGGTATATTGCGGAGTGACAATTCTTACGTTGTGAAGTGGGGGTATATTACGGAGTGACAATTCTTACGTTGTGAAGTGAGGGTATATTACGGAGTGACAATTCTTATGTTGTGAAGTGGGGGTATATTACGGAGTGACAATTCTTACGTTGTGAAGTGGGGGTATATCATGGAGTGACAATTCTTACGTTGTGAAGTGGAGGTATATCACGGAGTGACAATTCTTACGTTGTGAAGTGGGGGTATATTACGGAGTGACAATTCTTACGTTGTGAAGTGGGGGTATATTACGGAATGACAATTCTTACGTTGTGAAGTGGGGGTATATCATGGAGTGACAATTCTTACATTGTGAAGTGGGGGTATATTACGGAGTGACAATTCTTACATTGTGAAGTGGGGGTATATTACGGAGTGACAATTCTTACGTTGTGAAGTGGGGGTATATCATGGAGTGACAATTCTTACGTTGTGAAGTGGGGGTATATTGCGGAGTGACAATTCTTACGTTGTGAAGTGGGGGTATATTACGGAGTGACAATTCTTACATTGTGAAGTGGGGGTATATTATGGAGTGACAATTCTTACGTTGTGAAGTGGGGGTATATCATGGAGTGACAATTCTTACGTTGTGAAGTGGGGGTATATCATGGAGTGACAATTCTTACGTTGTGAAGTGGGGGTATATTACGGAGTGACAATTCTTACGTTGTGAAGTATTCGCAGCAATGTTGCTCATCTTCGTCACCACAGCAGTAGTCGTAATCATCCGGCTGTCCCTCCTCTGGGCAGATGAAATAACCGTAGGTGTAGTTGCGAAGGTTTTTCTCGTTGAAACAAATACGTGGTTCTGTTGTAAAAAAAATAGCAAGGCTATATTATGAGTGCTAAAAAGATACTGAAATTGTTTAAAGCAGCTCGTTTACAGATGATAGGTAGAAATTCAAGAATGATTTTCTTCTCTCCTTTCTTAATGTTGGTGAAGTCTTTGTGTCCTGGCAAATAATCTCAGCTTATGTAGATCAAAACACACGGGAAAACAATATTTTTAAAACTCAATTTCAGCAAAATTGGTTAAATATAGAATATGTATCCCTGAAGCAGGTGCTTGCAGTACTGCATAACACATTCCACAACATGACATTCTCACAAGTTCAGGGTAGTGATTTCCTAAGTTCAGGCTATGAAGTTAACGCATGTGCAAAAAGTGATTTTATCAGCCAAGTGACAGCAAATGAAAATAGAAAATGTAAATATAGGTTTTATATTTCTAAATATTGTTTCAATACCGTCTGAGACAGTATTGTTTGTGATGAAACCATTCATTTTTGACAATCACAGGTGGTTGTACTGGGTGACCATGCGTTTGTAGATGGGTATTGATAAACATATTACACACATACAGTTTAAAAATCAAATTCTTAGTCAATGGCAATCTGTGAAATGAGGTTCTGCATTCATGCAAGAGGTTTTATCATTTCAATATTCAGTCTGAACATCTGTTAGATTCTACAAATACCCTATCATGTTTAAGGAATGTGGGCTCAATTGTTCTCAAGTTTTCACATTCAAGGTCACTGCAATTTTTTGGGGCAATCCTTTTTTGGTTTATGTGGGCCCAATCTCTCTCAAGTTTAAAAACAGACACTGATTTTCACATTCAATGTCACTTTGACCTTGACCTCAGTTGGGGTCATATTCTTCTCATGAACTAGCCCTCTATCAAGTTTCAGGAATATAGGTTCAGGATTCTCTAGTTACTGATAAAAAAAAAGTTGTCTACCAACAAACGGACATTTGCAAAAGAATGTTGAATCTCTTTTTCAATGTGGAGTGTGTACGTGTGTTTGTGGTTTTATGTAGGCATCCCTACCCCGGTCTGGATATCGACGGTACAGACTCCGCCTTTGGTAGCTGGCCACTCCATACAGAACTCCAACGGCAAGCCCTGCCTTCCAATATGACGCCTTGTACCTCGGTCCGGAGTATGAGCTCCGATACTTATTATAACTGTACCTGTAAACACAAATGTGATATTCACAAACTGACAATGTCTGTCGTCAGTAGACATTTAATATTATCTTACTACCATATGACATTATGCTTAACCCTTTCCCTCATATAGACTCATTTTGACGCACTCAGTAGGTACCACATAAAGCCTGATCTGCAGAGAACCACAGTTAAACCTTACCAAATTTAATTATAAAGTCCTCATTTCAGGACCACTGAGGAGCAGCGAACAGCATAAAACCTGATCAGCCTGCGAGTAACTCGCAGGCTGATCTGGTTTTATGCTGTTCGCATAGGTCTTTTCATGGTGTCCTCTATGAGGGAAAGGGTTAAACAGCTGTTTCTGGTTTTGTATAACCATAACATATTTAACACGTTACATATAAATTTCAAGCATAATTATATCACTCCGCGTCACGCTCGTATATCCTATATGCATAGTGTGTTGAACTCGAACAGTAGGGTTAAATGTGTTTGATGCAACTAAAATTGATCAAAAAGAAGCATTATTAAAAAAATTATATAAATGTTGAAAATGGATGAGAAATATATGCGTTAAATCTTTATTTTCAGTTATTATTTGAAACTTTTTTCTTAGAGTTAGATTACAAAAGTAATTTGTTAAACAGTCTGTTTATTCATGTTTCTTGTTTGTTTGTTGTTATAATAGTGATTTACTGTCAGTATAGATCATATGATAAAAAAAATCTGACATGAGTTGACATTTCATATCAAATTTGCACAATAAAACACAAAGAAAAGTAAACCATTGCTACTGCCTTATAGTATTTCATACAACCTTATTTCTTTTAATGAAGAAGCAAAAAAATCTCTTCATGAAGAAGAAAAAAAACCCCTACTATTTAGGTGTCTTTGAAGTTACAACAACTTAGATTTTTTTTCTCACAAAGTTTAATGAAACAAGCCCAATAAAAGTTAAATTAAAGGGAAAAAAAGAGTCATTTAAAAAAACAAGAGGGCCATAATGGTCCTGGATTGCTCACCTGGTATCATTAGGCTATGTAAAATCAAGTGACCCCTGGGGCAGGGCCAATTTTGACCCCAGGGCCATGATTTGAACAAACTTGGTAGAGGTCTTTTAGCCCATGTTACATACCAAATATCTAAACTCCAGGCCTTGTGATTTCTGAGAAGATTTTTCTAGTTTTATTTTCTCTATTAGTCTATGTTAAATCAAGTGACCCCTGGGGCAGGACCAATTTTGACCCCAGGGTCATGATTTGATCAGACTTGGTAGAGGTCTACTAAACAATGCTACACACCAAGAAACTAAAATCCAGGCCTAGTAGTTTCTGAGAAGAAGATTTTTCAAGTTTTTTCCTATATTAATGCCTATGTTAAATCAAGTAACCCCTGGGGCGGGGCCAAATTTGACCCCAGGGACATGATTTGAACAAATTTGGTAGAGATCCAAAAGACAATGCTCCACACCAAATATCTAAACTCCAGGCCTTGTGGTTTCTGAGAAGAAGATTTTTCAAGTTTTTCCTATTTTAGCCTATGTAAAATCAGGGGACCCCTATGGCGGGGCCAAATTTGACCCCAGGGTCATGATTTGAACATAATTTGGTAGTGATCTCCTAGACAATGCTGCACACCATATATCTAAACTCCAGGCCTTGTGGTTTCTGACAAGAAGATTTTTCAAGTTTTTTTCCTATATTAGGCCTTGTGGTTTCAGAGCAGAAGATATTTTAAGATTTCACTAAGTCTTTTTAAAATCTTTTTTTCAGCTTCTGTGACCTAATTATGCAACAGACCAGAACCATTTGAACATTTTTTATAGGGGATCACCTTAGCAACATCCTTGCAAATTTTGATTACTTTCACATCAGTAGTTTCAGAGAAGAAGATTTTTAAGTAAATTATTGACGACTCACGACGACAAACGCCGGACAAAGGCTAAAAAAACAATAATTGTTCCTTTGCACACGTTTGCCACCTGTTATAAAGGCATTATGAAAAAAGTATGACAAACAGACAGAAAGACAGACTTTTGATAAGTGATCCCTTTGTGTCACCTCTGCTTACAGCAGGTGACACAAAAAGGTGAAAAACTCAAAAAAATATTGTCAATGAATCAATGAATGGCACAAGTAGAGTAAGTTCTATTGCAGAATAAAGAAGCTTCACTGGAAAAGTGTGGGACAGCAGAGAATTGGTCTCTATCTGTCACCTCTGCTTGCAGCAGGTGACACAAAAATGAATCCAAATTAGGACTTCGTGAGAATACTAATGTACCCAAGGGCTATGTTCACAAAGTAACTTATGTCAAAATATTGGCTTAAATTGTCAAAATATGTTAAAACTTTAATGTTTCATAAAATAAAGGATTTATAATCTTATCATCCTAGATGGGCCAATCTTTGGGTTCTCCCTGGAGAGTCAAGTGGTAAGGCTTTGACTTAACAATTTGGGTCTCAATCAATCCCTTGTTCAAGTTTAGAACAAATGGCCAAAAGTATTATGATTGCCTAGATATTGCCTGGTCACTTGGTGATGACTAGACAACAGTTGCTAAGTGACCAAAGGCAATAACAGTTAAGTTGTAATATCTTTATATGGTTTTTCCATACCTATCAACCAGTATAGGAAATATAAGGAGTTATTTCGGTAATCAAATAGATAAATTTCATTATTTATGTAAAACAAAAAGCATGTCAAATGACGAAAACCAGGTTTTCCAGTGCTGTTCCAGCAAATTTAGAAAACCCCTTTTTAGTAACAATGACCTTAACCCTTTCCCTCATAGAGGAAACCATGAAAAGACCTATGTGAACAGCATAAAACCAGATCAGCCTGCGAGTAACTCGCAGGCTGATCAGGTTTTATGCTGTTCGCTGCTCATCAGTGGTCTGAAAATGAGGATTTTGTAATTAAATTTGGTAAGGTTTAACTGTGGTTTTCTGCAGATCAGGCTTTATGTGGTACCTATTGAGTGCCTCAAAATGAGTCTATATGAGGGAAAGGGTTAACCTTACTGACCTGATAAATCAATCCAACTCTTCCTCTCCCTATAAGGTATCAATCTACTTAATCTTATCATCATACCTCACTCCTAAAAGAAAACCAAAATTCTGGTTTTAGTTACAGTGACCTTGACCTGATCATCCTGAAAAGCAATCTCAATCTCTTCCAACAAGGTATCTAAGTATGAAAACTGTATCTCTATTCTAATGGGGGAAATTGGATGGAAATGAAGACACCTGCCCATCTGCCCACTCAACAACAAACTCAGTTCTAATAACCAGGATTTTGTTGAAAACCTAGTTAGAAACCAGAAGGGATGACGTCTGCAAAGCAGTTTTGTTAAAAAAGTAAATAAAATAAAAAATAAAATGTATAAATGTTGCTGCCTTGAATCAGAAAGATGAAAGTAACGGACTTACCCCGTCCTGACAGATGATGATGATGATGATGATCTGTAACTGGATCTAGATCCACTCCTGGAACTTCCCCTGGATCCAGCACGCCCACCACCACGCCCACCACCACCACCCCGCCCACCTCGCCCATCCACACAGCTGTAACCTGGCAACACAGACACACAACTTTCATCCATCCTTTACCTCAGAAATATTCATGCACAAATCTATGATTTGATGAATAATTATTAACAGCAGTGATCTTTTACCTCTGTGTTCTACATCCTGAAATGTTTCTGCTGTGGAGCAAAGTTTTATTTCAAAGCATCCACTGGATGAATGAAATTAAGGTAGGATGCATACTTCCTGTATTGGGATTCATATTTTTCTAGCCTTGTGAGTCCCAAGACTTGTGTAGCAAAAAATTACTATTACAGAAATTTGCATTGTATATAAAAACAATGAATTTTTTTCTACTGTGCAGAATCTGAACTACAATATTGTAATCAGAGGAGACCCTGATCAGACAGCACAGGTTGTTACTAAGGCATTATCTTGGTGGGGGAAAAAATAATTCCTTCAAGAATATACAAAATGGCTATAACATAGCCATGACACTGAGAATAAAACCCAGTGTTTGTTTGTTTGGTTACACATCCCAATGACAGTATTTCAGTAATTTGGAGACTACTATGTCTAATTGAGACAGATAATTTGAGATATATCATGCTGCCACATTGCAGCATCACACAGTAGATATGTGGCATGATACCACTCCAAGTATCATTTTTCTGACACTGGGCCAACAAGTCCTGGAACTACCTTGTATATTATGCTGAGTGCCAAGCAGGGAGCTACCAGTACTTAATTACTTTATGACTTTGATAATATGTTGTGGTCGGGGATCGAACCCACAACCTCCTTCTACCACATGGGATGGTGGTTAAAACCTATAAATAATTAATGCCATTCTGAAAACTTTTATAAGACTTAAACTGGTAATTCACTATTCTGTAACCATCATTCAAATCCTTTTAAACTACTAACCAGTGTTGTTGTTGTTGTTTTTCATTTTGTTTTTTTTTTGCTTTTTTTTGTTGTTTTTTATGTTGTTTTTTTTCTTCGTTTTTTTGTTGTTGTTTTTTGTAAATTTACCATCTTTTTCCTCTTGCCAAAAAAACTGGCATTTTTCCCAAAATAAATACTGATTTTCCCAATGAAAAGAAATAATTCATGGAATTTAACTGAAATCTGTGTTATTCTTATAACTTAAATGTTGAAATGAAACTTTCTTTGGTTTATACCACCTTTAATAACATTAATAAGGTAAATATTTTGTTAATTAAAAACATTTTCATTGTCCTGTGATTTCCCAATTTTAGTATATGCTAATTTTCCCAATTAGAAAGCCACAGGTTGTAAAAACCAACAACAAAAAAAACACACTAACCCTTTATCAACCCTTTACATCATACAGACTCATTTTAGCACACTGGAAAACACTGCAGACTATCTGATCAGTATTCTCTGTCAGCTCAGACAAAATTGTAGCTCAGAATTTAAGTCTGCACCTCAATGAAATAATCCACTGATTCCATTTAAAGTTCCATGAATCAATATTCATCAAGTCATGAATATGTAGTACACAAATATAAATACAGAATATTTGAAGGCAGTGGTTAAGGGCTAACCCATATCTGAAATCCTCCTACAGTTCTATGTAGGAATCTCCATAGTCAGTGAAACTCAAGGATAAAAATGTTCAAAAAATGTAAACAAAAAAAAATATTTTGAGGATTATTGGATCTTGTTTTCTTATTCTAATGTCAATTTGATTCTTGACTATTGATTTTTAAGATAAAAACCCACCATTTCTTAAATTTCAAGGGTCAAAACCATGAATCCTGAGTCAAAAAAAAAGCCTGGATCATGTGAAATTTATACTGGTATACTTTTATGCATAATGACAGCATATATGAATTATTTTTTGAAAACTAGATGCTGATCATAGGTACATAAAATCATACTGTATTGTTTTGTTCCTAACAATATCCAACCCTATTTCTGTGCATTTGTAGACAGGGTTAGATAATATAGTTAATGTATTATAAAGTTTCTGTGTGTCACATATTATTTGTTTACAGTGCACGTGAATCTTGTGTTCGTCATTAAGTCTCGTGTTTTTGTACTCGCCAGCCTCGTTTTGTATTCGTCTAACCTGTGACCTGTTTCTTATGAATATTTATAAAACCTTCTGAAAGTATTTTACCTTATTAGGAAATATCTGAATTTTGAGAGTGAGACAGAGTGCGTGCTGCACGAGCTTTTAATTTAAATTTCGCTGTCTTCCGCCTCCCTAAATTTCACGACACTCTCTCTCTGGTCGCCGAACCGTACGGTTCTGGTTCTTATACTTCAATCAACTTCTTTCAACTTTGTCAATGTTGAATGGCATCATTTTCTTATTGAGTAGAAGATATTTCGACTGTTTCAACTTTACATATTACGTGAAACTATTATTTGGAACTTATTTCTTGATTTGGTAAAGACGAAGCAGAATCCACGTATTGTTCTTATTGTAACCCTGGCTACACATTACTTTCTCATAATTATTGACTTAAAAAATATGTAATTGTTTTGTATTCATCAAGCTGAACAGTTACTGATAAAACACTTGCAGTATCACAGCATGTTTAGTTTTATGTACCTATAATTCCCACCATGTTGTAAATTTATATGAAAGCAATGCTACCAGTATCTACATAGACCAAAGTTTCGAAACATCTTAACATACGTCTTTTATGTCTTTATTGCAATGTAAAAGTAGAACAATACTTTTATAAATATTTATTTAAATAATTATCAGAATATTTACCAACAGCTATAATTTACAAAACAAGTCTCTGTACGGTCCAAGTACCGGTTATCGGTATTCAACCCTACACAGAAAATATAATTTAGAAAAAAAAATAAACCAATCTTTTACGATTTTTTTTTTAAAATTACATCAAATTACAAATAGAACTTAGATCAAATTACAAATAGAACTTAGAAGGAAAGAAATATTGCGAATACGTCTAATCATAAATGTGTTCTAATCGATTTAACAGTGTAGCTTCGGCAAGTATCTATTAATTAAACATGAATCACACAGAATAGCGAAAGTCAACTGAATGAAATGTCGCAATCTATAGTTCTCTACTGAAATTATGAAATGTCGAGTCCCTGTGGAATATTTTCCTTTTTTAGAACACGGAACTTATCAGAAAATAAATAGCATTGTTAGGCTTTATGTACCATATCAAGACAAAGAAGAAAATTATGTTCATATAAACCAAAAAAATCACCTATGATGACAATAATGATGAAAATGAAAGCCAGTGACCATCTTCCTCCTTTTCTAAGCTCCATTTTGCAATCGATTGATCTCTATCATGCAGACGTTTGACTTTGCTTAAGTCTGTATCATCCAGGCGTTTGCGTTTAAATCGCGAACGCCTGGATGATACAGACTTAAGCAAAAATCAAGCGTCTGTCGTACGATCACCTTCGTTCCCGAAACAATCCGACCATAACCTGTTACATTATTAACAATAAATTGCATGCGACGCATACATAGTAATCATCAAAAGCAGCGAAGCATGATTTATTTAGAATCATGTTCAAAATGAACTATACTTTTCATCGGTATAGATCTACTTCACTGGCGTTGCTTCCCATAGGCCTTCACATATTCTTCAAAGATGAGAAATATAAATTAACATACTAAATTTGAAAAAAGATGAAGGGAAAGAATGTAATTCAGCAAGTCGTAAGCTTTAACAGTGGATTTCTTACATTTTCAAATTTACCAAATTTGTGTCGAATAATGCCCGCGTGTAAAAAAAACACACACACACAGTATGAAATGAAACATATAGCCTCCCGGCCACCCTTTCTGTATGCTCTCTCTATTTCTTGGAACTGGGGAGAAGACAAACTAAACATGCTTGCCGATTTTAACATTCTTTACCAAATTAATAAATGAGGTATCATTAAAATATTGAAGGTCTGAAACGCCATCAGTGGATTACTTCCGGTGGGACGTTAAACCCAACAAACAAACTTCCGGGAGTACCAATCGTTCTTAAAACAGTCGAAATATGCATACATTGTATCAATAAATACGTGATTTAAGCTGGAGACGTTCTTTCAGCTATGTTCATGTTTGATATTATGTTTGTCAGTTGTAATCACTCTCTTGAACTTCGGGTGTTCCTATAATGTTTTCTTATTTATATGTATGCATATGTTAAGATTGAAAGCAAAACAATCACGGCCATCAGCAGTGCATTATTGCCAAATTTAGCCACTTATTTGATGAAGATGCCAACAATCATATTACCTCACTGGAACAGCTAAAGCTGTGCGGTGATCTGTCGCTCCCGAGACGGACACTAAGTTACTCTCAGTTTTTTTGTTTGTGTGTGTGTGTGTGTGTGTGTGTTTTGGTTTTTTTTTTCAGGTGGATAGATTGTCAATTGTTTCTTATAAATTTCTAAGCTGTTTTTTTTTTTGGCAGACATTTGCGGCTTAAAGCGAAGCGAAATAATGGTCGAACAATAATTATTAGTAAGAATCTGAGTTCTGGTATCAAAGTGTATTCGAGTTATTATAAACAATATTATGTTTATTTGTAACGTAACATCATACGTATGAGTAGGAAAAACGTATTTTTGTTTAACTTCTCAACCGTTATCTAAATTTTGAATTATTGATAATACTAAAAATTGATATATAACTATATTGCCACAAAATGATGAAATATTCATTGCAGAAGTAATTCACACACATGCAATATTCATACATGCGTAAATTATTACCAATACTATTACAGATATCTTTCAAGGGCATAACGTACATTAATTATATATGTTATGATTCAGGGCTAGGAATCAAAACTGCGTCGTACCATTCATTTTGTAAACAAAAGCCGCCATTTTGAAAAGAAAAAGATATATTTTTGTTCGTTACTGTTTCTGTAGGAATTGCATGATAACGAGATACATTTATGAACATGCCACTAATTTTTCCGCTTCATATGGTGTATGCAACTTAAAAATCCATTTTGAAAAACAAAAGTTATTTCACCTTTTTCCTGATAATTTCACTTTTCCTGATAATTTCAATTTTCGTTGGAAAAATATAATAACCAAATAAGCCCTATTTTGAAAAAAAAGAAAAGAAGATGTTTACAACATGTTTAGGGTCCACAGGTGGACTAAGGACAACGAATAGCCTACTTTGTATTTGATGTTTGATCAAACTTGATCTATTGCAGTGCAGCATAAAAAAGAGATGGTCCGACACCGGATGTTTAGGTTTTACACTTTTAAATCGAACCCACGTCCTCCCGGTTATAAAGGCAAACTTTCTTACTTTTTAGTTGCACTTTTACATGTTTTATTTCAGAAAAACGCATTATCTGTGTTAACTAAATAGTCCGTACCTGACTCATGGCTCTCCGGTGGTCATCACGCGGCCAGATGTCCCAGACGGCAACCCACGCATGCCGTTGTCGCATCAGGCGTAAACACGTGTTCCAACTGACCGGTCACGCATTCGTATCCAAATGGTAAGAAAATATTGCACAAGTTGGAAAACAATAACATGTAACCCAACACCGATCCACCTTACTAACTGTTATGTCCACTTTGGCTTGTATTATTAAAGAATTGTTAAAAAGAGACGGAATACGTAATGGAGACTACGTTTAGATAAACCTATGCTAATGTATGTATTCTTTTCAATTCTTTATATTTATTCTTTTCATTATAACATATTTTAACTGAATTAAAATTAGAAAAGATAACAGAAAAAAACAACAACAAAAAAACATACACATCTATGCAGCTCGCATGTGGCTAATGAGAAACAGAAGTACGCCACTTTCGACAACGCTGTAGCGACCATGTGGACACGGCAATACCGGAAGAGGAAATGACGCTATACGCGTTAAAAATTCCCCTTACGACATATACTTGTATGAACCTGTGTATATGTAGGTAGCATTAACATGAAAAATGTGCAAAGACAAACATCATTTATCTATTAAAGTTAAGATGCCTATACAGATATATATCTTAAGTAAATTATGTCTTATCGCATTTTGGTGACCTTCTTATCTTTAGATTCTTATTAATAAATACCATCATCATCATCATCATCATCATCATCATTATCATCATCGGTGTATTAGGTAAAAGAGATGGACATTAATGGACTCAAATTTATTTGTTTTATTACATGTAGCTGTATACTAGGTTCATTCACTGTTTCCAACTTTCCCTAGCTTCTTTGTTCTACTGTGTTAACTAAACATAGGTTGGTGTGATAAGGGACCATGTACAGTACAATAAGCTTCAGTTGACTGTTAATATATATATACTGACACAAGTTTGAATTTAATCACTCATCATAGATATTGACATTTATTTAAAAAAAATGAATGAAAATATTGACTCATTATTTTAAGACAAAACTGTAAAGTACAGTTACTGACAAACAAATTTTATAGAAATGAGTTTCAAATTTTCTTGAAATTATTGCAACAGCACAATTAAAGATAAGGGAGTCTTCTTGTTTGATGTATTTATTTTCATACTGTTATTTTGTTGCAGTAAGATCGATAATGGTAGTTGAATTTAAAGGCTTACGAGCCAAATACAGTTTATTTTTATATAGACAAAGAGGGAAAATCAAAACTAGCCATGAGAACTTCTTACACTTTTCATGATTATAGAGAATTACGCTATAGTCAAATTTATGGGAAAAATGAGGGGTCTCGATTCTACATTTTGAGTTATTTGCCCCTGAAAGTATGTGTGTGTGTGTGTGTGTTGTTTTTTTTTTGGTGTTGTTGTTGTTGTTTTTATTGCTCTTTTCTGTCATTTTCAAGGGCAGATGACTCAAAATTAATCAGATCGATACATAATTAATTTTACATCAATTTTTGTTGTTTTGTTTCTAGTCATTATGCAAACTTTAAAACAATTCTATTTCATAGCTTTTTACTATGCTTCAGCAAATTAACACACTGCGTTTTTCTTGAATATAATGAGAATAGTTCTATATATTCGTGCATACGGCTACGTATACAGTATAAAATCTTTTGTATAGACTTTCTAAAACTTTTACTAAGTGACAGGGAAAATAGTACCAAATATCGAGCTGAAATTAAATGAGGTGTTCCTAGCCCATAATATTGAGTTATCTGCTCTTAAAAATGACAGAAAAGAACACAAAAACTCACATTCAGGGGCAGATAACTAAAAAAGTAGAATAATGACCCCCCATTGTTTCCCATAAATTTGTTTCTTGTGTAATTCTCCATAACCATGCAAAGTTTAAGGAAATTCTCATGGCTAGTTTTATTTTTCCTTTTTTGTCTTTAGATATAATAAAAAAAAACTGTATTGTACGCCTTTGACTGAAAGAGAAAATAATGCGTAACCAATCGGGTTACATTAAACATTTTCATATATACATGTACTCGTATGAGGTAGATTTATTTCAAACTTGTGGAATACTAAACTATACAAGACAGAACCCTTTTTAAGGTAGCCGCACCACATTTCACTTTATAAAACGTAATATATATACATGGGTCACAGTGATGGATATAGTGTAACAGTACATCTATATGCGTGTATTTCTTTTTAGATTATTTATTTACAAAGAAAACAATATAAGCAACGATAGCGATAGATTTCATCCTTCGCTTGTTTGTTTATTTGGGTTTTGGGGGGCCTCCGTGGCCGAGAGGGTAATGTCGCTGACTTTAACACTCACTCAGCCCCTCACCGCGTGGGTTCGAATCCTGGCAGAGTCATTCGGATTTTCATGTGAGGAAGCCTTCCAGCTGGCTTGCGGTAGGTCGGTGGTTTTACCCGGATGCCTCCGTGCATTCGGGGTCTTCCTCCGCCTGTAATTAGCTGGACGTCGCTATATGACTGAAATACTGTCGAAGCGACGGTAAACTCAAATAGTCAAGTCAAGTCAAGTTTGTTGGGTTTTATGTTCCACCGACAGTATTTCAGTCTTTTGGAGACTATATCAACTTGAGACAGATTTAGTGCTGCCACACGCCGTAGACAAGAGGTATGATACCACATCCCGTCACATTATCCTTACACCTGGCCAACCAGTCTTTGAACTACCCTTATATGCTGAACACCAAGCAAGGGAGCTATACCAGTATCATTTTTTACGGCTTTGATATGTCGCGGCCGGGAATCGAACCCACGACCACCTGCCCTGAGGCGGACTCAGCTACTGCCAAGCTGTTTCTCAATAACATCGATTTCTTAATAAAAATAGTAAGAAGTTTTAACATATTTAACATTTCGTACGCTGATAATTTTACATTAAAATCTTATGTCAAGGTATTTTCTTATGAATTAATCATATACAGGACACATTCAACTAAGATGAAAAAATAACTTCAATTTCTCTCTCATCACAAAACAAGCATAATCTGTTGTTCTCATCTATGTTATATACTGTCTCGTGTTTTTTTGTGTGTTTTTTTTTTGTGTTCAACATCTAATATTATAATATTAATGAAGTTTATATATCTCCTCCGGTCCTAGATAAAGCTCAGTAATACTGTATCACTCTAGCTTGAGCAAACCAATGGCATATTAAATGTCCATTCCTTTCTGTTTACAATACTAATACTATTGCACAGTAATGATAACAATACCCGTGGTTTATCAATTACAGTCAGTAATGGGTATCGAATTTAATTTTCAGATGACACGAATACAAGTCCCGGGTAAAATCTTCGGCCCTTCCCCTGCCCTCCGCATGTGGCACATGACGAAGAGGCTAATTGTGATCTTTATTCTTTATTCGAGCTCCAGTCTCGGAACTGGTATGTAAAACAAAACCTATTCATCCGCTGTCCTTCATTTTTTGAGTTTATTAAAAAACAACACATTGTTATATTCTGCAACTTGGTTGCTGGGGCTTTAAACAGACCATTTGATTAATTAATTAATTAATTAATTGATTGATATTCACAATTAAATGTTGTTTTTTAGGCTCGAATGCTATCGACCATGCTTAGCACTGATTAAAGCTTAAACGCTTTAAGACAAATTTTATCATTCTTGTTTGTCTAATAATAAATCATCAACATACATGTATTTTTAATTATTAGCAAATATTGACAGTTATATATTTATAATGTATGTCTATTTAGTCATGGTCTTGAATATTCATAAAGAGAGTTATTTGGAATGGTGCTGTTTTACCAAATTAATGAATTAAAAGTAATCCATTCATCAGTTAATTGTGATCATGGTCCATCAGGTGATCGTGGGAATTTTATGGTAAATGCAAGCCTTTGTAGACCTAGAGCAATAGAGCCTGTAACTCCAAGTCAATAGATGCTCGCATCTGTATTATAGTCTTTATAAACTCTCGACGGTTCATGGGTTGAACCAGTACATTGCGCCTGGGAAGGTCATGAAAAATCCCCCCCCCCTCCACAACGGGGTTCGGGGTTCGAACCAATAACCTTCGGATCCGCGGTAGGGTATGTTACCACTGGACATGCCGTACGTATCTGCCAAATTCTGTACTTTTAATGGTAACTCACTTCATTTCCCTCTTTATTTTAGCAACATAATGATTCATAAACAAAGCAAATGCCGCACCCGTACCTTGCTCACTAGACGAGAATGAGGCGGGATTGATATTATTTCAATTGCTTTTTACATTGAAATAAGACTTCTTCAAGAAATACTTGAATGGAATGTTAAGGAGCGTGGGGTTTCCCACAGGATAATCGACATGATGAACTCAGACATAATGTGTAAAGAAACATTAAATAAAATGAAATGTGTTTTTTTTTCAGTGGAAATATCATTTTAAATTCATCTCGTGAGAAAGAAAATCATCGTTGCGCCACCCGTGGAAATATTGATTTCCCTCTTCACTCCATGTACTAAAATGATATTCCGCTGAAACCAACAAGTTTCTTTTATATAATAACGCATTTCATTTAAATGTCTCTAACATACATTTCATGACAATGAGTAACATTTTCAAGCATACCATCCCTCTACTGAACAACATGACACTTTGTCTTCCAGTCAAAGCAGCCAGGTCAAAAACGTGTAGCGAACAGGGCAGTTTTCGCCTAGACGGTATGAAATGTAAAGATCTGTCACAAAACATATACTGCTACATCGAGGTTGTTGCTATCAAATGTTGCGATTCCTGCGCCCAGAAGAAGGAGATCTCACCTCCAGGTATAAGATTTTTGATATTTATAACGCAGCTATGTTCCTTATCATTTTAAATGGTAGTAGCTGCCAGGTAGATAAGTAACAACATTCCCAACTAATGTTAACTTAATTACTTTATTTCGCTCAACTTGTGATTCGGTATTTTTATGCTAGCGTCTCTTTCAGCGGTCACCAGGCTTGATCCCCACTAGTATTTCACTATTTTGCGTTTAGGAATATCAGGAATTATTCAAATAGAGCTCGAACGCATTACTGTAAGGTCTCACACCTATATGACAACTACGTTGTTCGGATATCCATCGGACTTCATTCCTGTAAAGTTATTAACGGAGTATCCATTTTCAGTTATATATTTTTATTTGTAATTTGTGATTACATATAAATGTCACTTCATCATTTATTTTTTTTTGTTGGTTTTCTTTTTAAGATTGCCCATATGGTGACAGAATACAGTGCAGTTTAGAAATGTGTGCGAATATATCTGATCCTTTGTTATGCTGTCAGACATGTGGTATTAAAACTACAACACATAAGCCTGAACTGACTACAGCTGATATTCCTGTTGTGACTTCACAAGAACCAAATGCTCCTGTAGTTACTTCTACAATTGCTCATGTCGAAACTATAACAACTTCCAGTCCCTTTGTGACAACGACTATTCCCGATGAAACAGAACCACTTCCAGAGGTACCAGACATATATATAAACAGGGAAGTATCAGGTGGCACATCAACTTCTCAGACAATGTCAACAAATGAATCACCTATTTCGACGACAATATCATCCATAACAGCGTTTGAGACGACACCAAATGGGGTATTTTCTTCATTTTCTACAGTTGAAGAAACAGATGACATGAAGACCAAAGTAACCTCAGAATTTCGAAATACTTCACCGATCATGAGTACGTCATTTTCTTCCCCAGAACAAACAACACCTTTTGAGGATCTGTTGACAGAAACAGGAACGTATATAACTTCATCTTATCAAAGTTCAACCACAACATCCCAGTCTTTCTCTAATTCTATAAGCACAGATCCCTTCTCATCAGCATTTCCCACAACACTGACAATGACAGAAAAAGAAACAACTGTACAAATATCAGATGTTTCTTCAAATGCAGTTCCGACCGTTTCAACAGATTTGATGACATCTTTACTAGTTACTGGACAATCGCTAACAAGTGAAATAACTTCAGAAGGATCAACAGGTGGCCTTTTCACGTTTGAATCATCAGAGACATTAGTAGATACTACCGCAGCTATAAAAGGGGAAACTAGTCAGTCTACATTGCTTATCGGTGTCGAGTCATCTAATAATCCTTTTGAATTAACATCAATGGCTACAACAACGGAAAGATCTACAACACAAGGACAGAATACCGAAACGTCTACTATATATATAACTCCAGATCCATACAATGATGCGACAATTCAGAGCACCACTGTATCTTCAAACATAATAAGTTGGACAAGTGCGAAAGAAACCGTATCAACAACTGAATTGGATATGGAGTCATCAAAAATTACCACGTTAGTAACGAGTCGTGGAACTTCTAACACAAACACTCCAACAGCAGGAGAAGATGTCTTATCGAGTTCAACTGAAAGCATTACTAATTCAATAACATATATTTCTACTGAGAAAACAAGCACATTCCAGTCAGAATCAACAAACACCGTAACGGATGAATTCTCAGTTTTATCAACAACACGTGTAACCGAAACGGTTACTGACCTTCCTGTCGAAAAAAGAATTAAAAAAACTACTTAATTAAGGTCAACAACATCCGAATCTATCGAACAAACAGCCATAGACATATTTACCAAAAGTATTAGCGCAACAACTTCAGAAACGACCATTCAGCCACATGCTGAATATACGAGTTCTGCCTTCGTGACTGCAACTGAAGAATCAGTTTACTCAACTACACCAGCATTCGCCACGCAAACAGCTTCAGACGTTTTTAATGAAAACGGCGAAACAACATTTACGACGTTACCTCGAAATACTGGACGCACAAGTACTGTGTATATAACTGAAGAATTAGACATTATTACCTCATCTGAACCCAATGGACTTACAAGCACTTTGGAAATAACGTCAACAAAAGAACCAAATTTCACAGCTTCACCTGAACCAATCACACAAACATCTACATACATTTCTACAGAGGGTAATAGATTAACAGCTTTAATAACCACGATACCTCCAAATGATGAACAAACAAGCACTACTGATGTTGCTAAATTCTCTTTAATTGCAGACATTACACAAACGACAACAGAACTTTCTACAGAGGGCAGTAAATTAACATCTTTAATAAACACGATACCACCAAATGATGAACAAAAAAGCACTGCTGATGTTGCTAAGTCATCTTTATATGCAGACATTACACAAACGGCAGATATTTCTACAGAAAACTTGATAAAAACAACATCCTTTACGACGCCTTTGAATACTGAACGTACAAGCACTGTAGACAATGCTAAAACACATATAACAACCTCACCTGAACCAATAACACATACATATACATACATTTCTACAGAGGGTAATAGATTAACATCTTTGATAACCACGATACCTCCAAATGATAAACAAACAAGCACTACTGATGTTGCTAAATCCTCTTTATTTTCAGACATTACACCAACAACTGAACTTTCTACTGAGGACAGTAAATTAACATCTTTAATAAACACGATACCACCAAATGATGAACAAAAAAGCACTGCTGATGTTGCTAAGTCATCTTTATATGCAGACATTACACAAACAACAACATCCTTTACGACACTTTTGAATACTGAACGTACAAACACTGTAGACAATACTAAAAGACATGATTTTTCAACATCGGAACCAGATGGAGGTATAAGTACGGTTAATATTACGACAACTAAACCAGTTTTCTCAACTATATCTAAATTCATCACACAAACAACTTTAGACTTTTCAGTGGAAAATAGTGAAACAATAACCTCAACACAGGCTGGATCTGAGCGTACAAGCACAGTTTTTATAACGACAACCGAAGAACCTTCAACCTTTTCTGAATCTGTATCAGAAATAGCTACAGGCGTTAACACTTCCGATGTAATATCAAGTGATGATCCTGTTTTTTCAACAGCTATAGACATTTCAACGGAAAGCAATGAACAAACTTCTGTCATGATTCTGAAAAGTTCTAAATTTACAAGCACTGTAGATACAACTGAAGAAACAAATTTTTCACCTACAACTGGACCCATTGAGCGTACTAGCAATATTGATAAAGCGTCAACTAAAGATTCGGTGTTATCAACTACATCTGAATCCATTTCAATAACAGACGTTTTTACGGCATCACCTTCAACTTTTGAATCTTCGAGCTTAACCACAGACTTGATAATAGAATTATCATCCAAATATAATACAAACGCATTAGCAGAAAACACTTCAACACCAACTTCTTTTACAACATCCGAAATGGTGACAGATTCGTCAGGAAAAATCAGTGAGCCATCGGCATCAATTATGACGACATCACTACCAAATTTAGAATTTTCAAGTCCAATACCTTCAACAACACAAACAGAAATAGATTTGCAAACTAGAACTGATACAAACGCAGGTGATGGGTTAACAACTTTGATTACTCCTGACACAATGCTTAAGACAGAAGTCATCTCATCAACAACACCTGGGTTTGAAACGGAAACGTTAACAGAAATTTCAACTTCAGGCCAAACTGAACTGCATCCTATTACTGACGAATATATAGCTACTAGATCAACCAATATTTTTAATTCACCTACATCCGAAAATATAATGTTTTCCTCGACAACATCAGAAGCAAGCAATGACATAACATCAGAGTTATTTTCCGCAGACACTAGTACAACTGTTTCATTTCCTACCACGAAACTTACCAGTATTGATTCAACAGGTTCAATTGAAATATCATCAGACAGAGAATCAATTACACCAACCACAACAGAAGCTGAAATTGTCACACACACGGGTGCTTTTACTGATAAAAATACTGTGGAACCTATAACTTTTACGACTCAAGGTGTGTCATCTTTCAGTGAAACAACACATACAAAAGTTTTAACAGAAAGTCAAACTAAGACATCATTTGACACTACAATTGATTATACTGCCTCTGAAACGTCGATTAGCTATGGAACAAAACTGAGCTCCATAGTCATATCTACATCAGTAAATCCAGAGACAACAACCGCACAGCAACTTGTAACATATTTCCCCTTTTTACTATCAACTGTGACATCAGATGTTCAAGGGACGACTGAATTATATGCAAAGACGGATGACATTCTAACAAATGGCCCTATGTCTGGTCCGTTCCAAACTATGGATTCAACAACAGACTTTCTTACTCAGTCAACATCGAACTTGCAGTCATCCTCTTATTCAGAGATATCAGATGTTTCACTTATGTCAAAAAGTGAACTCACGACATCTGCTTTAACAACAAATGTTGCACACTTTGAAACAACCATTGATATTGACAATATACAGACGGATACTACATATTCAACATCAGCATATGAGTCCCCAGAAAAAATAAGTACAGTTTCTTCTGTGTCTTTCCTCTCAACTTTACTGACAGGAGAACTTACTGACGCCAGTAACAACCCAGCGGTGTCTGTCACATTAACTGAGACTAACACACAAACGACCATGGCCAATGGAAATGATCAAACTCTCGATACAACAACCATGCTGCCAACATCTACTGCTTCTGATATCACAAAATCAGTAACTACTACGAAATCAACTACCCCTATCCCTAGGTTCAACGGTGAAGTCACAAATGGTTTACCAACAACATCGTCTTATGATCCTTTTACATTGCAAACAAAGTCCGAAGAACTGGAAACCAAGCCGACTGCAGATTCAATACAGTCGACTACTGACAAAACTTTAGAATCAGATGTAACTGAAGCGTCTCTAACCTCACCAAAATATGCAAACACTGTGGAATTTTCAACTTTCACGACTAACGACGATTTGATAGCAACAACAACAGACACCAATGAAGTTACAACAAATGGCGAAGTTTTATCAACAAATACGACAACAAAGAAGCCAACATTCGAAAGTGGCGGACTGAGCGGAACAGGTTTGTAAACATAATTAATAGTATTTACGAATACATGTATGCGTATTTTCAATGTGAAATATTTTACTTTATAAACCTTAACTTTAATTTCAGAATATATTTTAATTTCATAGGCATTTACTAGTTAGCTAACTTAAAACCCCCTGCACATGTTCCCATTTGCACATGTGTGTAAATTTGCTGATACGTAAATTTACTTACATATGCAATTGGAAACAAGCCCTCTGCGTTTACATATGTATTGTGTTTTGTGATCAAAGTAGTCACTCAGTACTAATGAGTAATATGACTAGGTTCCAGTGTAGCAAGGGGAGTCTATACTGCTAAAGGTACTTATGTGCAACATAAATGTTAACATTTGCTCGTGGTCCCGATGATGATGTTGATGTATTTGGGTTTACCGTCGCTGCGATAGTAATTCAATCATATAGCGACGTCCAACTAATTACAGGTGGAGGAAGACCCCGAGTACACAGAGGTACCCGGGTAGAACCACCGACCTACCGCAAGCCAGCTGGAAGGCTTCCTCACTTGAAAAATCCGAAGTCCCTACCGGGATTCGAACCCACAGCGGTGAAGGGCTGAGAGATTTCTAGTCCACGACTGTAACTGCTCGGCCACGGCGGCCCCCTCGTGGTCCCGTCTAGTTGCAAAAGTAAGAAAAGTTCATAAGGAGTAAATTTTACTCATGCACATGATCCACTTTGTATGGATGGGCATAATTGCATTTATGCAAATGAGTACTTATATATGCAAAATGGAGGACATAGACGGGGTTTAAGTTAAAATGAATACAGAATTTTCTATATTTACATTACAGTTGTCAAGCAGACAATTGTTTTCCAGTATGAATGACATTAAAGGACGCAGCATGTATGCAGCAATCTTCGCAGTATACGCATTTGCAGATAACGTTTCTTCTTCTGGCAGATATTGCTGTGATCACAGCCGCAACCGCAACGACCGGTATTGCAGTGCTGGCAGCCGTTTTGTGCTGCTGCTTATTGAAGCTTGCCGTAAGGCGCCGCAAAAAACGACGACCATTACGTAGAGCACTGGTATCATGTTTTATTTTAACAATTTCAACATGTTTGTAATTGTGTGATCGTATGATATTAATTGATTACAAGAAGGTGATTCAATCCAATTGTGTTGGTTTGTTTATTACGTTTAACGTCCCGTCGACGGTATTTCAGTCATTTTGGTGACTTGATACAAATAAAGTGCTGCCACACTACAGTTTCACGCCGTAGATGTGTGGTATGACACACCCTGTCACATTATCCTGAGACCGGAACTACCCTTATGATTATGCCGAGCGCTAAGAAAGGGGATTAATCCGGTACCGGTTTTTATTTACTAAGATTAAGTCAGATTTAAACTCATTTATAGTATAGCCTCTATATTTACTAGTAGTTTGTGTTGTTTTTTGTATATACAATGGAATAGTAGAGGTACTTGGAATAAATTCCAAAGAACGTTATTATAACTGGTATCCAAAATGCTTTGAATACTCAGAGAATTTATTATTGCGCTTGACTTTATCGTAAATTTTAATTCAGGAATAAACATTCAAATGCTGAGTATATTCAATATATGAAACTTTCAGAGTGAGGTCTCCGTCTCGACCGTACGCTGTATTTCGACCTGGCTACCCTCTGAAGAAATATATGTCCCTTACAACGGCGCACCGTTTGTAACAACGAGTGACGACAAGGTCCTATTTGCTGTTCCAACAATACTCTCTCGCATGTCCTCCAGTTCGTCCTCAGACAACGATCTTCCGGATGTGCCATATCATCCCACATTTCCTTCTTTCAATGGATTACCAAGGATCTACAGTTATTCTCCATTGCTGGATGTTTGAAATATGAATACACAGCCAGGAATTGGCTTTGCTGAGAGTTGAGAATAAAATTTTGAACTTTAAGTCGAATATTTTATATCATATATTTGAAGTCTACATTTTTAAAGATAAGGTTTATGTGTAGAAGCAGTTAGGCAATGTCTTTGTGAATAATTACAATCATTATATATATATATCTCGTGATAAAAAAATTCTTAAGTTGAATTGGCCTTAAATATGTATTTGTATTTACGAAACAGTGCCACATTAATATGTTATCTTGTATCAGTTCTGCTCATTGAACTCATAAGCAAATGCAATTCTATATGAATCTCGAAGCATGGGCGTATTTAAAGGAACAAAAAATATGTGTATGACTTAGGTCTTGTATTGTACTGTCAGCATTCACAGTATTGTATACTGGCATAGGTCGTGCATGCTAATTCGAGATTATTAATTGTTTTAGTATATACGTATTACAATTAAATACTCTGGTTTAACATAAGTCAACAAAAAGTTTTCGAACATTAACTTCTAAACTAAAATAATATAAAATATGAGTGCTATTCAAAATTGTTGCAAATTGATGAGTGGCGAGCTTATACATGGGTGATTAAACATGCCGTCCTTTCAAAGGACTTACCATTTATTATGATTCAAAGTTCAGTCGGTTGACCAATTTCAGAAAAGCATTATTCAAAGCTTTAATGGACAAACCCCACTCGCGGATCCATTTCGGCATTTCTGCTAGTAGTAGCTACTAGTAGTTGCTGAAATTGGTCTTTGTTTCATGATAAAACCGCCGATGTTTTCTCAGTGCCGTGAGCGTTTTGATTTTTTTCATATTCAATTCATGAGTTGTATACCCTAGGAAGTCATAACCTTCTTAGCCGGATGTTGCGCCGGGTGATGCAAAACGGTGAACATGATTTTGGCAATTTTGCAAATTAACAATGCTAGATTTTGATTAACGACAACATAAGACTGGCAGCTACCGCCAATCTAAAATAATTCACGAGTCGATATCACGGGCGTCCGGAGAGTTGGTTAGAACGACAGAAAATAAAAAGGAAATAATGAATGGTCCTTCTGATCAATTTTTTCTTAACATATTAATATTATTTCTTGTTGTTTTAGATACAAAATCATATAAACATTTATAGCTTAAAGAACAAACATAAACAGTGAAATAAAGGATAAATTATTGTACCAACTGGTAATTATTTATATTTGTTTCTTAAAACCATATGTTAAAGTGTATATATAATCATCCCTTCTGTCGGTTTAGTTTAAACTGAATTATTTTGCGTTCTGGACGGTTCCGTGGGACGAACGGTACTTTGCGTCTGGGAAGGCCGCTTCAAATAGGGTTCGAACTCACAACATTTGCATGCGTAGTTACCATTGGACCACAGCACCCTTTGCGGTCATGGTCAATTGCAGTAATTCTGTATCGCACAATTTCTTTCCTTTACAAGTAGAATGCTTAAAAGCCGATACCCTAACCCTGGGTTATTTCAAACACTTTCGCAAATATTGTATTAGAAAATGTTGTCGAGGAATAACCCATAGCTCTTCAAGATGTGTCTAGTCTTTTTAAAAATCGGCGGGCTCTTTATGGTTTTAAGTAAGTTACTAAACGAATGAAAACACATGGTGTAAAATCAGTCAACGGCAGGGAATAATGTAGATAAATATTGCGGTGCCCTAAGAATGTCCACATAATCACACGTCTTCTTACATCACAATGAATTTAATATTCATGTTTTAAAACATGATCAAAGGTATATTTGCCAATTTTTGAGGGTCTAAATAGTCACATGATAGAGTTTTAATGCAAATTTCGCTAAAGGTTAAAAAAGCAGTTTTAAAAATGATTAAGTATACATTTATTTTTTACATTTTCAGACAGCCGTTATATCAGAATATTGAATCTGAAAAAACATCTGTGAAATCTGTGTTATTTAAGTATTTAGAATGCAATCTTTCTAATTGTTTGATGCGTTTTTTTAGCAAATTTTAGCAAACATTGTTTTACCAAAAGCTTATTTTCTAAAGCGAGCATGTTGCCAATCCTATTTTTATTTCATATATCCTTTAGTTATAGTCTAAAGTACTGTGTGATTTTAGAACAATCTGTCCGTTAAAAAAAACACTGAAACGCATTTAAGGAACCTTTTTTACTGGAAACAGATACATTGTGACATAAGGCCAAAATCAGTGGGCCAACCGGTCTTGAAATTCCCCTTATATGCACAACGCCACAATAGGGGAGATAATCCAATATCATTTTAATGACTTTGATACGTCGCAGACAGGAATGGAACTCCCGTCTTCTGGCGGATCTTTTTAACCTTTCGGTCACCGGGACCAGATGATAAAGTCAAGAATGCGACTATACATAACAACATATCCTATAATACAAAGCTGAAATGAATCACAATTTTACAAAATAAACAGTGGTTAATACAGTTTCCATTGTATCGGAAAGGATCAATTAATTTCCTTGTATTTACAACCGTTGCTAAAATGATTGGTTTCGCTGTCCTTTGTCCAACATCCATGACACATTTAAATCCATGACGTATTTTTGATAAACACTTTAACATATCACAGCCCTCAAAGCCAATGTAAGTGAGACTTGTAGATTTATTTCAAATATTTTTATTTGACAAAACTATTTAGTATTTATAAGAATAGAAATGAGATTAATGGGACGACAAATATCCAAGCCAATTCTACAAATAAGACATTTCCCTTAGCCCAGAAATGTATTTTCATCTTAAAGTAATGTGAGCAATGTTTACAGAAATTAACAAGTTGCAGGATGATACACCCTCTCACGATTACCAGGCTTGTACATATCTAAACACATTGACATTCGTGGAAGAATGTGATATTAGTAATACTCAGATTACACATACAATTTAGAGACATTAGTTGTCCAAGGACTCAAATTCATGAACCCCACCGTTACTGAATTGGCCGCCATTACCATTCAGCTACCCGGAATTGCTAATTTTATACGTACGTCGTTGGTTATTGATAAACGATATAAAACATTATAAGTTGATTGTTGATACTGGCCTTGCAAATGTATATTAAATCATGCAAATTATATCGATACATCAAAAGTATATGCTTTTACATTTGCTCAAATATTTTCTCTTGTATTTTATTTTATTGGTCTTTCTTCATTTTACGAACTAGTTGTACTCTTCAAATGAAAATGCAGAGGATCGAAATTAGATATACTTTTAGTAAAATATCTTAGATAGTATGACAAAAGTAATATTCAAAGTGACTTCCTTACATGTATTGTCAATTGAATTAACATGATAGTGCCTTCTAATCCGGATACGTAGTTGCAAGTGGATTCAACCCATTATTTAGTGTTTCTTATAGCAACGTGCACTCTTTTCCTTATCATAATATCCCCCCCCCCAGATGTATATACAGAGATTGAGAGAGAGTTTCGTCTTTGTGTTTGAAGATCTTCAAGAGTATGTGATTTTGAATACATTCTCTTCCTGTTTACATATCCTTTACACTAGTCCAAAATAACTCGGGCGCGAGTGTTCTACCGTTGTTAACTTTATTTCGGGAAGCTCTGCGTCTGACTAAGCAGGTCAATAATTATAACATACTACCATGTTTCTTTCTTATACAACTTGCATGCTGATTTTAATGGAAATAAGTTTAATGCTACCTCAAGGTATGTTAGTTTAATTAATTATGTATATATCACATGCAAATGGTTTGCTTATTTTGAATTATATACAATAATTGTTTACTTCCGGAAGCAAAATTCGTTATAAGTTAAATGTTGGCAACAATTAATTTTGTTTCGATAGAATATCATCAAATTAAGCAGTAATTGGTACATGTTGCCTGAGCTTGTTTTTGTAAAGTAACTGATGATGTATTGCTAATACGAAAATAAACGTAGAGTATTCTGTACATAACATTTAAGATATAATATTTATTTTCTGATAAAAAATATCACTTTTTCACTTCACAGACTATTGTTATCATTATCATATCCCACAAGGACAATCTCTGTAATAATTTTGCAATGTGAATGCATCATCTTACCGAAATAACTTTACAGATTTTTGATTGGTGTATGAGTATTTCATGTGTGTATTTTTTAATTTGTATTACTATTTAAGAGGAAACAACAAACCATGTATTTAGCCGAGTAATATATATTTATGAAACATGTAGCGAAATATGAGTGCACAAATTCTTTTAAGTAATCATTTCATCAAATTAGAACATTTTTGTATGTAGTCAATTTTAAAAGATAAACCTTTGATGTCTTGCTCATATGAAGTAAGTTTTCAATATTCAAATGAAGGTACCAATGCAATACATTATATAAAGATTGTGATTGTGATTGCTGAAAACTGCACATTGCGGATCTCCAAGGTCTGAGTCCAAACTGCTTAGAACTAACATATGCCCACATAATGTATTTTAATCAGAACTGAATTTGATTATATGCTTCATTCATGGCACCTCTTTACAGGAAACTGTTAATGTTGTTTTATCTACAACTAACTCGAACATTATTCAAAATGTTTGCTGAGATATCCACGCTGTAACATGCAATGTGATCGTATGACGATTATCTACTTTCCAGCAAAAATGCGGGGTCTCTGTGGAGAGAGTCCAGGTATAATTATTTTATCTTACTTCTACAATGTATAAAGTATTCTTGCTATACTACAGGAAATAAAAATGTTCAGAACAGGTTTTATCCTTGTTATTTTCCAGAGGGTTAATTTTAAAATTTATACATTCCCTTTAAGAATCATAAATCACAATGACTGTAAATCCCAGCTCCAAATCAGACAATGGAGGTTTCCGAATATTAGTGTTCTGTTGTAAATAATGAGTGCGTTAAACTTGTCCAGAAAAGGACAGATGAAAATGACAATTTAATTCAGACAGTCGAAGAAATATCTTTCAAGAAAGATAATGTGATGCGTTTCATTTCGGGAAGTCAAAATAAGCATAAATGAGACGTGCGTCTAAGAGAAGTGTTTGATAAAACATAATTTTTACCAAATAAACAGTTATTCAGCCAGGACACTTTATTACAATATCCTGAATACGATGCATGATAGGCAACTAATTTTGTAGAAATTATCATTGCTGCTATTTATAGTTATAATCATAGCAAAGTTAATAAAATATTTCAACTATATTAAGACAATACCAAAATGCCCCAGTGCAATGCTTAGAACAAAAAATGTTATACAGACATTCTGTCTAGTGATTATTCATAAACACAGTACATATAGACATATATATATATATATATATATATATATATATATATATATATGTCTAATTACTGACCATCGCTTGCTTTTTTGCTCTCCAGCATGTCTTCGCCCGTACATGTACTGTGGTTATGAATAATCACTAGACAGAATGTATATATCTGTGTGAGAGAAGCAAGCATAAAGCAAACTGCATGTAATTTTTTACACACATCTCACCAAGATCTGATTCTAGCTGACCAGTGTACGTGATCATGTACGTAATGATAAGCCTGGCAGAAGAATTTTGCCAAGTCAGCAATATAAATTGGCCATTTTTGGAGAACGGTTCTTAGAAACCACCTCCTAAGTTACTTAATCTAATTACCCTAGTTCATTATCGCGGTGCAGATAGTCAATATAAATACAGAAGACGAAATTAAAAAAAATCCTCAGATAGAAATATCTGAAGAGAAATTCGTTTTAGTTTTCAAATTTCTCTCTGAATACCGATAGTTATCCGAGGGGTCCTCTAATTCCCCGGACTACCTCGCGACACACATTTTCTCCAGTTAGTTGTCGTCTCAACAAACAATAGTGCGTAACATTTTCCTGTTAGTAAAGAAATATCTACCAAGGAAATCGTTCGCAGAAACGAAGTATCTTTTTTAAAAAATCTAGTTTGACGCCTGCCAAATCCTCACATCGAAACTTCGTGTCGAGATTATGCCCCGCAAACACAGATCATGACTTTCGATTTCGAAAATCTTACCCAACAACACGCCACTTTTAGAAACGAGATGTGTAAAATTCTTAAAATTTAACTATTCAATTTAATAAAATATGCAAATCAAGGGATGCATCTAAATAAGTTCTATAAGGAGTGCAATCGAAATAAACAGATATCGTGTTTTTTTTTCAGTTGCATATTTCTGTGCAAACCATACAGCGTCTGGATCCACGATACATTTTGACACTGCTTCGACAGTACCACGATTCAAAGAAGTTTCATGTCGATGTGATCTGCAGGCCCCATGTGACTTTTATCTGGCTTCATTTGATCCACGAGACATATCGGATATGTTAACAGTGAATGGGAAGAGTATTGAGGGTATGGTGGGTGACTCCAGTAAACTGTTCCAATCGATGTCAATAACCTTCAGTGCCTACATTGGACAAGGGATCATTGATTGTATCAAGATTAATGCAGGTAATTATATATTTTCAACATATTAAAATTTAAATTTAGCCAAAATATATAAAGTCTAATGTCCAAAAAAAATGTATACATTATTTGAAAACAGCAATAAGATGCTGCAATATTGTGCGCAGTAATCAAAAATATATATCAGTGTGATAACCTGGGTTTAAAAAAAGGAAACGACATCTGTTTCTGTGCGTAAGCAATGACTTCTTGCATCATTTTAAGCTCTGCTACCGAAGTGTTTGACAATTCTTATATTATCATTTATTAAGTGCTAATACATTGTACGAATATGTATAAATATAAATACTTTCAAAATTTATACTTGTGTTATCGACGGCGCGTCAGTACATTATATCGATTCCATAATCCAATATGTGTAACAAGTCATTCTCTTTCGCCTTTGGAAACACCAGTGACCCCAGATAACGATTTCGAATACATATAAGCGACAAAAAATCTGCTGAACGTGGAATGATTAATTGAAAAAACTTTATAGAAAATGAAATCATCAAAAATGCATATGACTGCAAGTCAAACGTTAATAAATTGCACAAGCTGAAGGATCTGAGAGCCGTGTCAAAAATCAATGTCACTGAGTTGAACAACACGGTCCGCCCACAACTTTCTTACCAGGTTAGATTGACGATTTATCGACCGAGAAATGGCTGTAGTTATTGGTATTAATAAATATTCAGCCCTAAGTATTCCATGCAGAAACTGAGATATGTAGGATTTTTTTGTCGGGTGGGCTCCATATTTTTAAGTTTTACTTGAAAAAGTCTTGTTGGCTAAGGTGCATTATATTATTATCCTTATAAGTTAATGATTTATTGTTTTTCATCGTATCACACAATATCGATAATGCATGTATTCTTTCTTTACCTAAAACAAAAATATATTTTTGGGCAACATCAAATTATATGCATGTACTTCTTGACTTCTCGTGTATTGTAAGGGTCATAGAAATAATATGCCCTGTGTTATGTCATTATATGAATATAATTGGTTAAAGTAAGCAACATATAATTGTATTACTTGTCATATTATACTCGTCTATGCTGGGGAAAAATTAATACTATTTCAATAAACATTTTACTTTTACGATGAGTACCTGCTAGATTTCAGATGCTAAGGATTAGGTTAAATGATTGTTATTTTAAATCTTTAATTAATTTTAAGTAAATGTTTCACTTTCGACTGTTTATGAATTTCAGTACTTAATTCTACAGTAATCAGTGCCCATTGTCTCACTGATTACGCTTCTGGCGGAAATGACCGGTACCCAGAGAAAACAACCAAAGGCAATTTTACCTATCATTATCTATTCAAATATTATAGTTAAATTTATGTCAGAATTTTTGTTTTATTAATTTCACATTTCCTCAGAACAGATATCGTTATTTAAGCTTAACAGCTGTTTTTGAATGTGTTGGTCTTACTATCCTTAAATCTTGTATACAGATATTTTTTTTTTCATCCTCCTGTTTTACAACCAAATATTTTATAGCATCCAAGAATACGTGAACTATCTAAATATCTTTTAACTTGTCATCCATAACGATTTTCATTGTTTTCATTTTTCATGTTTTCTGAGCACATGAAGTTAAATACAATGTGTTTGTAAATAACGATTGAATGATGTTATGTAAAATGTATTCAAGCACTTACCGGCGCAACCTAAAAAATAAAAATCTATTTAAATTCAATATTAAACTTAACTTTCATTTTGCAACCGTGCTTATACACTAACAGCTAAGTCAGTAAATCGAATTTCCCATGTATCCCCTCTCTCCCTCTCTTTCTTCATTTATGGTCTTGATCATTTTATACCCAAATCATATTTTATTAACAGATGTTTAATAATTGCATTAGTATATCACTTAATCATTTTTAATATATACATTCCAAGAATGTTAAGGCTATTGCAATATGTAATGAATATGCATAAAAATGATGAATTGTTCATTTTATTTTCACAAAAGACCTAAATCATCATACCACGACAATAAAGAGAATACAGAAATCATATTTTTTCTCATTTTTGAACAAAATATTGTAATGTAAAACTCTGACATATGATAAGAAAATAGACAAATATATAACTGCATAAAATATATACATATATCGTCAAAATGATTAAGATCCAACCGTTGGGATTTCAATGCTTTCTAAAGGCGATTCTTTTTAGTTGTAACATATATATAGCAAAAAGTTTTGAAATGTTTAGAGTGATAATCGTTATTTTTAGAAACTAACTTCGTTATGTTATGTTTAAAAACTAAAATATGCTATTGTACAGGAAGCACACCTGCTACGCCAACACAGCCAAATTACACAGACAGCAGAACTGGAAATGATTCCCAGAAAACCGACACAGGTACATGTATGTTGAACTGTATTTGGACCAAACCACCATAAAGTAGTTATTTATCTCTATATATTTTTATCATATTTAACAAAATTATAAATAGTAATCGTATCAGCATCATAGAAAATGATAACGTTTCAGTTAAGGTATTTATTAATTTTCGCGAGGGGATATCAAACTCTACTTCAAAACTGAAACCTAACTGGACTTAAAGATACTAAATATAAGCAATGATCATCTAAATACGCTCGACAGTAGGGCGTCTGTCATACTCTCACAACAAGTAATAAGCCTGAATATTATGTGCTTGATAATATATAATTTGATTATGTTTAAGTTTGTAATTTCATTACATGTCTTTTCTTTTCTAAAAGATAACAAACACGTCATCGTTTGAAGTGCGCTTGTTTGTAAGCATACATGACAATAAATGCATCTTTTGTATACATTTCCAAGAATACATCCGAGCACAGATGCTTTGGAAAAAGAGAATCTAGAAAATGGAAATAAATTGGTAGTTACGATGATGTTAATATTTTTATGATAAGCTTATTGTAGGAAATATTAATTGATGCTATTAATTACTGGTTTGTCTGATATGTCAAACTATTACAGAAAGGAACATATTCTGATATACCATACTTAAAAAAGTTAAATATGTTCGCGGTCCTAAGATGTATCAATTCAATACATTATTTTTTACCTTATCGACGGCAAACCAAGTAAAAAAATGAATTAATCAATATTTAACTTCTTTCCTATTTTTTTAAGCTTAAAGGACATTATACCTATATACTTCGTTATAAAAATAGGGAAAGTATATTTAATAAGTGATACAAATATTTTAGAAGATTGTGATTCCTGTGTTGATACTATGGGAAGTAAAATGATTTTAAAGTTATTTACAAGTTATTATAGTTGTAACTTTGGTGATAATGATGAACTCGACGATGATTTTTTGTGTTGCTGTTCGTGTCGTTTGCCACCTTTTGTGTGACCTAGTTTTCCATGTCCACAGGAATGATTCTGGGAGCAGCAGGGGCGCCATTGTAGTTCTGGTCGGAGTCGTCTTTGTTGTCGTCAGTTTCTACATGTAAAGTCCGTTGTATCATATTTTTGTGAAACAAGAATTATCTATTTGCAATGATTTTTTTCTTTATACAACAATGTTATATTTAGATATACACGAGTTATATGTCTTACCTCATATCACATGTACTTTTATATATTGATATATTGACTCCCAGTTAACACTTATTGGTGTAAATTAGGGAGAGTTTTTTATCTTTAGAAATACAGGTTAAAGTGATGGTTTCTTCATTCATTAAAGTCTAATAATCAATCGTTATGGTAGAATTTGGTATGCATATATTATAAAATTGGACGATACAATTTATATTTGCTACCAATAATAAAATCAAGTGATTAGTTGACCGATTGAATCCTACCTACTTTTACTGGATAACATAGTTTATATCAGAATCAAATCAAAAAGTCTTATCTTCCGCTACTTAAGAAATAAAATATCAATCTGTGTTAAAAGAATGTTTAATATACAATAATAATTCACTATGATACTTGCACGTTTTAACTTGAAGTTTTGGTAGAAACAAATATTCGAAAAAAAAAATCTTTAAAAGGTTTACGCATTTAGCCAATCATTTATCATTCGATCAGTTCCCAATGAATACTTTAACAAATTTACGATATTTTTGACACGCTACAAGCTCATTTATCGAGATTCCAGGCTTTAAAAGAAATACACTTCATTTAAGTTCATATATCTAGCTTTTAGGTTTGCAAAAATATGAAATGCTTATCACTTGAAAAAAAGTTAAGGCAATTATGCAAACAAACAAAAATGAAAACCAATGGTAGACATTAAAGATATCATCAAGGTAAAGAAGAACAATATTTCACAGCAAAGCATATGGTGTTAACTTGCGTATGTCTTTTAAATCCTAATGCATGGCAAAGGGGATATTGATAATGGTGTTATATGTTCCAAAAACAGTTTTATGCATTCAATGGTACATTAAGAGGAAGAAATCTTACAGGCCGCAACATGGGAAATGTGTATTTTAGTAGCATTACTTTATGTCTGGACTGAGTGCAATATTTATGTCATTACTACAGATGTAAATTTCAATGTTTCATAAAAATATTTTAGGTTCAATTATTTTATTAATGAAATACATAAAGCTATAGCATCCGAAATATTGCTTCTGAGAGCACACTATCCAATTTAAAAAGAAATATTTAAGCTGAATTTTAAATACTCCATAATAAAGAAAAAGAAGCCCAACACCAAACAAAATACCGGAAAGGACGATTTCTGAAGGTGGTGTCCGTGAATGCGTGAATGTAGACAGACACGAAATACATCAACCAGAAGTGATGATTAATGCAAGTGGAGCAACCGTGTACGTGAATGCTATCTTGCAGATGACAACCATGGACAAGACACTGGAGGAAACGTTTACGATGTTTTAGATATTCTAGCTGAAACGAGAGTAAAAGGAGAACATGAATACAGTTGCCTTTCTGTTAAAAACAATAAATGATAAACAGGATCCAGTATGAGAATCGTTTAAATGGAACAAGTTGTATGATTAAATTTCCTTCATTTTAGTTTCAGTTAATTATTTTATGCCTTAATGCAACAGCACATAATATTTGTTTTTCTTATTGCTTGTAATGTGTTATTTTTATCATTTGAAATGTGTATAGCTAAAGCATATTGTATATGAATACAGTTATCTGCCCACTCAGAGACCGTAGGCAGCGAATTAAAAGGACACAGTATATAAAATGGTTTGATAATACTTATCTTTTGTGTTTGCCTTTATGATATTGCAATCGCAAGGTCTAATTGATTTATGAATGGCGGTTTCAAATGGCACAAAAAGGAATATACTGTACAAATTACAAACAAAAATCCATATTTTTGTGTTATTGTTTTATAATTTTGTAATACATTTAAATGGCATTGAATTACCTCAATGCATGTAAGTAAAGGCAAATATTGTGTGTGCATATATAAGAGTGAAGCTTTTAAACATAGACTCACTCCTTCATACCGGGAAATTAATACAATATTTTGAAAGTACACCCTCTGAGTGAAAGGAGATATTTCCTTCACTATCAGCAACAAGCATTTCTCTTACTTCAATATCTCGCCTATACATTTTGATGAACGCCTACGTTTTTTTTGTTCAATTTGTTGCAATATTGGCACAAAATAATACAGTAGAAATATATCTTTGCTACAAAAGCAACACGATACTGATGTGAAGAAGAAAAGAATATGAACTGACAACTGCTCAGTTTATAAATAGTACATATCAAAATGGAAGACATGTTTTAAACACATGTTTTTGCAGAGAATGGGAACTAATCCACCAAGTTGTCAACATTCATATACATGTACATAAATATCGAAGCATTGACAGTTTTAAAGGAGTAACAAATTATGTGTATGCACATATGTCTTGTATTTTACTGTCAGTATCCACAATCAAGAATTGTTTAAAAATGTATCAATGCGTCTCCCTTTAGCCCAATAAGTTGAGTACCAGGACTGGGTAGCCTAGTGGCAGGATAATATGATTGGGTACGGTCTCATGCATCCCTGCTCTACATCTATCTGATGCAGGCGATATTTCCAAAATGACTGGATATTTCCTAAATGACTGGAATACTGGAATACGGATTCGATGGGACGTTAGACACAAGCAAACAAAAGAACAAACAGTAAGCTAAGCACCTATCTGAATGATTTCCATACCTACTATATCATGACATAGGCAAATGGCATGATACAACATCTATTTGCAATGTTCCCGAAAATAGGCCGGCATATTGTTTGTAATATATAAACAGTATTCATGATAGCGCGAACGTGTGGTAAGTATATGATAAACTGTATGGACTGCATAAAATTCATATTCTTAATAAGATAAACAGTGTTGTTGTACGCGTGCTTGCTCAGGCTTGCTATCTTCATTGTATGTCCCTTTACGTCTATACGCGTGTGTTCTGATGAAACTCTTCTCCGAGGAAAACAATTACATACCCCGTCATCCTTGAAAAAGTAAGTGATTATGATAACTTGTAAAATCTCTGTTTACAGTCAATTAGTAATTAGTTTTGATACAAATTTAACAGGTCTCAGCCATCAAAGCCTAAACACATTGATATCCAAAGATGCAATACTAATAATACTCCTAAAAACTCAGATTATACAGACCTTTTAGAGACATTGGTGTGTAGAGTCCTAACCCGCTGAAACTCTAACTCAAGACCTCCCGTTATTGAATCGAACTATTCTGCTACCCAGACTGGTTAATCTTATATGTATGTAGGCTGTGTGGAAGATAATGTTTAGCATTATGAGGTTGATAGTTGATACAAGCCTTGCAGCTGTATATCAAATCATGCAAATTATGTCGATATCTTTATTTGCTCTTAAATTTGCTCCGATATTTTCTCCTGTACATACTTTTATGGATCTTTGTCTATTTTACGAACTACAAAGTAGTTGTATTCTAACAAAAATACTGAAATAGCTCTCAAGTATTAAGTATAATTAAGGACTAAGTAAGTTTGGTGGAAATTTGGCATGTGCTGCATATTCCAGGGTAATTAAATGAGATAAGAGTCTGAGGTATGAGTCAAGTCTATCTTTTGTGATTTATTTTCTGTTAAGCATTTTTTTCATTGCTAGTGTTGCAAGAATGAATTCGATTGGGTTATTATTTTTGTAGAAGATAGTGTTGTTAAATGTTAACAGATGTTTTCATTCAGTGTATGATGGAACATACTTTAATTTTACAAGTACAAATTTAACCCTTTACCTTATGAACAGACATGTATGACTTTACCTTATGAGCAGATGTATGACTTTATAAGTATTAATCTATTGAACTTAAAATGGAGATGATGCAATGGATTTTTCTTTGTCGTGCAGACTGTTTAGAATCTGAGTCACAACATTGTATGATCTGAGCCTCAACATTGCATGAACCAACAGAAGACACATTGATCAGACAGTCATGGAGTCTTCTCTGCTGGACTGTGTGATGTAAAGGGTTAATGTAACGTGTATTACTCTAACTGTTGTATATATGCAGCTTATCTTTTGCTAAATTTCTTTATAATGTAAAGAAAGTTAAAATGGCTGACAGTATGGTTTACAAACTCTACTCCTTACATTTCAGTGAAATGTTTGATATACTAGAGGGCCAGTATGTTCAGCCTTCATTTCTGGACATACACAGGCTCCATGTCTGATAGGTCTTAATTATGAGGAGGGGATAGTAACCATAGCAACAGTGTGGCTGTAGTTCTGATTTTAAGTGGTCTTTCAGTCTGATCATGTTCTTTCATGTTCATAGTTCACCACATAGCATGAGGTCCAGTTTCTAAATTCACCAACCTTACATAGCACTTAGTATTTATTAATATTTTTAGGTTGAAATTCATAGATTAATTTGTATTTTGAAAAGTAGACCAATGGTACACAACATATTGCTACCTGTACAATGACTGTTCAAATCATTGGAGGTATAAAGAAAAACAGCTTGATAATGTAGTTAACTGTTAATATTTACTTGTTGAGCACTCTCTAAAGATACTAGCACATTCTTCTTATCTTTTCAAAAAGCACAATGCATATACTACTGTGTAATCATGTGAGGAAGCCTTCCAGCTGGCCTGCGGTAGGTCGGTGGTTCTACCCCGGTACCTCTGTGTACTCAGGGTCTTCCTCCACCTGTAATTAGCTGGATGTCGCTATATGATTGAAATATTATTGCAGCAACGGTAAACCCCAATACAACAACAACTACTGTGTAAATTGGTCTGTACCTTTATGTGCGCTATTAAACATGGTGCAATTGAGATTTTGACTATAGAGCTCAATAGATTATGAATGTGTTCCAGTGTCTCAGATGCACCTGGATAGCATTTATAAGCCATTTTCCAGGCACAAAGTACTGGCCCAACACAGGAACCAAAAAAGGGATTAATATAAATTGTAAAAACTTGTTTCTCTGTCATAGTGATATTCATATGTTAAAACTAAACTAAGCTATTTTTGATGGTTAAAGTATTGGGTTCTGTTTTAGTTATTATTTTAGGTTACTTTAACTACATTTCTGTGGTTTATACCATGGCCTGATTTGACACAAGACTGTCTATAAGAAGAATGCTGGATTGATATAAAGAATTAAAAATGAACCCCACACATGCTTTATAATGAAGATGGCTATACAATATTTTCTTTCTATGTATGGCATTTTTTAGTAAACAAAAGATGTCAACTCAGTGGGTTCATTTTTCTTTCTTTTTTAAATCAAACTAATATTTTCATATTATTTACTGAATCCTCAGGAACTTTGAACATAACTGAATATTTAACAAATGTAAGTTTATTTCCAGGCAATGCATCTAATTCATCTGAAAAAGAAATTGAAAACTAAAAACTCCCCAAAACACATGTTTTCAGTCACTCAGGTACACCCTTTAAATGGCACTGCTAATAAATCACTTGCTGTGCTGCTTGTGGTACCCTGGACATGGTCTGTAGAGACCACCAATATCTCTCACACATCCATCCTTACTGCCAGTTTTCCAATCCAGTTCATGCTGTAGTACCCTTTTCAAGTGTGTCAGGAACATGTTGTTTTTTTTCTGACACACTTAGGTTTTCCAGGGGAAAAAATGTTAATAGATCAAAATCAAAAAGAATATATTTCAGCCAAAGCTGGAAAATCAAAACATAAAATTTATAAGTTTAACAATTGCAAGCAGCCTTTTAACAATATACCATGAATAATCTATTATTACAAATAATGAGCTGAAAACATATGTTGAGTAAAAACTGTGTTATTGGAAGCTAAATAAAAGCAAGACATGACAACAAACTTGGAAAACTATCCATCTTTTCCCATTATACCATACCAATGTTTATCAAAGCATCAGAGAAATGCATTATCATCAGTATCCTGTCAATGATTTGATTTGTATACTGTCTTGCATTATAGGAAAGGTGCCAGTTTAATATTGACTAATTGATAAAGATATGCAGACAGGAGACCCTTTGTAAGTCTAAGCAATATGACAGTTCAAAGAAAAAAAATCCAATCAGAATTAGAATTTATGTATTGTCAAACATTATCAGTCTATATCGGGCTGTGCAACCATTTCTATCATTTTCTCTAGGATAAGTTCTACTAGTATATATAATCATACAGTCTCCTTCAGTTGTGGGTTTGAGTCCTGGCAGGGTCACTAGGAATTTTTTTGTCCATTGCAGAAACTTTAAACCTGGGTTATGGTAGGTTGGTGGTGCCTCTGTGCATTCAGCTCTTACTCCACTCATAACTAGTTGGGAGTCACTAATTACTGGTCTACTGTCGCAGCGACGGTAAACTCCAGCATATTTTTTGTTATGCACGCTGCTTGAACATCCATATTTTATTGAACTTGCTACAATAAAAAAGAGAAGTATGTTTGCAAAGAATGTGATTTACTAATAGAAATGAAGGAGTTAAGGTGTGGAGATCATCCAGAGATAATGGCTGCATGATGTCATGAATGCACTAATTTAACATTTCTGTATGTTAGCATTGGTATTATTTTCTTGATTTCAAAGCTTAGCAATTGTTAGTAAAGAAAATGGAATATCATTACCAGAATAACCCTTAACTTGAGTTTTATCACGTTTACGTCTTTGTAGATTGACTGATTTTAATACCTGCTTATAAAGTAAGTCAAGGCTTAGTGGCTGGCGTGTACATTGGGTTTGAACTTATGGTCTCAGATTTGTTAATAATTCAATAACACATAAAGGAACTGTTGTGCACATGTATCATATTGATATCTTATGATGAAATATTTGTTTTATAAATTGAATGAAAGTTATTAAAATCTTAAGATAAAAAAGTAGTTGTATTCTTCAAATAAAAATGCAGAGGATCGAATCAATATTAAATATCAATAAGATACCTTATAATAGATATATTTCCGTGTCTGGTATGACAAAGGTAATGTTTAAAATGACTCCCATACATTTATGATAAATTGAATTAGCATGATAAAAACTCCTTGTCCAAATACATGTATGTAATTGCAAAGTGACCAGTCTCTTGTCCCCTGCACCACTTGTATAATTAAGAGAGAGAGAGAAAGAGAGAGAGAATCGGAAGGCCGTTGGTTCGATTCCCGACCGCAGCATACTAAAGAAATGATACTGATATACCGCCCTTGCTTAGCTCTCAGCATACAAGGGTAATTTCAGGACTGGTTGACTTAATTTCAGGATAAAGTGATAGGATGTGGTATTATGCCACAAGTCTACGGTGTGAACCAAAGTGTGACCATCCCACCGACAATATTTAAGTCATTTGAAGACGCCGTAGACATATGTCATGATACCATACCCAGTAAAATTATCCTGACACAGGCCAACCAGTTCTGGAACTACCTTTATATGCTGAGCACCAAGCAAATGCTGTCATAATGTCGTATCACGCCGTCAGACTCAAAGTTCGAAATGTATTCAAAATGTATATTTGTTTATAGTCTAGCGGAGACAATAAAACACACATTTTGAATACATTCTTCCTTTTTACCCGTCCTTTACACGTTTACCCCGTCCTTTACACGACACTAAGGCTGAACCAAAATAACATGGGCGCGAGAGATCTACCAGTGTTAACTCACATTTCGAAAACTCTGTGTCTGATTAAGTAGGACAATTTTCATTTAACATGTTTCTCTCATATGCTTGTATGCTGATTATAATGGAAATAAGTGTAATGCTACTTCCAGGTGTGTTAAACTTATTTTATGCAAGTGCTGTGCTCAGTTTCAATTACATATTAATAATCCAGCTGTGTTAAAATGCGGAAGCAAAATTAAATGTAGGTTTACAAATTTATCTTTAGTTACAATATAACATCACCAATTCAAACTGTTGAATTTACAATTTGAAATCGGCTAATTACATGCTATACACATCAGAGGCAACCGCAAAGGCTGCTTAGATTTCTAACCAAGCAGTATCATTTACTTATGAAATATACTAAACTTCAATACAGCATGATTCGTTTGTATAAAGTCATTGTGCAAATATTCTCATAAAGTAGTTAAAATATGAACTGTTCACAAATTTTGTAAACGTGAACATGGGAGGGGTAGACACATATACATACATACATACATACATACATACATACATACATCCTTCTCGGGTTGGGTTTTGTCATGCATAATAACATATGGTATAATCGAAGTCAGGTGGTGAAATATTTAATTTAAAAGATTTCGGGGGACAAACAGGTAAAATCCCAAATACTGGGGCTGGGCTTATGTTACATGTTAATAAATCACGTGATGTATTTATGATTATTTTTAGTGGTGTGCGAGTAATATAATTTTTGAGTAGTGTATGTGTATCATGTGTTTGAGTGGATTTATAATTAAGTTTAATTGGTTTTGGAAATTGGTGAATGAGTATCATGATTTTGAGTGCAGTATGAGTATTATGCTTTTTAGTCCGTGATTTTTAGTTGTGCATGATTAGTACTACTACTGGCACATGGAGGTTTAAAATACATTGTTATTTTATGATGCTTTCAATTCTTTTCAGCAAAAATGCAGGCGGTTTCTCTATGTGGAGATAAACAGCCAGGTACAATTTATCTTATTTTCAGTTCTCTCTCTCTATATATATATATATATGCCAAGATGTTTCACATCAATATCTATATCCTTGATAGTTTTCCTACAGTTACGAAATTAAACTTATAGATATATTCCTAAAAGAATATACCAAATGATAAGAATTGTGATCACAATGATGACGGTAAACCACAGAACTAAGGATAAAATGATTTATAGCTAAGTAAGATTATGTTTGTCCATAACATTTATGATAAAATAGCATATCTAAATTTTATATTTAATGAACATTTTAACTCTTTATAATTCCTGTCAATCATTGTTTATACCCGATACCAATTATATTATTATTTATGTTCTTAGTTCTGACGCGAGCCAAACTTTCATATCGAAACATAGCGATAGCTTGCACGGCTAATACAAAACACGGGGTAATTCGTACCAAACGACAGAGCTTGAATTATCTTCTATCGTGATTCAATTTCGGATTCACGAGATATGTGATTTTCTTACAAAATAAAGTTCCATGAAGTATTTAATGGTATTATGCTAGTCATGAGATATAATTTAATGAACAGTAACATGTTTGCATTCGGGATCAGGTATTATTTTTTGCTTGTTTCAGTTGCATTTTTCTGTGCAAACACTACAGCATTTGGATCCTCATTGTTCCTTCGAGAGTACCAAATTCATGTGATATTATGTCGATTATTGTTTTTATTGTTGTTTTTGTTGCGGTTTTTTTTTTGGGGGGGGGGGGGGGGGGGGGCCGGGGTTGTTTGTTTGTTGTTGTTGTTGTTTTGTTATTATTTTTTTCAGTTGCATTTTTCTGTTCAAACACTACAACATCTGGGTCCTCAGTGTTCCTGGATACTTTGTCGGGAGTACCAAGATTCACAGAAGTTTCGTGTCGGTGTGATCTGCGGGCACCAGGTGACTTCTACCTGGCATTTGATGCCCGAGACAGAGACATATCAGACATGTTAACAGTGACTGGGGAGAGTATTGAGGGTATGGTGGAGAACTTAAGTAAACTGTTCCAATCGATGTCATTAACCTTTAGTGCCTACACTGGGCAAGGGATACCTGTTTGTATCAAGATTAGAGCAGGTAAGCAAACAATCATACATACACACACTCGTAAAGGCATTTTTGACACATTTATGGATTAAATATTTTGTGCGAAATAATAAAAAATAACCTTCATAACATATATTTCTATGCGTAAGTAGTGAATAAAGCTCCACAGTCCACGCCATGATATGTTATCATAAATTATGTTCAGTTACTTCGTAGGTACATAAGTATTGCTAATTTCAAATATAGTATTAGCAGCAACGTCTTGTTTTGGCTCATCGTTGTATAACGTTTCAATGCAATGGTTTCCTCTTTATCGATTTTCATGACACAATATGTTTAACATGATCATCCTTATAAAAAAAATGCTACGTCGGACAACGCTGGTAGTAAAATATCATGTTTAGCGCGAAATGAAAAACCATAAAAAATGGAATCATCAGAAATATGTGAACCGTTGATTGAGAAATGACACACGTTTGAGAAACGGAGAGCCGTTTAAAAGCCCAGGACATTGACTTTAAAAACAGGATCCGTCCATAACATTTTTAACCAGAGGTCAAGTCTGCGGTTTATCGGTCTAGTAGTTGCCGAAATGATTGGTATAAGTAAATATTTAGCCAAGAGAATTCTGTGCGATAATCTAGAAATGTAAAATATTTGTGCAGGATGAGTCTATATTTGTAAATTAAATTGGGTTATTTCGGGTGTTTGAAACGCCGACGCCATGCGGAATGCGGCGCGTTATATCATTCTCTTTAAAAGTTTATAGTTTTTAGTTTAATGTACATTCACAAAATATCTACTATGCATTATTGTAAACACTACTTGATATCTAGGATGAGTTAATCGTTCTTCTTTCTTTAAGTTAAATAAAAATATTTGCGATTTTTTGGACGAACCAACATCGAAATAAAAGTATTTTTTTACATTTTTGTTTCGATTTGAACGAATGAATTATTTTTAAAAATGAAGACTTAAGTAAAATGATTTATATTTAGACCTTTATATTATTCTTATCGATTTGATTTACGTTACAATGTATATGTCATTCATACGCATCCTTTCGTTTGTTTATGAATTACAGTTCATAATTCTACATTAATCACTGCACAATGCCTCACCCTTGAAGCTTCTGACGGAAATGGCCGGTCCGTAGAGAAAACAACAATAGGTAAATTTATATTATCAACAATAGGTAAATTTATATTATCACAATCAACATTATCATTGAACGTATGTCAGGGTTTTCCGTTATTCCATATTTTCTCAAAACAGAAACGGTATTTAAGTATAGCAAATGCATGTGAATGTGTTGGTCTCATTATCCTTAAAATCTTAAGTTCGGGGATGCGTTATATATTATTCGTATTTCTTTTCATTCTGCCATTTTTAAATCCAATTTTTATTAATGTATATTGGATACTTTTATTTTGATCGAATCAGTCTACCACTTATTCTAAATGCTACAACAAATTTAATGATTTTACCATATGTTATGAATACGTTCAAAATAATGACCTGTGAACAAAATATATTTATGCAAAATTGTAGTATATATATATATATATCTTATATATATATCAGAAAATAGACAAACATTCATCTAAGTATCTTGTATATTAAATATAATATATACGTATAGCCTCGGCAT
>CM037783.1:2731999-2781999 GCA_021229015.1 Solen grandis
GTCTAGTTTTAAGGGACAACTGAAGACGCAACTTTTTATTCAACACTACAATTAATTGTCATATTCACCATTTCATTCTGTAGAAGTAGCTACATGTACTCTGTCATGTTACACATTTTTTTTTTTATGGTACATTGTTTTCTTACCACTGTGAAATTTTTATGTTCATAGAGTGATAGCTTTTGTCTTTTTTTTTTTTTTGTATTATAGTGTCTTATTTTTATCAGTTCGATTATGTTTTTACGGTCTTATTTTTTTTTCCTGCTGTACTTGTTGTATTTATTGTTCTTTTGTAAAGCACTTTTGAGCGAATTGTTCAATTTGAAAAAAAGTGCTATATAAATCTGGTAGAATAATAATAATAATAATAATTAAGACACATATACTGTTATTTTTCTGTTATTTTAAAGAGGTTCATATGAATGTTTTTATTGTAGTAAAAATGCTTAGTAAAATAAAAAAAAGAAAATAAACTTATATGACCCTTTAATATCGTATAGTTCTACATCTGTAACTTTGAAATCAGTCAATCAATTTTTGTTAAATTTGAGCACAAATTAAGTACGTTAATACAACTGTACTCATATGTACCATAACTAAACCTTTAATTTGATACCAAATACAATGTATGCGCATATGTCAATTATAAATATTCGTACACGGTTAGCTAAACACTGTGCACATTTTTCTTTTTTCGACTCATTGAGCATATTTAATTAATGAATACATTTTGTTGTAATCAAGTTGATTATTCAATTTCATTCACCTTGGAAGACCCGTTATACCAATCGGAATTTCTCGGATACTGCGGCACAAACATCTCTTATCAGAAATAACTTCTTGAGCTCATAGTTTGTCGAACAAATTTTATTTTATGATTTTCGATAAGATACTGAAATATATCAGTGAAATATAATTCATATTTCACTGTTAAAACTGTGAGTGATATAGAAATTTGGTTCTCGATCTGTACATTGAAATACATAGCAAAGTAGAAAATGAAACGGATAAAGTTGTCCATGACGTCACGGTTAGGTCAAATATTTCGACGCCATTTTTGGTAATGTCTGACTAGTTTGATGCAAAAAATATGGAAAACAACATAAGATAAAAAGAAAATTTGCGCTCGTGAAAATATTGTAATTGTACCACTTCTAGATGAGATCTATTCCATATTTACCCAAAGCAAACAAATATCCTCTGTGTACATAGACAGACATTCCACACGAAGACATACATATGTGTACGATATTATCTTAACCAACTGATATACATCTATATATGTTTTATTTGCTGTACAGTATACATACCTGTTTATTCTGTCATGCGTGTAGTGAGTGACCATTGGGTATATATATATTAGACGAAACTTATAAGTACTCCGACTAAAGTTTTGTCTATAGCATTCGTTGTATTCAAAATAACAGATTTTTGGTTTTCTATAGCTTTCCACGAAAATTGGTTTCACAGAGTTGATTATGTGTCAAAATTATTCAAGCAGGCAACAGATTGAGTCAATGCACATTTTTTATATTTACTGGGCAAATGTTTTGGAAAGATATCTTCTCTACAAGTTCGAAATCAGAGTACTTACAAGTTTCGCTAAGTGTAAATATTGGTACATGGTGTAGCTCGCCAGTGTAAGGTTAGCCAGAGAGTAGTCATGTCAACACGATGGAAAGCGCTCAGTAAATAATTTGTAAGAGAACAAACAGCCATTTGGGTAAGTAGATATATTTTATTACTATTTTATATTTGATTCATTCTTTTGAACAGTGCTATCTCTTTGACAGAAATAAGTTTATTGTAATTACTGTAGATCGTAGGTTTCATGTCACGTGTTTTAGTCTTTTATGTGTCTAGTCATTTACACGCCATGTTTCATTTGCAATTGCATTTCATTATTCATAATTGATAATGCCCTTCTTATATTAAATTGAGTATTAATGTATGATATGTAACATCGATTCTCACCATTTTTCTGTTAATTATGTAGGGTAATGTGTTATATGGAAAAGTATTATGGAAGTGCAGAATGGCAGTTAAATGTTACAAGGTGATACTATATGGTAGAAAATATCATAGAATGCTTTATAGGAAAATATACAAAATATATCATTGTTGAATACAGAAAATAATGTTTTATTATTAGCTATGCATTTGAAATGTATAGATATGAGGACACTGTGTGTGAAAAGAGTGTGAAATAATTCCCAGTGAGTATATACATGCATATATGTGTGCATAAAAATGTAAAAGATATGAAGTACATATTAGAAATGTTATACAGTAAAATGTGAAAGTATTATTAACAATGAAATGTGTAGGAGGAGTAAAATTAATGTGTTGACTAGGAGTTTGTTCATTTGAGGTTTTGTTTTTGGTACTGGATCATATTGGCGTTGACGTTGTCATTCACCGTGAGATATTGGCGTTGACGTTGTCATAAACCGTGAGATATTGGCGCTGACGTTGTCATTAACCGTGAGAAACTGGCGTTGACGTTGTCATTCACCGTGAGATATTGGCGTTGACGTTGTCATTAACTTCAATAAAAGGAGTAACTTGTGTGTGCGTTCTGTTTGGGGGACCCGCTAAGCCGTCCTGCAACATTCGCTGGAGGATCCATAGCAGCCATGGAGTGGCTTGAGATACTGTTCCATTGATGACAAATGAAGTAAACAGAGACTTTCATTAGATGTGAATGATACTTATAGAAGTGATTTACCTTTCTCCTGGACAGAATTAACATTTAATCGTTTACATAATGTATTTTATATACATGAACTTGCCTTGTATTCTTTTCAAGTAAAAGTTAAAAAAATTGGGAGCACATGCAGATAATGTTTTAGGAAATACAGAATATAAAATTGCACAATCATTTATATATTTTCCAAATTAATTGCTGTTCACATAGCTGTTAAATTATTGTTGTTGTTTTCTCAATACAGTTTGATGCCTAACAACTGGTGTGAAATGGAACCCTAAGGGCTTTGGAGAAGGTTCTCTTTAAGTGTTATGGGGAAAATTTACCTCTAAAAAGGGGGGATATACATGTATTTGTTTGGTTGAATTAAGGTTGTATTTTATCTTATTTGATGATAGTTTATGTACATTTACATGGTTTGGTCAGTCTTTGTCTCAAGAACAAAACGTTCTAAATCCGGGGTATGTAGAATAGTTAATTTTGGTTTTACCTTACACTTTCTTTTGATGCCGTTGGCCACAAGGACTTGACTATTGACTACATTTGTGTATTTGAATTTACCGTCGCTTCGACAGTATTTCAGTCATATAGCGACGCCCAGCTAATTATAGGTGGAGGAAGACCCCGAACGCACGGGGATATCCGGGTAGAAGCACGCAAGCCAGCTGGAAGGCTTCCTCACATGAAAATCCGAATGACCCTGCCGGGATTCGAACCCACGCGGTGAGAGGCTGAGTGAGTGTTAAAGTCAGTGACTTTACGCTCTCGACCACGGAGGCCCCTTGGCCACAAGGATAGAAAGTTTAAATGAGCTTAAAGAACTTGACGCATCCTTAGGGTAGGAAGAGTCTGGGTTGAGAGACTTTATAAAAGACCAACAAGCTATTCTTAGGGATAAGAGATTAGCTTTGAGACAAAGAAAAGGAAGAGCATGAAATAAATTAGCTCTACAGAAGGTTGAGCTTGAGAGAGTGAAGGTAAATAAACAATTAGAGTGGAGAAAGAGAGGATTGAAAGGGAGGTTAAGAGCTGTTAGATGCAAAAAGTAAAACAAAGGAGGTTTATGAAATCTCTGGTACACCAAAGGGACCGAAAATTCTTCCTTTTGATGATGAAAATTCTGAAATTGATAGTTATCTTAAACGTTTTGAGGTATATGCAAAAGCACAGTAATGGAATAGTGAGTTATGGGCGATTCACCTTAGTGCTTTACTAAAAGGGAGAGCTGATGTGTATGCTTTATTACCTCCAGAAAAAGTTCTTGATTATAATGAATTGAAAAATGCACTTTTTAAAAGATATATTCTGACAGAAGACGAATTCAAACGTAAGTTTAGGTCATGTAAACCGGAACAGGGCGAAACCTTTAGTCAATTCGGTGAGAGACTCGCAAAATATCTTTGCCGGTGGACTGAGGTGACACAGGTAGCACACACATTTAATGGTTTATTTGTTCTTATGGTAAGAGACCAATTTTTACATGTCTGTAGTAGTGACCTGAAATTGTTTCTTAGAGAGAGAACTATATCTACAATAGAAGACATGGTTAGTATAGCCGATCAGTATTGTGGGGCTAGAGGTTCAAGTGCAGTTATGTTGGCTACACCGGGTTCGGTCAAAAATATCAAAAGTACAGCCGCTGTTGTGAGGGAGCCCGAACATAGTAAAAACCAATTTCGCAATAACAGAAATTTCAGTAGGGAGCGGAAGTGTTTTATTTGCGGAGGGTCAAACCATATTGCCATTGAGTGTAGACATAGACAAAAAGGCGAGAGTTCTGAAAGATATGAACATAAACAGAGAGACAATAATCTTACAAGAGCAGTGAGAACATAACTGTTAGAAAGGTAAGTTTTGATCAGAAATTATCCAAAGGTAGATATTTTGATTCAGATCACTCAGATAGTAATGTTTGTGGAGCTTGCTCTCTGCCGTCTGATTCAGTGAGACAATCTATCATTTCGAATTCGTCACCAGTTTTAACACAGTCATGTAAGACTATTGTGACGGACAGAATGCCAGTACAGCAAGGAATGCTAGGTGATATACAAATATTTGTTCTACGAGACACAGAGTGCAGTGGTACTGTTGTTAGAGAAGTTTTTTGTAAATGAAGATCAGACTTGTCTTCTGGCAGATGGGACAAAGGTCAATGTTCCTATGGCAAGTATTTTCTTAGATAGTCCATACTTTAGAGGTACTCTACATGCATGGTGTATGGAAAATCCGGTTTACGATGTAACCATCGGTAACATTGAGGGTGCGATGGAACCAAATAATCCAGATAAAGATTGGATAGTTTCAGCCATACAGACAAGGGCTCAAGCAAAACAGATGGGTAGCTCAGGTAAGCCACTCAATGTACCTAGTCAGATCATAGGTGTTCAAATTAGAACAATCGAGAGACCCATCACTACGACAGTTAGCTGAGTTAGCAGAACAGGATAAATAAATCAAAGGTAAATATGGTTCTGTCATTAGGTATGCTAAGAAGGATGGTTTACTGTTTAGGGAATTTTGTTCTCCGAAGGTAGAAAATGGTAAGAATTTTACACAGTTGTGCCAAAGCAATTCAGGCCAGTTGTTCTTAAGATCGTTCACGAATCATTGATGGCAGGTCACATGAGCACTAAACGGACAGTTGACAGAGTTCTTTCCGAATTCTTTTGGCCAGGTGTTCAGGCGGATATTAAAATGTTTTGCCCTTCCTGTGATATTTTCCAAAAGACCGTTCATAAAGGCAGAGTTGGAAAAGTACCTTTAGGGAAATTACCATTGATTGAAACTCCTTTTAAGAGAGTAGCTTTTGATCTAATTGACCCGCATTGCCCAATATTGATACTGAGAGGGTTGCTGAAGCTTTGTTAGAGATATTTTCTAGAACTGGTTTTCCAAACGAGATGTTGACCGATATGGGGTCGCAGTTCACAAGTAGTCTTATGAGTGATGTTTGTAGGCTTGTGTCGTTAAAGCAGTTGACTACTACTGTATATCACCCAATGTCGAATGACCTCGTGGAGCGCTTCAATGGCTCTCTCAAGCAAATGCTGAAGAGAATGTGTGCCTCAAGGCCGAAGGATTGGGACAAATACTTACCCTCACTTTTGTTTGCGTATCGTTAAGTACCGCAAAAGAGTCTAGGTTTTTCATCGTTTGATCTTGTTTATGGAAGATCTGTTAGAGGCCCTATGACAATCTTAAGGGAATTATGGTTATTAGAAATAGCAGATCCTGAAGTCAAGAGCACATATCAGTATGTAATAGCGTATGTGGTCTTTGAAATAGCACAGTCAGCAGAATCTCAAAAAGTCAGCAAGTAGGCAGAAACTTTATTATGACAGGAAAGCCAAACACAGGGAGATAAAGGTTGGTGAAAAAGTTCTGGTACTTTTACCAACTAAGTCAAATAAATTGCTTCTCTAGTTGAAAGGACCGTTTGTTGTTGTAGGAAAGTTGTCATTACGATTTAAGGTCCAAGTACATGGGAAAGTAAAGTCTTACCATGCAAATTTACTTAAGAAATACATAGAAAGGACAGAGGAAGCAGCAAATTACATTGATGATGGAATAGGCAAAGTGAGTATAGCTGTTATAGATGACGATGAGGGAAAAGATGATGGAGGTGAGAAAATAAGTTTATCTCCTATGCTTGTCGCTTAAGAATCAGTAGATGATTTTACATAAGCAGAGACATTGACAGTTTCAAAGAGAGAAGAGGTAGGTACATTATTATCTCAGTTCGCAGGTGTCATGACGGATGTGCCGGGGCATACTGATTTATTGGAACATGATATTAAGGTAACAACATATACGCCAGTAAGACAGAAACCTTACCCCAATACCGTTTTCAAAACTACCAGTTGTTGAAACAGAGGTTGAAAATATGGTGAGTGTGGGAGTTATAGAGCGGTCAGAGAATCCGTATTGTTTACCTATTGTATTAGTTGCGAAAAAAAGATGGTACTACTAGGTTTTGCATCGACATGAGAGGTTTAAACAGCATCACAGGTTTTGATGCTGAACCCATTCCCAATGTTGATGAAATGTTTGCGAAACTTGCAGGTCACCTATATTTGTCCCGTTTTGATCTTACAAAAGAGTATTGGCAAGTTCCCTTGTCAAACAGGGCTAAAGAAAAGACTACGTTTCAGACACCATATAGTCTTTTCCATTTTGTGGTTATGCCGTTTGGACTTGTGAATGCCCCTGCGACATTCAGTACATTGATGAGTCAACTTGTTCACAAGATGAAGAATGTTGACAATTTTATAGATCATACTTATCTATACCCAAACATGGCAAGATCATATTAAGGTCTTATTAGCTATTGAGATTGATGAAAGCAAAGATAACGGCCCAACCGTCTAAGTGTTATATTACCTATGACAAAAATGATTGTTTAGGTTATGTAGTGGGGAAAGGACAGATTGTTTGCCAAATCCGTCGAAAGTTGCAGCCATTAATAATGCACCTAGACCAGAGACAAAACGACAGGTTAAGTCTTTTATGGGTCTTGTTGGATTTTACCAGAGGTTTATTCCTATTTTTTCTTATGTGGCAGCTCCATTAACCGATTTGACTAAGAGAGGCCAACAGAACAAAATTTCGTGGTCTCATGCGGAAGATTTAGCGTTCATTTTTGAAATTACCAGACTTGTCTGATACATTCATAGTTCAGACGGATGCAAGTCAAGTATAGGCGGTGTGTTATTACAGAAGGAAAATGCCGAAAAACTTCCTCTAGCATATGCAAGCAGAAAACCGAAGGCTTCTGAGAAAAATTAATCAGTAATTGAAAAGGAATGCTTAGCAATTGTATGGTTTATACAGAAGTTTTCTAGGTTCTTGTACGAAACAAACTTTGTTCTTGAGACAGACCATCAGCCACTTGTACATTTGAACAAAAACAAAGGTTGCCAACTCGCGTTTGATGCGATGGGCGTTGCTTTTGCAACCATACAGGTTCAGAATTGTTTCTATCAAGGGTGCAGATTATTTATCTAGAATATAATTACTAAGAATAGTTAAAGTTTCATTACATTTTGCACTTTTTCAAGGGGGGAAGGTATATTACGGTCACTGCACAGTATAGTTTTACCTGTATTATATACCTGTATATATATATTTATCTTTTCTGTACAGTATACATACCTGTTTGTTCTATCATGCGTGTAGTGAGTGACCACTGGGTATATATATTGTAACAAACACGGCCCGGCCCGGAATCGAACCCGGTCCGCCAGCGTGATAGCCCAATGCTCTAACCACTGCGCCAAAGATCGACTCCCTGACGCAGTTGTCAGAGATTGTACTTATACCCGTGACGACGCATCGTCACAATATATTTGTACACGGTGTAGCTCGCCAGTGTAAGGTTAGACAGAGAGTGGTCACGTCAACACGATGGAAAGCGCTCGAACCCGGTCCGCCAGCGTGATATCCCAATGCTCTAACCACTGCGCCAAGAGTCGACTCCCTGACGCAGTTGTCAGAGATTGTACTTATACCCGTGACGACGCATCGTCACAATATATTTGTACACGGTGTAGCTCGCCAGTGTAAGGTTAGACAGAGAGTGGTCACGTCAACACGATGGAAAGCGCTCAGTAAATTATTTGTAAGAGAACAAACAGCCATTTGGGTAAGTAGATATATTTTATTACTATTTTACATTTGATTCATTCTTTTGAACAGTGCTATCTCTTTGACAGAAATAAGTTTTTTGTAATTACTGTAGATCGTAGGTTTCATGCCACGTGTTTTAGTCTTTTATGTGTCTAGTCATTTACACGCCGTGTATCATTTGCAATTGCATTTCATTATTCATAATTGATAATGCCCTTCTTATATTAAATTGAGTATTAATGTATGACATGTACCACCAATGCTCACCAATTTTCTGTTATTTATGTAGGGTAATGTGTTATACGGAAAAGTATTATGGATGCGTAGAATGACAGTCAAATGTTACAAGGTGATAATATATGGTAGAAAATATAGAATGCTGAATACAGAAAAAATGTTTATTATTAGCTATGCATTTGAAATGTATAGATATGAGGACACTGTGTGTGAAAAGAGTGTGAAATAATTCCCAGTGAGTATATACATGCATATATGTGTGTGCATATTCTGTAATATAACTTACAGCAAAATGTAAATAATATGAAATACATATTAGAAATGTTATACAGTAAAATGTGAAAGTATTGTTAACAAAGAAATGTGTAGGAGTGAGTAAAATTAATGTGTTGACTAGGAGTTTGTTCATCTTAGGTTTTATTTTTGGTACTGGATGATTTTGGGGTTGACTTTGTCATTAGCTTCAATAAAAAGAGTAACATCAACTTGTGTGTGCGTTCTGTTTGGGGGACCCGCTAAGCATTCCTTCAACACATCTAAACCATGAAGTACAAGCGTTTCCTTTAACAGCCACTGGCACAGATAGTCAGGAAAACAAGGCTTTGTCTAAAGTGCAAAAAAAGACGTGCATTCATTGTCCTTAGATTTACAGCCAGTACAACAGCTTCCGTCTGTGTTAGTTTTGTCATTACAGCAAATCTTCCAGCTGTCCTTATCCAGTCCTTCACAGTTACAAATGGATGTAGATGGTGCAGTTGTTGTTGCGGTTGTTGTTGTGGTTGTGATTGGTGTTGTGGTAGTGGTTGGTGTTGTGGTTGTTGTTGGTGTTGTGGTTGTGGTTGGTGTTGTGGTTGTTGTTGGTGTTGTGGTTGGTTGGTGTTGGTGTTGTGGTAGTTGTTGGTGTTGGTGTTGTGGTTGGTATTGTGGTAGTTGTTGGTGTTGTGGTTGGTGTTGTGGTCGTGGTTGGTGTTGGTGTTGTAGTTGGTGTTGTGGTGTTGGTTTGTTGGGTTGTGGTTTGTTGGTGTTGGTATTGTGGTTGGTTGTTGGTGTTGGTTGTGGTAGTTGTTGGGTTGTGTTGTGGTTGTGTGTGAGTTGTTGGGTTGTGGTGTTGTTGGTGTTGTGGTTGTTGGTGTTGTGGTGTTGTTGGCTTGTGGTTGTGTGGTGTTGGTTGTTGGTTGGTGGTAGTTGTTGTTGGTGTTGTGGTTTGTTGGGTTGTGTTGGTGTTGGTGGGTTGTGGTTGGTGTTGTGGTAGTTGTTGCGTGTTGTGTGTGGTTGTGGTTGTGTTGTGTTGTGGTGTGTTTGTGTTGTGGTGTTGTGGTTTGTTGTGGTGGTTGTGGTTGTGTTGTGGTAGTTGTTGGTTGTGGTGTGTGGTTGTGTTGTGGTAGTTGTTGGTGTTGTGGTTGGTGTTGTTGGGTTGTTGGTTGGTGTTGTGGTTGTTTTGGCGTTGTGGTTGTGTGTTGGATTGTGGTTGTGGTGTTGGTTTTTGGTGTGTAGTTGTTGGATTGTGGTTGTGGTGTGTGTTGTGTAGTTGTTGGTGTTGGTGGTTGTGGTTGTGTTGTGGTAGTTGTGTTGGGTTGTGGTTTGTTGGGTGTGTGTTGTTGGTTGGTGTGTTGGTTGTGGTGTTGTGTGGTGTTGTGGTTGTGGTGGTGTGTGGGTAGTTGTTGGGTTGTGGTTGTGGTTGTGTTGTTAGTTGTTGGGTTGTGGTATTTTTGGTTGTGGTTGTGGTGTTGTTGGTGTTGGTGTTGTGGTTTGGTAGTTGTGGTTGTGGTTGTGGTGTGTGGTTGGTGTTGGGTTGTGGTTGGTGTTGGTTGGTTGTGTGTTGTGTGTTTGGTTGGGTGTTGTGTAGTTGTTGGGTTGGGGTTGTGTTGTGTGTGGTAGTTGTGGCGTTGTGGTTGGTGTTGTGTGTGTTGGTGGTGTGTTGGTTGTGGTTGTGTGGTTGTGTGTGTTGGTTGTGTTGGTATTGTGTTGTGGTTGTTGTGTTGTGGTTGTGTTGTGGTGTTGTTGTGTGTTGTGTGGTGTGTGGTTGTGGTGGTTTGTTGGTGTTGTGTGGTTGTGGTTGGTGTTGGTGTGTGGTGTTGTGTTTTGGCGTTGTGGTTGTGGTTGGTATTGTGGTAGTGGTTGGTGTTGTGGTAGTTGTTGGCGTTGTGGTTGTGGTTGGTGTTGTGGTAGTTGTTGGTGTTGTGGTTGTGGTTGTGTGTGTTGGTTGTTAGTTGGTGGTTGTGGTTGTTGTTGGTGTTGTGGTTGTGGTTGGTGTTGTGGTAGTTGTTGGCGTTGTGGTAGTTGTTGGTGGTGTGGGTTGGTGTTGTGGTAGTTGTTGGCGTTGTGGTTGGTGTTGTGGTTGGTTGTGGTTGGGTTGTGGTGTTGTGTTGGTTGTGGTTGTGGTGTGTGTGGTGTGGTTGTGGTGTGTGGTGTAGTGTTTGGTTGTGGTTGGTGTTGGATTGTGTGTGTGTTGGTGTTGTGGTTTGGTTGGTGTTGTGGTTGTGGTTGTGTTTTTGTGGGTTGTGTGGTGTTGGTGTTGTGGTGTTGGTGGTTGTGGTAGTTGTGGTGTGTGGGTGTGTTGGTGTTGTGGTGTTGTGTGTGGTGTTGTGGTAGTTGTTGGGTTGTGGTTGTTGATGTGGTGGTGTGTTGTGGTTTGTTGTTGTGTTTGTGTTGGTGTTGTAGTCGTTGTGGTTGTGGTTGTGGTTGTGGTTGTGTTGTGTTTGGTGTGTGGGTTGTGGTAGTGTTTGTGGAGTTGTTGTGGTTGTGTTTGTGGTAGTTGTTGGTGTTGTGTTGTGTTGTGGTAGTTGTTGGTGTTGTGGTTGTAGTTGGTGTTGTGGTCGTTGTTGGTGTTGTGGTTGGTGTTGTGGTCGTGGTTGGTGTTGTGGTTGTTGTTGGTGAAAATGTTGAAGGCGTGACGATTGGGGTAACGGTGGTATCGGTGTTGGTGCAGAGTTCAAATCTTTCTGTGCATTTGCCCCGGTGACAGAACTGTAATTTTATAAAATATTGTTAATGTATAATACTTAATTAATGACAGGTCAAGTATGTTATTATAAAACAGGTTCCTCCCCGAAACCTATGGTACATATATATTACATATGGTAATTTCAACAACACATGACTTATAATGAACATTACTTTAAATACAAGCACCAATGTCAGACAGGCGTTTGATTTTGCGAGACGTATTTTTATTCAACTGCCAGGTGTTACTACACTAGTTTATATATCTCACAGTCCCAAAGTCAACAATAACAAAGTTCTATATTAAATAATATTGGATAAGTTATATATCAGTCTAGGCAATGATCTCATTGAGAGAAATTAATCTGTAGCTCGATATACAATGTACTATTTATGTCCTTTATTGGTGGTTTCAGTGTGATGCACCAAAATCAATCCATTATCATATTTTGTACCACCATTTCCCATGTTTTATATGACTCAGTGATATTCACCAATGACGCGTTAAATTTTGGCGGACCAGTATGGAAACGCCAAATATAATCACCGCCAAAACATCAGTTTTCAAAAACCAAGAACCGCCAAATAAAAATCCCGTCAAAAACAAAACCTTAACAGATGATGTACTTTTAGCATAATTTAAAAAAACTATTATTAGACAAAATATACGAACAAATAGCCACATATTCTTGCTACTTTACAGTAACAATGGCTCTTTGACCTTTATCAGATACTTTCATGCAAATTACTAACTAATATCTATAAAATCTGGACATAATACTTTACCGAGCATGTTTTTCAACATTTTTGAATCATTAACTAGCACAAACTGACCGTGAAAAAAATCGTGTGTTTGAAACTACCTTCGTACTAAATTTGACTTTACGTCTCATAAAAAAGCACCATGCAATAACAACAACAACAAAAACGTAGGTAATACTCGGTTTAACCTATCTTTTGGTGGTTTTAAATAGTGCCTTGACTAAAAAATCTTATTTACAATGATACGAAACCTCAATATAGAGGAATTAAAAAGATGAAAGAAAACATTAAGAAGATGGATTTATCTAATATAACTTACATAGTCCAAAGTAGGGTCGTCACCGAGGCATGCAGTCCCCTCGTAGACCATAAAAAGCTGCTGACCACAAATGTTACCTTCAGAACAGAGCACTTCGTCTGCACTCCAACACCAGCTGGATGGTACCTTCTTGATACCGTCAACAAGTGCGACCTAAACACATTAGAATCGAAAAATAATGAAGTCAACTAGAAGTGTTGTGGTCGAATCTAATATGGGACGTATTGCACAATAATACCCATTTTTCAGCCAATAATAGACGCCATCCATATTTTTGGCACCCTATAAAATCATTAGGAAATTAGATAATTTGTCGTGACCTTATGATATATTGTATTTTATACACGAGTGTTAGAGAAGACACGTACTTGCAAAATGATTGATTTTTTTTTTAGTTTACCGTCGCTACGACATTATTTCACATATAGCCACGTCCAGGTAATTACAGGTGGACGAAGACCCCGAATGCATTGAGACATCCGGGTAGAACCACCGACCTACCGCAAGCCAGCTGGAAGGCTCCCTCACATGAAAATTCAAATGACCCTGCCGGGACTCGAACCCACGCCGTGAGTGCTAAAGTCAGTGACTTAACCTCTCGGCCACGGAGGCCCCATTTACAAAATAAACCACTGTAACTGCCAATGTTTAATGCATCTGAATTGTGACCCAGGATTACCATTCTATACAATCACATGGTTTGAGTGCTTTTTTTTTTTGGTTTACCGTCGCTGCGACAGTATTTCAGTCATATGGCGACTTCCAGCTAATTACAGGTTAAGGAAGACCCCAAATGAACTGAGGCATCCAGGTTGAACCACCGACCTACCGTAACCAGCTGGAAGGCTTCCTCACATGAAAATCCGAATGACCCTGACGGGATTTGAACTCACGTGGTGAGGGTCAGAGTGAGTATTAAAGTCAGCGACTTTAGGCCCCACACAATCACATAGACATGCTATTATACGCGGCGTCAGTATTGAAAAGTGTTCAATTTCGGATAATCAAAACAGGTAGCAACAAACATTATACTAGAATCGCATTCACGATTTCACCGGTTTTCGCAAAAGCAATTCCATTCAGTTTACAAGTCGCATGGTTTGAATAACAGCAAATAATAGTACATATTAATGTTGTAAAGTTAAATTCAAACAAGAACTAAGTATGCTGTGAAGTGAAATATAATCAAGAAATGTAACTGAAGATGACAAAAATATTCAATAAATATAGCAAAGGGCAATAACTTGATTAAGATTTAGCCAGACGTGACGTGCAAAGGATATGTGTAACAAACATTGGCACCTATAAATGCCTTGAAGTTGAATTAAAATCTAACCAATTGTAGTTGAGAAATAGGCAGATAAATTTTTTGCAAGAAATATAACAAGGGGGCTTATCTCAATGAAAACTGGAACAAGCATAACATGCCTACAATATAAGCTTTATAATCGTTAGTATTTTAAATGAAGATCTGACCAATGGTAGCTGATAGTGTAGACAAAATGACTTAAATAAAGCAAGATGCCCGATGAGGACATCATTGACATGTCGAGCCCAAACAAGGTGCACCTTTTACCTCTACGTGTGAATAACATCATGGAGACCAAATTCTTAAGTGTGACACTAAGTTTCGTTGAGGCAAATCTTGCTGCCAAGAATTATTATTATTATTATTACACCACATTTATATAGCACTTTTTTCATATATGTTATACGTTCAAAAGTGCTTTACAATCTGTTTAAACACAAAAAAGAAAATAGGAGATGTAAAATACATGCAATGAAACCATCCACTGAAACTAAACACACCTAAAATAAGGTAAGAATATCATGCGTAGAGTGTTTTAAAATATAAGTAACAACAGTGTCATAATATCAAATAGTATTAAAGTAAAGTAACAATCCTTTGGTCCAGAGCAAAGTTACAGCACCAACAAGCAAATCCAGCAAAATGACCTTTACTTTTAAATGTGACCTTGACCTTGGAACTATGGACCAAACTCTTGTGTATAACACTTTGTCCAATTTAGATAACAGTACTGCCAACTTATTTGAAAATCCTTCAATTCATGTTTAATTAACAAGCCCAGCCAATTACCTCTATGTATGACCTTGCCCTTGGGTCTAGGAACCAAAATCTTTTGCACATCACTTTGTCTCAACGAGGGAAATATTATTGGCATGTAAAATGAAAATTCTGCGATCAATGTCTGAGAAAAACCTTTGACCTCAAAGTGTGACCATGACCTTGGAGCTAGGAAAAAATCCTGCAATCAATGTAAAAGTTACAGCCAGGCCATCATACCTACTCCATTACGATCTCTTATATAATATCTAGCCAGTCAAGACAGGCAAACGGTATGAGCAACTAGGCTTTATATTTATTAATGTTGTAAAGTTAAATCATAATCCTATCATAAGTAGTAGAGAAAAAGTGCTGAAAAAATATAAATCATAAGCACAACAGAGCCTCGTCAAACCAAAGTCCTTGGGACTAAGCTGAAAACTTCGAAATAACAATTATTCAGATGAAAAATCCGATGTAAATTTCGATTTGTGTGCGTGCATGTCTGCGTTTTCATTACCGTATCGTGAGAATCGTTACTCCATGAAAACCACCTATTAGTGTACGTATATACTATTTGCAAGTAAATATTCTACTTGAAAAAGAATAAAAATATTTCATGCTCTACTTAAAATGCTCCTGACTGACATAATCGTTCAAACCTGTCAATATAGCGATACATAGTTTTACTGTTGATCTGCAGCTTCAGGTAGCGTCGCATATGAGTGATGAAAGCAATGATATGGAATGTACTTAAAATCTTATACCTGCCTTTATCTGTTGGCAAATGCATATTATGTAACCTGTCCAACATCAGTTAGCAATAATCAACATTTCCGGTTGGACACACATTGCCCATCCCATCTCGAAAAGAGGTGGGAAAATCTTGCCTGAGCCATCACTCCAGGTGTCGCCGCAAAATAAACTTACTTATTGACCCGGATACGATTGATGGTTGGGATAATGTACTATGTAATTAGTTCAGGAAATAAAAGTTATGAACATTGACTTTGAAATACAATTTGAAATATATGCATGAATTTCAATTCGGGGCCAAGGGTTTTACTTCGAAATAGCTATAAAATTAAGATTAATCAATTTACATTTTAATTTTAGTTAAAATAAGAAGGGGAAAAAATCGATTCCGAATGACGAGGAATTGGGTTACCGATAAGTTCTACTGAATAACAAAGTGCAATTCATGTGATTCTATCAAAATCAAGCTGATCATAAGCTGTCAATAAGGCTTATATAGTTTTTTCTAAGAAATATGTAGCTGAGAAATATGGAAGGGGGCCAGGTCAAAATTCTAAACCACTTTTTACTTATTCTGCTGCTGGTTAACTTAATTTTAATTTCAAATGTCATCATTTTCAAACTATAGATGATTCTTTGAGTAATTATATTTTTATAACTGTGAATTATATAAATGTCTACTTGATTATTTACTTCTAGGCAATCATTTGTTTGATTTGTTGTAAATAAAACTATTTATTTTTTAAAACATTATGAATATATAGCCGTAGCTTGACCACATGTAATATATGTGTAGCATATGTTGTAAAGCATTTTAAATATAATGTCTTCATAAGCCAAAAAATATGTATAATTTTACTGTTATGTATATTATGGATACATAAAGAATATACATGTATCCCGGAAGCTGCAGGTTGTCAAAAAAAAAAAATTTCCGTGCTGACGTTTTTGGTTGTCCTTGTTCTTGTTGAAGATTTTTTTACATCGATATTAACAACGCCTAAATTACCAACAATCTGTAAATTTTTAGTAAATTAAGTTATTAAATAATTATAAAAAGCAATTATCTGTAATAACACCAGTATCTTTATTTTGGTTTAAAAATCATGTACAATGGTTAACTCTGTATTTTGTTAAATATTTCAAAATGATTTGAAAATAAAAGTTTTTCTTTCGCTTATTTTCAATAATTTATTTGTTTAATATATAAAAATATAAGATAATAAAAAGTGCAAAGATTTATTGACATTTTGCGAAACTCATGATATAATTATAAATATATTCAGAAAGCACCCATGTAACATGTTTGAAAGTGAAATCCAGGGACATAACTCAATGACCATTTTAACAATATATATTTTTAAGTGTTCTTTTTTCACACATAACTTTTTTCCCTAATGACTCTCACATGCTTAACCTTACCTAGGATTGTGTAAACACTTTTTAGAAAGGCCTACAGCTGAAGATCTTTGGCATATGGTATTGTCTGGTGGAAATGTTTAGACCTTGTCTATAAATTATGCTTGCACTTGCAATAAAATAGACCGAACTGGCTTCGCTTTATTTAAGTCGTGCTTCAAAACCATGCTTTGCATAAAAAAACTTTTTTGATTTGATGACTTACATTACAGGCTATGCTGACATTGTCCCTCAAAACTCTTGCACACTGTCTATCGAGACTGTAGACCTCAGAACGGGACTCCTGGCAGAGGTTGAAGAAGAACTGGTCGTCAGAGAAAGCACTGTCTTGAACACAGGACTGACCATAGGAACTTTAACGAAAATAAAGCTATTTAAAAGTTCTCCTATTTCAAATATCATGAATGTGATCATGATAACAAAAGTGGAAAAAGGGAACATTTTTCGGTTATTTAATTCTGTTTCGATTTAGTCAAATTCTATTAGGTTAAAAGAGAGACACGCAGGAATAATTTTGGTAAGAGAGACATCTTGTTTAACTATGAACTTCTTGTGTTCCGAACAGACAGTCACGATTGAAACATTAACATAAATAACAACTAGAGCAACAAAAACAACAACACACACATTGCGTAAAAGTATCACAAGACAAACTTTTATCAATTACCCCCCCCCTCGCAAAAAAAAAGAGAAAAAAATCCTTATATTGTTTATGCAAAAAAGAGTTCCGTTTCTGGTCTCCAGACCGAAAAAAAGAGTAGGTAGGTCGGGATATGTTTTTTTTCCTCCCCCAGAATGATGCAAAAGAAAAGTAAAAAAAAAAAGTAAAGGAAATATTTTTTAATGGCGGAAATGTAAAAAAACAAACAAACCCTTTAGAGTCGGTCGTAAAAAAAGAAGGCGGTCGGGAGACCAGAAACGGAAATATTTTTTGACCTTATATTTTCATGTGCAATGTCCATACCTAAAATGAGCGAGGATGCTTTCAATGCTGCAATCTGAGAATCTATTGTAAGTGTTTCTGTTACTCCATACAGGGGGAAGAATGATCGACGCCATCACATAGCTGTCACTTGGACAGCTGTTCCCAGAGCCATCATGGTCGGAACCGAGTCTGCAGCAAAAGCAATTGCACCTTCTGGCTCGAATACTTAAATTCTTAAACTTGTAAAGTTCAAACACATTCCAACGCTACTATTTCATGAATTATTCAAGTACATAAGTAAGTTGAAATGAATTATTATTTTAATAACTAACAAAAATGTTAAGAAAATGAAATATTTGGGTATTTTATTAGAAAAATAAGACTAATGAAATTCGCCCTTAAGTATTTAAATTTTACTTAGCGCTAATCAAACCATTAAACCTTCAGTTAGAGACTTATGCTTCTAACTGACTGTTAGGTTTAAGAAACATAACTGCCTGTCTCAGTAAATAAGATATCAAGAAGGACCCCCCCACCCAAGAAAAAAAGTTCAAGTCGATAATCAACCTCCTGGAACTTAAATATAGGTTGATTCCGTCTGCTAAAAACTCCTACAAGATATTGTAACATATAACAAATACTCGTTAAATTCCAATTATGTTTTTAGACCACGTATATGTCAACATTTATGTTGTGAATAATGTCTTATGCCGATTATATCTCATGCTACATGGATGTTTTATTTTTCAGAAAGTTAGTACAATACTTACGAATGCCCCAATTCGTGCAATAATATCCTAGCTATGTCCGATTTCATGTCCTCGCTGATTGTTATTTTATATTCGTCCCTTGGATAACACACTGTTCCAATATATGCTATTCCTGAAATTCATACTCTAGCTTGATATATTAATATTATACAATCAGCCAATAACATACAGTCATACCTGTCTTAAGCGGCCATCAAAGGAATAATAGATAGTGGCCGCTTTACAGAAATGGCTTGCTAAATGAAGGTTAAATATATACCAATATGCTAGTTTAGTAATATAAAGATTGACCGCTTAATACAGGTGACCGCTAATATAGGTTCAATTGTACATACATGCTGATACGTCCCTGTATAAACTGATGTAAAAATATTGAAAACAGAATACAGTCAAACCTGTCTTAAGCGGTTAGTCAAAGGGACCAGATAAAGTGGTAGCCTAACAGAGGTGGTTGCTAAATGAAGTTAAACATATAACAGAAGGCTAGTTTAGCTATATAAAACTGACCGTTGAATGGAGATTGGCCGCTTAAAACAGATGGCCGCTTTTAAGGGTTTAACTGTAGTGTAAAATATAGAGATTGCATGAGTTTTCCGGCAAAATGGATCAAGCATACAGCTTATTTTATTTCTCGTATGTAAATGTAAAATCCTGAAGATGTATATCTACAATAAATACACGAAAAAGATAATTTTCTTTTCTTTTCCAGAGACGGACGAGTAGGGTCATATTTCGGCCTCAAAATACCCGCGTCTATTGAAAAAAGGTAAACTTATTCCGTAAAATATAGATACTTGAAACATACATACCCAACATGTGAGATCCATCTTCAAAATTTTTATTGTCGTTTGTCATGTCCGCTCTGAAGATAGTAAAGAAGAATTCGAGTGTTTCCTACTTATGGTCATTTACATTTAGAACAAGGTTGCTGAGTAAAATAAAATGGAACAATCATATTTGTTTTTTTTTAATTTATCTGTGGAAATAAATATGTATATCAATATAAATTAAAAAAAATCTTTGTAAAATATCTTAAGTTGATATAAATTTCTGTTAAAAAAACATTGAATTTTACTACAGTGAAATCATTACTTTAAATCATTAACGTTAAGACGTCTAGCGACTTGTTCTTTCGTTCGCCCACATTCAAGCATGGCCAAAACTTTGGCCCCCTCTTCCGAATTTAGTCTCGGCATTATCAAAAACCGATGTTTAGTCAGAAAATCTTTGAAATTATGGTTGTATGTCGGCTAACACATGTACTTGTGTAAAATTCACACAATAAAACCACATAGTTGACATGCACGGGTTGCACGAGGAAAGCATGAGCAGACACATGAAGTGGACAGTTGGCTGTATAGAATCGTACGAGTTTTTGTTTGCCGTGTTTGTCGGTCACAACACGCATACATTTACTACATTTCACTACAATTTAAAACGGTGTAAAGGAAATAACGCCAAATTTCGATGAGGTGTTTTTTTTTATCTGGTCATTATATGAAAATAATAACGAGTTATAAATATTTAATATTTGTTTCATTATGACTAGATCGTTTAAAAATTTTTTTTAATTAATTAAATTGAAAATATAACATATTCAAAGTTAACCAGTTTTTTTAAAGAAGTAATTTGGTTGATCTGACGTTTATGCAGGAGTTTTGATTTTTATAGACTTTCAAGATACATGTACCAGATACCATGCGGGTTCGAACGTCAGTAGTGACTCACATTGTAAGCAAACGCCTTTTTCTTATAGCGAAATCTGCGTTTTGGTTTAAGATAAATGAATGCTGTTAAGTAACAGAGAAATATACACAAACAAGCGCACACTACGCCGTACAAAATTCCCTGGAAACATTGTTTATGACTGATATATATATGACAAACACAGGTGTTCGATAGGTTCGAATCCCAATAGTGTCATTCAGACTTTTACCTGAGGAAGCCTTCCAGCTGATTTACTATACTATAGAATTATTAACTTTCGTTGACATTAAATTTCGTTGATTATGTACATAAGGGTATTTCGTGGATACATTTATTCGTGGATCTGTGTTCTAATAAAACATGAGGTCTATATAAGAGACAAGTTTCCGTGGGGATTAATAATCGCAAATAAAAACCCCCACAAAATCGACAAAAAATTAATGCCACATGAAAACTAATGATTTCACAGTATATCTGTGGTTTTATCCGGGTGCCGATGTGAACTACCTGTAATTAATTGGAATTCGCAATATGACCGAATAAGATAATGTCGAGGCAACAGCAACAAGAACGAAATACCCGGTTATGACTTTAATAAGGTCCCACTGATAATCCCGAAGCCGGTGTGATGAGTCGCTCGATGATTGAAGAACCCATTGCCTAAGGCTGTCCAGCGCCCCCGGATAATAGAGGTAAGTGGTCCCCTTCGAGTCGTTAGGTGTGGTGATATAAACGGCCAATCCCCGTCCTTAAATTTAACGCAGGAAATAAAAGAAGTTTAATGTTAGATTTTAGCATATACAGCACGTTATCTAACATAAAACAAAGTACATTGGGGATATTTTTTTGTTTTGGGTGGATAGGGGTTATATCTCACCGAGTAGTCATACAATTTCATAATTTCACGAGCGCGTAGCGCGAGTGAAAATGTGAAAATTGTATCACTTCGATATGAGATGTAACCCATATCCGCTCAAAACAAGCACATTTTTTTTCTTATATTATGGTACCTGATGTTATATTCCTTTTATAAGTAAAAAAAGTAGTCCCGGCAGATCTATATCACTCACAGTTTGGAATATGGATTTTATATCACTGATAGAACACAGTATTTCATCAGTTAGCATAAAATACAAACAACAATTGCATACGTGTGACTTAACCTTACTGATTTTATACTTTACATTAGCATAAAGCATGAGTCACATATGATGAGTAGTGAGTTTTGAACATCTGTACCGGACTTAAACAAAAACGTAGTTCTTACCTACATGTCGTGACACCTATGAAACGTTTTAAATTCAAGAGACACATTTGAGAGATACTGACTCTGTCGTGGACGGAGCAATATGTGATTGTAAAGTGTGAACCCGCCTTTATAGAACTAGCAGAGTTATACAACTTGAATAAAACGGAATACGTCAATGTGTCAACACCGGTCTGAATGCTAGCTAGTGACGTCACAGTCTCTATTTATAGAATGCGGAATACGTAATAAAACCAGACCTGCGGCGGAAGTAAGACGTCTACCACATAGGACACTATGGCGATGTAGCTTAAAGAAGCCGCCTCAGTTGTCCTCTCCCGTATACTGGCTAACATGTAGTTAACCTGAAATGTTGTAGTAAGATTTGTTTAGAAAACCAATAACAAAGCAATACTTTCACCATTGTTAATTAATGATAATTGTAATTATTTTCTTTATATAGAGGATTATTGTTTGTTTCAATGGAATACCATTTTTAATTTTCCTCCTCACGAGAGGAGTATGAACTTATTTCTTTTTATGAAATCTCGAAAATCGAGATTTCAGATTTAGGCATTAAATCAAATGCTTAGGTATTTTAAGGATGGTTATAGAATTTCAAACCGTATAAATATTTATTACAGAAATTATGACCATTTCAATTTCGAGACACATTTGGCGCATGCAATTTCAAATAGATACGCGAAACGTTGTGATGATCAAACACTGAGTAGCATGTTAACTGAGTAACTAATAAAAAAAAAAGATAATGAATTATGAAATATTAGTAACCATTTTGTAAAAAAAAAAAGTTAAACACAATGTTCAGTTTCTTGTTCAAGTTTGGATTATGGAAGTATTCAATTTATACTTAATCTTAGGGTATAAACTTTATAATGTTATCATTATTGTGGAGAACAAGGATTTTGTGCAATTAAATATCATCTTTTTTTTATATAATTCGTACACAATTATTTTATTCATTTATGTCTAAGACATGCTAAGTATATCACCAAAGATACAAGGATAGTAAGTAAATTAAAAAAAAAAGAAAAGACAAAGAAATGCAACATATTACGAAACATGTTTGATTATGCACTGACTCGGGTATATAGCTCTGTATGTCATATTTGACTACAGACTACAATGAACTTAAAATAAATTCAAACCTCATTGTTAAGCAGGATGGTGTAATAGATTGCGTCAGCTCTTGCAGAAGCTTCATTAAATCCATTAATCTCGCGAAACCTGAAGAAAATTTCTCAATAACATCACAGGTGCTTAGTAAAAAATTATAAAATATTTCCTAAACCCTGGGAATACGACAATTAAGTTTTGTCATTCGGGTCTACCCGAAGCCATGCAATGCTAACACTGAAATATGAAATTAAAATATACATTCTTTACTTCGCTGACAAATATATTGACATTTGTATGTGTCAAAAGGAACTCTGGAAGAAAAGATTTAAATCAACTTCATTGTTTTACTCAGTAAATGCTTGACATTAGTACATGTATTCAAAAAATTTAAAACATCATGTTCATTGCAGACACAAGCTGAACTGCTTAACTAAAAAATCTCGGTCGGTTAGGTTAATTCGGTAATAAGAAACCGTAAACTTCATTGAGACAAAGAAACAATACAAATGAGGTAAATGACTTATACTTTAAATAACGTAATTTAACTTTAACTTTGAGTGCATTTCGAGCATTGTAGAAATACGTAAATACGAAAAAAAAGCTGTTTTGCCATGTTAATGGATCAAATCAAATAGTATGAATGGGTTTTCCATAGGTGGTCCTTCCTGAATGCTTATATGTACTCCATATGTAATGAGAATAAATACATGCAGATGTTTCTTAATGTAGTTCTGCATATTTTAATAGTTTATATCTCATGTAATTATACTTATTTTGATAGCTGAATGAATCTATTATATATTATTACCACTCGAGGAGTTCGTTGTCTAGAATATACAATGTTTCACTGCTAAATCAGTGCTGAAATCTGTCTCAGAAAGTGCCTGTCGCTTTCTCCTGTCTGTTGCATTCAGAACGTCAGGAACACCTGTAAGATTTTGTCGCAAATAAATAAATAAATAAATAATACGAAATATGTTAACTCTCCCATTTTTCGTGATAAATGGACAAAGGGAGACAATCCAAATAGTATCAATATCACCGCATGCTTTCATTTGATACAAGTCAAATTACGTAATAATGTCCACGCGCTGTAATTATCTTCTCTAAGATACAAGGGCATAGCGAGAACTCAGGCCCAAGTTCCCGAAAATAAATTACTATGCTTTTTTCATTCTCAGCCTCAAAGTATGTCAAATTGTTTTAACAGTAATCATTTCAGAATGATATTTGAGCCAAGATATGGTATTTTGAGAACATGGGGGCAAGATCTGCCTGCAAGTCACTATACGTACTAAGTGATGTATTTTATCTGCATAAAAAAAGGTTTTCTTTGAATCTGATCAAAGCATAATACAACATTATTAGGGAAGTACAAACAACAGTAATAACAATTATTTTATTTTTAGAGGCGTCAATACTATACAACTCATAATTAAATTTTCCCACATTTAGTGTAAAATAGGAGCCGGGGAATACCTTCCTTCTGCAGCAGCTTAAAAAACTCCATAACTAATATATATCGGTATCGTATACAACTAAATGTTAAACTATTATAGAAATACATAACGTAAAACTATTACATATGTATTTATACATGTAATGTTTCCAATAGTTAAATGGTCCTATACATATTTTATATAAAATAGTGTTTTGGTTAAAGTAATTCCAATCAAATAACATTTCGGACCGCATGGCCTTTTACGGAGATAACCAAGGTTCCCTAATGTTTCATTAGGGTACCTTGGTTATCTTTGTAGAGGTTAAGTGGTCCAAGACGTAGCGGAACTATTACGGGGACTTTACCTTAAATGACTCCAATTTTTAACAAATATAAGAATAAAAGAAATAATGAAGATAAAGTGGTTAAAAACAAAGGGGTTACGTTACAATATAGGTAGAACATTATAGAAATACAACAGTCAAAGAGGTGGGGAAATCAAAAAAGTTAATATAGGTGGCTGAGTGATTTGTACTATACGGTAAAGTGTTCAAACGTGTCAACACGTAGGCATTGATGTCACAAACTCAGTGACAATAATAAAATTATTAATCAACGTCAACAAGTTTCTCACGATATACAAGAGCAAACTGACCCCAGTATTCTTAAGCAACAGATGTATCCGCAAAGACAAACATACTAAACAAGTAAACAAGTATATACCGGTAAAGATGTTGCAAAACGTGTCAACACGTAGGCATTGATATCACAAACTCAGTGACAATAATAAAATCATTAATTAACTTCAACAAGTTTCTTAAGATATACTAGAGCAAACTGACCCCAGTATTCTTAAGCAACAGCTGTATCATACTAAACACGTAAACAAGTATGCATCGGTAAAGATGTTGCAAAACGCCGCTTGAGAAAAGGAATCTAATCATATTTGGACAACGCATTGGGCCTGTACCTCTGTAGGCCCAGTAGGTAAGACCTGTTCCAGGGATAGCTACGCATTTGACTTGACTAGAAATGACTCTTTGGGTTTACCGTCGCTGCGACAGTTTTTCAGTCATATAGTGACGTCCAGCTAATTACAGGTGGAGGAAGACCCCGAATGCACGGAGGCATCAGGGTAGAACCACCAACCTACCGCAAGCCAGCTGGAAAGCTTCCTCTCATGAAAATCCTAATGATCCTGTCGGGATTCGAACTTACGCGGTGAAGGGCTGAGTCCTACGAATTTGAAGTGGGTACAAAAAGAAAGAACTGTTGTAACGTACCGAAGGCATGGCCTAACGTTTTATTGAGGTCATCCCACTGCTCTTGGTCCCAGCAGTAGACCGACCCTGACGTGTAGAAACACTTGTTGGTCCCATTCTCTGACGTCTGTAGACCTTTCTGTTGGGAGAGGATATGTAGGCCTTTAATTATTCTAATTTATATTGTTTTGTTTCTGGTTAAGAGAAAGCAGTAATGTTTGTCATTTCACAATCACCAGCGTTATCGTCATTCATCATCATCATCATCACAACTTCAGGCATCATCATCATCATTACCACCATCATCAATACTTTGATTATCAATAATTCTTTATTAAATAATCTTTTTATTCATCATGTTATGTTCATTGTTATTATTTTGTTTGTACTTTTATATCATCTGCATATATCTTTTAATGAACTGATTATACTTCAAACGAAAAATATTCATTATATGATAAATGATTCCCTACTACCATGTACTCTCTCTCTCTCATTAATATTATCAACTATCTGTTTGATATGTTGTAATGTGCATGTATTATAGGAATGATTTGCAATTATTTGTATCTATGTGTACCGTCTGTCATGTATGACACATTGGTCAATGGTCTTCTGGTTTGAATAAATAAAGTTTTGATTTTTTTTCTTAAATATTATTTTTCTGTTATCTATTATTATGTACATTATCATTTATTATAATATACTGTATAGTTTGTATGGTTTTATAAGAATGTATACCTTTTCAGTATTTATAAGTTACTTACAATTTCTGTAGTGATGCTATCGTTGTCCGAAGCCGTTACTATGGTAACGAAGGATCCACTTTCACCAACGTAAAATGCCTGGCCAATATAAAGATCAACTGTCACATAGTTTGGGTAAAATATTTTCTGGATAATTTATTAAATGGTTCTGTGACATTTTCTCCCTGCATAGACACTCGATAAACGAATATTGCATAACGCATATTGTATTTTTTGTTGTTAAAATTGCATGTAATTGAAATGAAAAAATGTAGTTCTTGTAAATGTAATGAGATGTATATAAATGTATGTTATGATAAAATTATAAAATACAGATCTTCAATACATGTTCAACTATACGTAATATATATGCTAACATCTGTATTCAGCGGACAACCAAGGGGGCTTGAAAAAGTGGCCGTTAGCCTAGATGGCTGCTAGATAAAGGAAGCTGACCGCTTATGCAGATAGGCCGTTTAAGCTAAAGTCTCTGTAATGCTACCTCTTGGACCACTTAACCTCTACCAAGATAACAAGGTACCCTAATGAAACATTAGGAAACCTTGGTTATCTCCGTGAAAGGCCATGAGGTCCGGAAAGTAGCGGAAGCATTACAGGGACTTTACCTTAATATACGAGTTCAGCTGCAATATAAATGACAAACTTCACACAGTGATCTCCCTTGCAAGCAAAAAAATCACTGCCGTCACAAATTTCACGTGATGATTGTAAATTAACAAAATGGCGTCTCCGTCTGCTGTCACAACAACAAAAATATTTTTTAAAATGATTTTTTTACTACGTTAGAAATATAGATATGACACTCGCAGTAAAATAAAAAAAAAATGGAAAAAAGAAAAAATAGCTTAATTCTGTTAATTTTTACTTGTAGTGGAATTAGTTATCCACAACTGTAAGGGGAGGTAACTACTGCGTGGAGTTTGTATAAATGACTTGATTTATATATTGCAAACTACTATTCCTCTCAATAATAAACTGACATACCTCCTCACTTTGAATAGTGTCCATGTTGGCATACTCGGCTGCACGCGCAACACTTTCGTCAACCTTCGTCGTCTTGATCTCCTTTACGGAATCTTCCAATTCAATTACGAAGTCAATCGTGCTTGGAAATTCTACTTTGGAGTCTTTGTTCTTCTTAATGGTTTCTTCTTTGAATTTGATGCTGGACTTTTCTTTAGTACTGTTCTTAGCTTTTAATAAATAAAATGCTATTTGTAATATTGGTTAGCTATTGTCTTTCACATAGTCTGTCTGCACTCATACAATGCTTTCAAGCAGTATATCATAATTGTATATGTAATGCCTGAAATGGGATTTATTACATAAATGATACCATAAAAACATAAAACCGAGGTGATTAACACTTAAGCGTTGTTTGTCGAGTCCTGGTCTAGTAATTCAATCTAAATTCAAGGAAGGTTTCAAACTGGATTTGGGAATTAAGATTTTTTTATGCAAGGAAGCTTTTAAACTGGTTTGGTATAGGCCTATGATGGTAGTTCTAAATGGATTTTTGTGCTATTGGCCACATATGGGTTTTGCATGCAAGGAAGCCTCCAAACTGGCTTGAGAGATGATGGTGGTTATTACCGGGATATTCCTGCACATTTGAAGAACTGGACCTCACTATTTGACTGAAATACTGACAGACTGGCGGTTGTTCACGATATTCTTCAGAACATGTTTTACTTTGCGCATTAATATAATATACCCTTGTAATCATTACTGTCATTAAATAAATGATATTGATTTTCCTGTGTGTGCATATCTTTCACCAGTACTTATTTCTACAGGTGCTCGTTACAATTAATACAACCACCTCCCCCACTTAGTCTTCGCATATACAGTTGAACCTGTATTAGCGGTCACCTCTGTTAAACGACCACTATCTCTTTTTCCCTTGACTGATCGCTTAAGACAGGTTTCACGCTGTGTGTTTGTGTATGGGACAGGATAGTTACAAATCTTAGTTTCGAGCTCTTGTGGTAATCAGTAATATCTATCTTATACATTCAAATCCTGAATGTAACATAAATATTTAATGTTATATTGTTGAAGCCATTAGCTCGCCATTGTCTAAGAGACATAAACCAATTATGATAAGAACACCAGCAATAGCCGTCAATATTAATTTGAATTAGTTTGAAAAATAAAATTGTTTAACCCTTTCCCTCATAGAGGACACCATGAAAAGACCTATGCGAACAGCATAAAACCAGATCAGCCTGCGAGTAATTCGCAGGCTGATCAGGTTTTATGCTGTTCGCTGCTCCTCAGTGGTCTGGAAATGAGGATTTTTTAATTAAATTTGGTAAGGTTTAACTGTGGTTTTCTGCAGATCAGGCTTTATGTGATACCTATTGAGTGCGTCAAAATGAGTCTATATGAGGGAAAGGGTTAATAGTGAAGCTTTTATAAACAGAAATTAAAACATTCATGCGTTATTTGCAAAAAAAAGATATATGAAAATCCATTATTGCTAACAATGTAATAATGACAGTTTATGTAGTCAGTATTGCCATTAATTGTAAGATAAAGATAAGCAAATATCAATTTCGACCTTTCCACACAGGCAACCATGTTATATTTCGTTTCTTTACTTGCTTTTCAATGTTTCAATCACTTTGGGACTTTATCTTTAAAAAAAAAATACAATGCTACTTGCGCCTCCCACACCGTTGATATGTGACATGATACCACACACAATCACATTATCCTTAGACTGGCCCAACAAGTCCAGAAATTAACATTATATGATAAGCACCAGTTACAAGGGAGATATAACAAACCCATTGTAACGACTTATGTAGCAGTCCCAGATTGGACCCTTAAGCAAAAAAATTATATTTACATATATATGCGAATTAATAAGCAATACAAATATTTAAATGATTTAAACGTTAATTCTCGCACACAGGTTAAACGGCCACACATTTTCAAGTCAACATAAATAATCACATATGCAATTTTGTTACATATTCATATTTGTATACAAAATGGCACATGTTCACATCCGCATGCATAAAAAAATGTCCAGTAGAATATCAGTAGGTAATGATAAAATATTAGTTCTTATCATAACGAATATCAGTAGGGAATGATAAAATATTAGTTCTTATCATAAAGAATATCAGTAGGTAATAATAAAATAGTAGTTCTTATCATAAAGAATATCAGTAGGTAATAATAAAATATTAGTTCTTATCATAAAGAATATCAGAAGGTAATAATAAAATAGTAGTTCTTATCATAAAGAATATCAGCAGGTAATAATAAAATATTAGTTCCTATCATAAAGAATATCAGTAGGTAATGATAAAATATTAGTTCTTATCATAGAGAATATCAGAAGGTAATAATAAAATATTAGTTCTTATCATAGAGAATATCAGTAGGTAATAATAAAATATTAGTTCTTATTATAGAGAATATCAGTAGGTAATGATAAAATATTAGTTCCTATCATAAAGAATATCAGAAGGTAATAATAAAATATTAGTTCTTATTATAGAGAATATCAGAAGGTAATAATAAAATATTAGTTCTTATCATAAAGAATATCAGTAGGTAATAATAAAATATTAGTTCTTATTATAGAGAATATCAGAAGGTAATAATAAAATATTAGTTCTTATCATAAAGAATATCAGTAGGTAATAATAAAATATTAGTTCTTATCATAAAGAATATCAGTAGGTAATAATAAAATATTAGTTCTTATCATAGAGAATATCAGTAGGTAATGATAAAATATTAGTTCTTATTATAGAGAATATCAGAAGGTAATAATAAAATATTAGTTCTTACCATAAAGAATATCAGTAGGTAATAATAAAATATTAGTTCTTATCATAGAGAATATAAGTAGGTAATAATAAAATAGTAGTTCTTATCATAAAGAATATCAGAAGGTAATAATAAAATATTAGTTCTTATCATAGAGAATATCAGTAGGTAATAATAAAATATTAGTTCTTATCATAGAGAATATAAGTAGGTAATAATAAAATAGTAGTTCTTATCATAAAGAATATCAGAAGGTAATAATAAAATATTAGTTCTTATTATAGAGAATATCAGTAGGTAATGATAAAATATTAGTTCTTATTATAGAGAATATAAGTAGGTAATAATAAAATAGTAGTTCTTATCATAAAGAATATCAGAAGGTAATAATAAAATATTAGTTCTTATTATAGAGAATATCAGTAGGTAATGATAAAATATTAGTTCTTATCATAGAGAATATCAGAAGGTAATAATAAAATATTAGTTCTTATCATAGAGAATATCAGTAGGTAATGATAAAATATTAGTTCTTACCATAAAGAATATCAGTAGGTAATAATAAAATATTAATTCTTACCATAAAGAATATCAGTAGGTAATAATAAAATATTAGTTCTTATCATAGAGAATATCAGTAGGTAATAATAAAATATTAGTTCTTATCATAGAGAATATCAGTAGGTAATGATAAAATATTAGTTCTTATCATAAAGAATATCAGTAGGTAATAATAAAATATTAGTTCTTATCATAGAGAATATCAGTAGGTAATGATAAAATATTAGTTCTTATCATAGAGAATATCAGTAGGTAATAATAAAATATTAGTTCTTATCATAGAGAATATCAGTAGGTAATAATAAAATATTAGTTCTTACCATAAAGAATATCAGTAGGTAATGATAAAATATTAGTTCTTATCATAGAGAATATCAGTAGGTAATAATAAAATATTAGTTCTTATTATAGAGAATATCAGTAGGTAATGATAAAATATTAGTTCTTATCATAGAGAATATCAGTAGGTAATAATAAAATATTAGTTCTTATCATAGAGAATATCAGTAGGTAATAATAAAATATTAGTTCTTATCATAAAGAATATCAGTAGGTAATAATAAAATATTAGTTCTTATCATATATAATATCATTAGGTAATAATAAAATATTAGTTCTTATCATAGAGAATATCAGTAGGTAATGATAAAATATTAGTTCTTACCATAAAGAATATCAGTAGGTAATGATAAAATATTAGTTCTTATCATAGAGAATATCAGTAGGTAATAATAAAATATTAGTTCTTATCATAGAGAATATCAGTAGGTAATGATAAAATATTAGTTCTTACCATAAAGAATATCAGTAGGTAATGATAAAATATTAGTTCTTATCATAGAGAATATCAGTAGGTAATAATAAAATAGTAGTTCTTATCATAAAGAATATCAGAAGGTAATAATAAAATATTAGTTCTTACCATAAAGAATATCAGTAGGTAATAATAAAATATTAGTTCTTATCATAGAGAATATCAGTAGGTAATAATAAATATTAGTTCTTATTATAGAGAATATCAGAAGGTAATAATAAAATATTAGTTCTTATCATAGAGAATATCAGTAGGTAATAATAAAATATTAGTTCTTACCATAAAGAATATCAGAAGGTAATAATAAAATATTAGTTCTTACCATAAAGAATATCAGAAGGTAATAATAAAATATTAGTTCTTACCATAAAGAATATCAGAAGGTAATAATAAAATATTAGTTCTTACCATAAAGAATATCAGAAGGTAATAATAAAATATTAGTTCTTACCATAAAGAATATCAGTAGGTAATAATAAAATATTAGTTCTTACCATAAAGAATATCAGAAGGTAATAATAAAATATTAGTTCTTATTATAGAGAATATCAGTAGGTAATAATAAAATATTAGTTCTTATCATAGAGAATATCAGTAGGTAATGATAAAATATTAGTTCTTATCATAGAGAATATCAGTAGGTAATAATAAAATATTAGTTCTTATCATAGAGAATATCAGTAGGTAATAATAAAATATTAGTTCTTATCATAGAGAATATCAGTAGGGAATGATAAAATATTAGTTCTTACCATAAAGAATATCAGTAGGTTATAATAAAATATTAGTTCTTATCATAAAGAATATCAGTAGGTAATAATAAAATATTAGTTCTTATCATAGCGAATATCAGTAGGTAATAATAAAATATTAGTTCTTACCATAAAGAATATCAGTAGGTAATAATAAAATATTAGTTCTTATCATAAAGAATATCAGTAGGTAATAATAAAATATTAGTTCTTATCATAGAGAATATCAGTAGGAATAATAAAATATTAGTTCTTACCATAAAGAATATCAGTAGGTAATAATAAAATATTAGTTCTTACCATAAAGAATATCAGTAGGTAATAATAAAATAGTAGTTCTTACCATAAAGAATATCAGTAGGTAATAATAAAATATTAGTTCTTATCATAAAGAATATCAGTAGGTAATAATAAAATATTAGTTCTTATCATAAAGAATATCAGTAGGTAATGATAAAATATTAGTTCCTATCATAAAGAATATCAGTAGGTAATAATAAAATATTAGTTCTTACCATAAAGAATATCAGTAGGTAATAATAAAATATTAGTTCTTATCATAAAGAATATCAGTAGGTAATGATAAAATATTAGTTCTTATTATATGAATACTAACCACAAATAAAGGTAACTATTGCACATACTTAAATATAATGGAGTTATTGTTTGATAGTAGTTGTTGTAAGAACTTAAACATGCCTAGAATTTTTGGATGTAGTATTTATTTATGGTTGTTTTCGTTTATTTTGAAATAAAGGACATTTGAATGGAATGGACATAATCCCTAAGTATGCGACAATGGAATATATATGGAATATATATATATATATACTTTTTTTTTGAAAAGTTCATTTTGGATGGTAAACATAGTTTTTAATTTGTTGTAACAGTGAAAACGTCGTTTTTTTTGTTGATCTATTATATTTTCTTAAAACAACAACAACAAAAAACCCCTAAGTTTTTATTATCGTTTACTACTTCAAATTGTTCGTCACCCAAATTAAATTTGTAAGTAAGATTTTTTCTGTCATTGCTGAAAATTTTGATTTTTGGTTAACTAATATAAAGTTTAAAGTTTCATAATTCACAGTAGTTTTTCAGTGAGTGCATTTTGTAAATCAATTTACTTATTAAAACTATATCGTCTGCATACAGCAGTAAGAAAATGTTTAGAAAATATCTTGCATCTTTAGATACTCCATTTATGCCATTGTTTTGAAGAAATATGTCTCATTCATTTAGGAAAATTTGAATATTAATAGTGAAAGGTGTTCGCCTTGTCTTACTCGGATATTGCTATTAAAATATGATGTTTCTCTCTCATTTGTTACAACTTTTGATTTTATAGTATGGTATAGATTATATAAATAACTTATCAGTTGTTGATATTTTTTTCTAATATATATTTTTACACTTGTTGACATTGTCTTTTGTTTATTATTCTTGTGAATATATTCCCCAGGCAGCTTAGTAAAGTCACGCGGTTTTCTGCCGATTAAGGATCACCTTTGTTTTTTTAATATTGGCTTGATAATACCCATTTTGTCCAGATCTCCAGTATTATACCTTGATCAAATATATATTGAATAGTTTTCATTTACTGGTAAAAAGTAAGTGTGCGGATGTTTTAATTTGTTCGTTTACGATATTATCTACACCAAGTGTGTGTTATTTTGCAGATTTTTAATTGCTCAAACAACTCGGTTACCGCAATGTAAATTATTAGCAATTGCATCATAACAAAACGCCTTTAGGGGATTGGTGCGGGAAAATATTCAATATTCATTTAATTCCGTATTATTTAGTTAAAACATATTTTTACTCACGTTCATACAAACAGATATGCTAAATGTATTTATGCGAAAATTATATTAAAGTGAAAGAATGTACTAATAGGACTTTCAGGTTACATATATTAATTTCAATAATAACTGATGAGAATATGTATATAAGTATATAATTTTATATGTAACCTTGTCTTTCAAATAATGTGGTAAATTTAAAACAAAAAAACCCTCGAAAATTATATTATTTATACCCCAATATGCAAAAATATTTAAAGAAATTATTTGCATTTAATATCAAATATTTATTAAATTAAAGTATAATATCAGACAAAATATTCAGAAAGTCAACTCACTAATTTGACATAATTACTAAAAATTGTGTGTTTGTGTGTTTTATTGAAATTCAGTATACAAACTTAAGACTTATCCCGTGACAATTTAATATGTGAACGTCTTAAAACTTATCTTTTAAAGTAAATTGTATTTATGTCATAAATACATTTTTTTAATTAAATATGCCAACAACAGCTCAAACGAATATATCATCTACAAATAAAACGAACACAAATTTAAAAGAAAAAACAAACAAACAAATGCTTCGGGATATGTTCAAGGAACTGATTAAATGTTTGGCTTTCATGATCAATTTTATTGCAAAATTAAAATGCATAAAGTGAACAGTTCTCTTTTTACACCTTAAAGTATACTGAAACAACACCTTTAATGTAAATGCATTGTATAGTACGTATGTATTAAACAGGAAATATACACTTTAATAATAAAATTAAGACATGCAAAATTCTTACCTGCAAAAACATGAGCTGTTAGACACAGAACAACCAGCCCTCGGTGTACAGTTGTCATTATTACTTTAAACTTCGAAATACTCACGGAGAGTCTTCAAATGGGACTCATATATATGAAAATATCGATTATGTTTAGCAGATCACCCAATCAAATGGTAGATATTCGATCGTGACTCATAATTGGGTCAAACATATGTTGATACGAAGGTCAGACCATTGTCACAAACAAAAAAATATAGGACACGTTTCAGAATGTGACTAGTAAATGTCAAATATTGCATCTCTTTGTGTTTCTGTCTGTCTGTCTGTTTCTTTGTATAACGTTTTCGAGAATAAAGTACATGGCGTATGATATTTAGGTTTGAGCCAAGGAACTGGGAGTCTAAAAGTCTGTAGAAGTAGTGACGACCTACCCTCATGTTCTAAATTCCTCCTGTTTAGTTAGTTACATTTAACCCAAGGGACACAACTCAGTCAAGCAAACCTTAGGATTTCTACAAGTCCATTTCGAGACACTTACTCCAATGACCTACTAAGCATCATTAGCATAATTTATACACTGGGTGTCATCCATCATCTCAGATCTCATTAAGATAGTTTCTTTTTCTTCAACGTCGTTTGATATGTTTTTTATTGTTTTGTCATTGATTTATTTCACCAGTGCAAATAAGTTGGCTATTTAGATCTACTCCCAGATTCTCCATTTGATCTTGATCTTTCCCCCCTCCTGTTAAGTTTGTAGCATTTAATCCAGGGAATTCTACAAGAGTTACTTATGAATCCAGTTATGACATTTATTCCAATAAAATACTAAGCATCATTAGAAATATGTCATCCATCAACTTAGATCTCATTAAGATTAAGTTTCATTTTCCTCACCGTCGTTTAATATGCTTTTTCGGTGGGCTGAAAGAGTACCCCTTTTCAGCAGTGCCTCGAAATTGTAGCACAAGAACAAGGGAAAAAAAGAGTTCTTCGTCTGGGACATAGTATTAACCCATCTGCCTGAAAATCTTCTTTCCATAACTAGGTGAAATCAGCCCGGATACACTAATTTTTTTTATTTTTTTTTAATTTTTTTTTTGTGTGCAGACACGTTGATGCTTGTGAAGATTTCCGGCATGACTGAAATGTATGTCATTGGTTTTAGGAAAAGTTGTACATCGCCTGAATGTGGCCCTGGCGATGGTGCTACAAAATAATGGGAGCATTAGCTCAGTAAACGCGCTGTAGTTCGTCCTCTCTTTTCCCATGGAGGAGACTCATCGCGTCGAAGCTGAAAGGTTCCACCAATTGTCTGGTAATTGCTATTCTTGCCATGAAGATGAACATCTTCGCGGGTGTCTAATGGCTCAAAATAGCAACGACACCGGTACTGTCGTGGTCAAGGTGTAGATACCTCAATCTCAACCTTGACAAAAGCGTTGTTGACTATTTCTGTCAGCTGCATAACGGAATGAGACAGAGCGTTTGGAGCATAAAAACGTTTGATTATTGTGCTGGGCCTGTTTGTGTTGCTTTAGGTTTGTCTTTGCTGTGTATTTAAATTGCATGTCCTTTCTAAAACTATTATAATGGGTAGATATCAATCTAAAACACACCCCAGTGAACGTTTGCTCTTTTCTCATCGGAAGACTGGTGTGCCCTATTTTTTAACTAATTTTTGCCGACAAACAAGAGCTAATTCTTCACTATAAGACACTTACAGAAGATTTTCTGACAAATGATGAAAATATTTTAGCTGATGATAGATGACATGCATGGTTTTGATAATGCTAATTCTGCATCAAACGTAATTTTATGTAGATGCAAAAATACGCATTCCATTCCTTGGGACCGTATAACAAAATTATTTGCTCTTGTATTAAGAAAGATGAGAGCTTTTAATGACAAAATGAAGTCAAAATCGAAGTCAATACTGTAAAGCTTAATTTTGAAGGCGTTGATGAAAAACAAAATGCACGCGTCGAAGGCACAGTAGTTGTATGTTTGTCAAGAGAAAGAGGGCTTGACAAGCTGCAATTCTGCTGGGTACCTTAAATTTTGCCAGATACAAAACAAAATAATAAAAGGTTGTTGTTTCAGATTTGCTTCCTTTTGAATTAAGTATGCATATTGAAATAAATATCATAAAATGAGGGCAATATAATTAAGGAGATTAAGAATGGCGATGTGCAAATTGTTAGCAGTCCATTTGAACAAATGGTGTGTTCATCTTAAAGCAGGTTTATTGGCATCACTTGAAAATTTGTTCCTCGTTTATTAAAACAGTTTGATAAACAAAAGAATTGCGACAATTCTGTTCTCTCAGTGCTATCAGCACTTTGATTTGTGCTCAATGTCCGTATCTTGTGACGTCACATTCTCTAAATGTATATTGCAAAAAGTTTGCAGCATAGGTCAATGACTCGTGACTGATTTCGGATAGGACATATACAGGTTTCGGTTATTTCATAGTGTAACAATAACCACTACAGGTATCTGAGGTCGATAACTTGGTGTGATTATTAGTATGTAACATGGATTTGTATCGGACTTAAAGCTTTCTACATGGGTTTTGCTACATAATTAAATGACCGAAACATGCATATTTACTATCCTTAATTAGTTTCAAGCCCCATTTGCATAAAAAATAGACAGTGTATTTTCCTTCCGCATGATGAAGTGATAGTTAAGCACGTTCATAGAGAAAATAGTTCTTTTGTGCTTTTGTGCCACAGGCAATTATTGTATCTTATTTTTCAACACTTGTTCATAATCTCAGCATACCTGTGTTGTAGATTTATCTTTCGGTCATTCTTACGAATTCAGAAGTTCTTCGGTTTTCAAAGTTTAGAAAATAGGTACAACAGATGTGAGTGACTACGTCACAAAACTAGATCATATATGTATGAAATACAGTGTTTCAATTATGCTAATGATGCATAGAATGTCAATGGCCAAAAGGAGTGGGAGTATGGGAGGGCGAGGTCAAATTCAAATGAGCTAGATGATGGCAGGTCAATAAACAGTGTAGTGTTTATGACGGGTGATTGTTTTATCCTCGTTTTGGTGCGAATATTGCAAGTCAGCCCAGGAACCTTTGAGAGGGATAAATATTAGTTGTGAAAACTTGTTTTCCCCATTGACGTCAAAAGAATAATCAAACCTATAGATTATACTACAATATTTACGTATAGTTTCATTAAAGACGTCCTTAACCCTTTCCCTCATAGAGGAAACCATGAAAAGACCTATGAGAACAGCATAAAACCAGATCAGCCTGCGAGTAACACAAACAGGCTGATCAGGTTTTATGCTGTTCGCTGCTCCTCAGTGGTTTGGAAATGAGAACTTTATAATTAAATTTGGTAAGGTTTAACTGTGGTTTTCTGCAGATCAGGCTTTATGTGGTACCTATTGAGTGCGTCACAATGAGTCTATATGAGGGAAAGGGTTAAATTAAGAAGAAATAAGATAGCAATTCAAATATCCTTTGCTTTCACTAACCGCAGCAAAAAAAACATATGTCCTTATGATCGATCGAGATATTAAACGAAGCAATGAATAAGTCATCAATCATATTTGTTCCTAACGGAAAAGTAACATCTTGGTTAAATTAGAAAAATAACAACAGAGCCGTGAAAGGGATCAATGATTTATATTCAGTCTTGAGTTTACAATATACTCAATGCTCAACTCAAGAGAGATATTTTTAAGTTTAAGTTAAACAAAAAGAAATCGATAATTAGTTTAAAAAAAAATAGAAATAAGATTTCTAAGAAAAATGTTCAAATATTGATATTTTAATGTAACCTTGTGAATATACATTTTTTTGATTTATTAAATCTTTGATTTTGGAATTGGAATATGAATCATTGGACGTTTAACACTGTAGTGTTGTTATTCTTTGCTTTACCCAGACGATACTTCTGGAAAAACAATGATTGATGGGCCTTTAATTACTTCGATAAAATATCATTATCATTTATATGAACATAGGTTTGTGACTGCTGTCAGTGACAGAATATCCAAACTGTTGTCTCTTCTTCTTAAGGATGTTTGTTTGTTGGGTTTAACGTCCAGCCGACAGTATTTTAGTCATTTGGAGACGATGTCTACTTGAGACAGATATAGTGCTGCCACACTGCAGTATCACGCCGTATACACGTGGCATGATACCACACCCAGTCACATTATCCTGACACTGGGCCAACCAGTCCTGCATATGGAATTATTTGCTGAGGGCCAAGCAAGGGAGCTATAACAGTACCCATTTTTTTACGACTTTGGTAAGCTGGAAAAATGTTGCTTTTAACTGTTGGCCTATGTCCCTTATACACTGGAACTTACATCGTCTTAGTTTTACATTTTTACACGTAGAATTTTCTTTAATACTTTATCATGTTATGGCAATTCTAATAATAAAACTGTTTTCATTTATTCTCTGAACAGGCCTTTCAGTTTTGTTGACATACTGTGCAAAGAAATTAGACACCCTCATACTAGGTTCAATACTGAAAATATAAATCGAACGTTCTTAATGGAGGTGACTTAATGTCTCATCTTCTGATATAAGGATACACTGTATATAAATTTGAAATTTTAAAGCAATAAATATAGCATTCGACAGAAATTGCAGAACTCAGCTGAACATTACGCTTGCTTTACATTATTGATTTCTGTGACGTTCTAAGTGTTTATTACAGATTGTTAAAACTATAACTCTTCCATGTCTTCAGGTTTATGTTTAGCAATGCACATGATCCTTCCCACCCTATCCCTGGGATCATTTCAGCCTCCTGCTGGGTCCAGCCAGATAAGAAAGACCGCGAGATTCCCAGCAGGGAGCCACATCCGTTTCATACCAATTTTCGATGCATGTAAGCAAGAAATATGGCTTAACCTTAAATAACATATTAATATCCCATGTTCTCCAAAATAATGCAAAAAAAAACCCCGTACTTAAGGTAAAGTCCCTGTAATGGTCCCGCTATGTCTTGGACCACGTAACCTCTACCAAGATAAAACAAGGTACCCTATTGAAACACTAGGAAATCTTGGTTATCTCCGTTAAAGGCCATGAGCTCCGAAATGTAGCGGAACCATTACAAGGACTTTACCTAAAGTATGACTTTCACGTTAAGCTCATCATATGGTCTTTAAATTCATCGTAGATTTAAGTACGATATTTAAGTTTAAGCATAAATCATACTTATAATAATCGTATTTTTTTTTAGAACTTGGGTCCATATCATGAAAGACATCCTTAATTCAGTACATTTTTTAACTCGGTTTAAGCTAAGGGACAACGAGTACATGATATATATTATTTTTATCTATAGTATTGTACAAGACGGTGTCTTTGTCTGGACCCATATCCCTATATAAAGGCCCTTATAGATCATTACCGGTACATGTAGCTATATATAATTAATGCATCTATTCAGTTCAATTTATATCCTCTGTCAGAATATAACAAAGGATGCCGTGGTTCAGTGGTAACGTATACTTCACCCATTGGGAGTATGGATTTTTCATGACATGCGCAGAGCAATAGTAGGACTGTAAAATAATTAATTTTCGTTGACATTAAATTCGTTGATAATGTACCTAAGGGAATTTCGTGGGTACATTTATTCGTGGATCTAAGTTTTAGAAAACCTGAGGTCTATATAGAGACAAGTTTTCGTGGGGATTAATATTCGTAGATGAAAACCCTCGATGAAATCGGCGAAAATTAGTGTCCCACGAAAATTAATGATTTCACTGTATTAAGATCTGAACTTTTCTTAATCAATGTACAGTTAATAAGCTTAAACGTAAATACATGTATAACAATTCTGTATGTTTTGATCACATCTTATAACAAACAATTTCAGAACTACAGCATTTAATTGACTAAAGTATTGAACGTGCATCACCATCGTTAAAATACGTGCAAAATAGGATATGAAATTAAACCAAATTTTGCTTGATTATTGTAAGTGTAAAAAGACGGAGAAATAAACAAGAATATGCGTAAAAGTTAAAATGTATGTTGTATATATCATTCCAAGCGACAGAAGTGGTTATCATATAAAAAAAAACAATTTGCAATGCTCATTCCCTAATAAAACGCATAAATTTGCATAACATTTAGTTTTTAAAATGAGATCAGTTTTTTTTTCCACTGACCAAAATACATATTAGCTATGTGTGCACGAGAGAGTTAATGAGAGAGAGAGAGAGAGAGAGAGAGAGAGAGAGTTGCATATTTTGTAGTCCTACATTTTCTTTAACGTCTTAGATACATGTATATATATATTTTATACGAGTAGGGTTTTTAGTGTCAATGACCTGTGCATCGAACTATCGAACTTTGGCCTCAAAATTAACATTTGTTTGATCAAATTAAGAATCTCATTTGGTTATCATATGACGAGGTAGAGATATATTCCGGGCTATAAAAGTCTTAGTGAATACTGTTCGTGAGTATTTTCCGGGCAGGTTTTCGAGGTTTAACGTTACCATGACAACTCTACATCGAGTATTGCTGCTTCTCTATCTATCAACTTTTACCTTTGCAGGTAAGATTTTTTTTTTTTCATTCAATATAATTATATACATTCAAGGTGATTTGCAGGAAAACTTGTATAAGGGAAGTTTTCACTATAAATAAATAAATAAATAAATAAATAAATAAATAAATAAATAAATAAATAACCACTCTCCCCTACCATTAAATCTTTTTGTTCTCGCTGTTTCTGTAATATGTTTTCAGTGCCGATGTCTCATTTTGCAATTAGTTGAACATATCGGCCAAACATTAGAATCAATACTTACAACTTTCAATGTAGTATTGTAGAAAATCATGTGTTAATTTCTATTTTAAAGCGTATTGAGCTTTAGTTATACATGCATGGTATGTGATATTTTACTAAAATGAAAGTAAAATGTATTTTTCGGCATAAATACAAATATAAATCATCTGTAAGGATCAAAATACAACACGCTTTTCAGTGTAGGATAGTCGAAATAGATTAATGTTAACTTTTGGTTTGTTTTAAAGATACACGTTTAATGTCCACATAAAGTATAACAAATTTTTTTTTTTTATACATCTCAATTTTTAAACATAAATTTTAATACTAAAAAGCCTACCCAATAGAGTAAACACTAAAGTGGGTTACTATCAAAATATTTTACGATTTTTTAACGATCCTATTCAGGTTAAATATTTTTTATGTATTTTTTTTTTTTTTGCATGCGCCGAATTTGTCTCGAAATTGAAATGGCATAACGTCTGTAATAAATGTCCATACGCTTGAAATTCCAAAACCGTCCTTTACCTCATACCCAAAATCATAGATTCTTTAGATTCATTACCTTATAATAATGCCACTGTCTATTTTAAACAGCGCAGAAAAAAATATATATACGTTTTTCTTTTTGGTTGAGTATATTATTGGTGCATAGCAAACTTTGAGTAGAATACATAATGATGTGTTTAGGATTACTGCGGAAACAGCCATAGTTATATGTAATCGCTTTGACCCTGTCTCTACAACACACACACACACACACACACACAGAGATTAGATTGAAAGGTTTTGGCGTCGAGAAAACGAGCATATGTAGGGAAAAAAACAACTGGTGATTGATACGCATACTGGTATATACTACAGGATCATTTCATTATTTTCAATGATGCTGAACAGAGGTTTATGAAACCTATTCGTGTTTAGTTCCAAGAAATAAAAATAGAGGTTCATAAATGATCGTCGCCCCGATAGTATTTCGGTCATAACGATTATATCGGTTATATATCGACCTCTAGCTAGATTTGTGTACATCGTTCTATTTCGGTTTGGCGATATCCCCAACAAAAATAGTATGTCGCGCCGAGAGTGGCTCATAGATGGGACTAGTGGTTAAGACCCCGGATGTACCCTTTAGAACCACTATCTTATCTCAAGTCAGTTTAATGGCTTTTTAATAGGTATGATCCGATTACCCAGGCTGGGGCTCGAACAATTAATGGGTAATCACTGGGTTTGATTTCCCTGTAAACCCATTTAGGAAATAAATCTCGTTTCAGGCTGCATGATTCCCCTATATAATTTTGATATATTGTTTGAAAGCTTTGTATGGGTGGAAAGACAATGGCAAACCAATATAACAAAGTTCCATTTGTTAAAAGTTAGGAATCAGTACTAAAGAAAAGGACAATCATCAAATTCAAAGAAGAAACCATTAAGAAGAACAGAGACTCCAAAGTGGAATTTCCAAGCACGATTGACTTCGTAATTGAATCGGAAGATTCCGTAAAGGAGATCAAGACGACGAAGGTTGACGAAAGTGTTGCACGTGCAGCCGAGTATGCCAATATGGACGTTATTCACAGTGAGGAGGTATTTCAGTTTAATGTTGATAGAGTTGGTAGTTTACAATATGTAAGTTAAGTATTTAGCATGGTATTAGTATAATATTAGTATAATTTAACAGTATGCGAATCATGTATTTTGCATGCTAATAATATAATTTCTTTCTCTAAGTTTTTTTTTTTCAGGGTATAATTCCTGAAATGTGTTCATTCAAGACGCATCTCACTACTCATGAATATAAATCAACAAAATTACCTTTGGAATTTACTGTCAACGACTAATAATGTTTTCAGAGAAATGGAGATAAGTCAACATGTTGAATTGGTATGCTAAAGTTAACGACAACCAGTCCAACACAGCGTCTTGCAATAACTACAAATTTCAAAATTTTACTGACAACCTTAACTTGATAAGGCAGAAAAATGGAGAGCAGCTGTCAACTTCCCTGTTTTATACTAAATGATGTAGTATTACTGTTTTATGTGTATGTTATTAGTTGCTAACATATTGAGTTATTTTCATAAATAATTTTACAAATAAAATATACTTACATGGCAAACTTGTTGAACTTCGTTAATTTTATAGATCCCTTCCCTATAAGTAGATCCAGTGTCAGGATAATGTGACTTAGGGTGGTATAACGACATTTTTCAATAGTTTGAAACAACAGCAGGCAGTATTGCATAATTATGTCACAAACCTGCCTTAAGCGGTCAGTCAAGGAAGCAAGAGAACGTGACCGCTTAACAGAGGTGGCAGCTAACTGAAGGTTAAACATATGAATAACAAAATGATATAATTCGGTTATATCAAAACTGACAGCTAAAAGCAGGTTCGCCGCTTAATGCAATTGGTCGCTAATACAGGTTCAATTATATCTTTGGTTGGATGTTAAAAAATCCAACCAGCAATAATTCTCATGTCATATTTTTAATGCTTTCAATCATTTATTGTGACATGGAATCAAGAGTGTTTTTCATTTTGGTTTAAAATCACGAGAACTTAGCTTAAGCAATTGTTGTTTGATTTGATTTTATGTTGCTAATTTTAGTAAAACATGTGATGTTGTCTTGTATCAAAATTTAAAGTATAAATAGCTTTAGTACCCCCTTTCGTGAGCTAGCGTGAAATCGTTTTAGGTTGTTTAATTGTTTTTTCGAAAGTTTCCAATCGGGCTGTATGTTGCACTTCCAAATGTAGGAATATATATTTTTATATTCACCAGAAAATATTTTTTTACAAAAGTGATGTCATAATTGTCATTGACCAGGCATTTTACGTTGGCGAGAGTGGATCTTTCGTTACCATAGTGACAGCTACGGACAACGACACTGTCACTACAGATATTGTAAGTAAATAACAAATACTGGGAAAGTAATAATATAATCATACAGATAATGTGAATAGAAATAATATATCATTTAGCAAAGAAATATGCATATGATAAACATTATTTTAAAGAATCGCATAAAGGTTTGATAGAAATATTCAATTGATATACACATATTTTCATAATCATATTAATTGTTTTAATTAAGAATTAAAATAATCAAACTGATGATGATAATTATGATGATGAAGATGAAAATAATGATTACGATGGTTGTGATGATGATGATGATTATGATGATGATGAATGAATGACGATAACGATGACAAACATCACTGCTTTCTCTTTATCAGAAACAACATGATATAATTTTAAATTGCTTAAGGCCTACGTATCCTTTTCCCACAGAAAGGTCTACAGACGACAGAGAATGGGACCAGCAAGTGTTTCTACACGTCAGGGTCGGTCTATTGCTGGGACCAACAGCAGGGGGATGACCTCAATAAAACGTTTGGCCATGTCCTCGGTATGTTACAACAGTCGTGTCTCTCAGTCTGTTTACTAACTTAGGGTCCTGATTTTAACGTCGAATGTACTAATCTTATATCGATACTATATATAATGAAATCGCTATCCTGCAATTTTGTATTACTTGAATAATCTCTTATTCAAGTCAGTCCTATTTATGGGTTATCAACCTTTGTTTTTTTTGCTTTTAACTTTACAGAAGTCCCTGACATACTTGTTGGAACAGAGAGGAAAAAGCGACAGACTCTTTCTGAGTCAGATTTCAGCACCAATTTAGTAGTGGAAACATTGTTTATTCTAGACAACAAATTCCTAGAGTGGTAATACTATCAAATAGATTATTATCTTATTTTTTTCTTTTACAGTGTGTGGTTATACCACGTGGTATATGGCATCATTTTAAATTATCCCAAAAAGCATATTTTGAATCGACTCAGAAGGAAAATAATGCTTTGTTTTATTTATTTATCGATTTTAATGGGATATATTGCATGTGAAGCGGAAAATTGTGCGCTACACACAAACTCTAATGATTTTTTTGTCAGATGTACAGTATTTCCTAACATTCTAGAAAACATTGTTAAGGATGTGATTTACGTGCAAACAAAAGATAACGAACTCTGAAGTTTATCCTGAACGTTAGGAAAAAACTGTATATCTGACAAAAGAATCAACAGGACCTATTTTCCGCTTCGCATGCACTATGTACCATTAAAATCAATAAAGGAATAAAACATTTACAGCACCCCCCCCCCCCCCCTCGAAATCGATGCAAAATATGCTTTTCGCGATAGCTTAAAATGACGTCCACATATACCACGTGGTATGGCCACACTGTTTTATTCAGTATATTAAAAAAATACATTGAGAAAAATATTGTTGTTGTCGTGTTGGAGATAATATAGAGATACTGAAGGAAAAAAAGTGGATTTAAGATTTTTTTTAGATTCTTTTCTCTCAAAGTTGTTCTTGGCACATAAAACTGTTAGATACTCGTATATTTGTCAGCTGAGCGAGCTACATGTATCTATATTTTATTTAAAATCTCACTGTTACCATTGTATAGCTTTCACATAATATGATAGTCGCGTTCGTAGAGTTAGGAAAATATTTGATGACGCTTACTTTATGTTTTTTTTTTTCTGTTTGTTTGTTGTTGTTTTTTTTTCTGTTTGTTTGTTTGTTTTCACAGAGCACGTGTGATGTTAAAGACAACTTTTTCCTTCAGGTTTCGCGAAATTAACGGATTTGATGAAATATCTGCCAGAACTGACGCAATCTATTACACCATCCTGCTAAATAATGAGGTTTGAATTTATTTTAAGTTCATTGTAGTTATTATGGACATTTCAAAATATGAGCACCATGTTAAAAATATGAGCACACTAACCAAAAATGAGCATTCAGTATGAGGCACTAATCATTAAAATGTGGGCACAATGTTGAACAAATGGACACAGTGTTAAAAATAAGAGCACAATGCTCATATGAGCACAATGTTAAAAATATGAGCGCACAAATAAAAATATGGGCACCTTGTTAAAAATATGGGCACAATGTTCAAAATATAAGAACAATTTTTTAAAATATGAGCACATTGTTCAAAATATGGGCACAATGTTCAAAATATAAGAACAATGTTTTAAAATATGAGCACACAAATAAAAATATAAGCACAATGTTATAAATATGGGCACAATGATCAATATATGGGCACAATGTTCAAAATATGAGACAATGTTTAGAAAAATGGGCACACTAATCAAAATATGAGCACAATGTTTAGAAAAATGGGCACAGTGTTCAAATTATGAGCACACATATAAAAATATGAGCACAGTTTCTAAATAAGATTACACAAATTCAAATTCAATATGAATGTTTGATAATAATAGTAATGAAATATAAAAATAACATCAGAGATAATTATTATAATTATCATTAATTAACAATGGCGATATCATTTTATTGGTTTTCTAAACAAATCTTACTACAACATTTCAGGTTAACTACATGATAGCCAGTATACGGGAGAGGACGACGGATGCGGCTTTTTTTAACTACATCGCCATAGTGTCCCACGTGGTAGACGTCTTACTTCCGCCGCAGGTCTGGAGAAGCTGTAAATTTATCTATATATACATGTATATTACAAACTTAACAAGTCTGGCTGTTGATGTTAGTTGGATGCGTTAGAACTCTGATTGCATGTAGTTCTGACACATTCTTTTAAGGAAATTAGTACATGTACACGCATTAGGCAATGGCAAGATTTACTCATTACAGAACTCTTTTATATTGACTCTGTAATAATTTTATGTAATCTGAAAAGAAGCTCTCTCTCTCTCTCTCTCTCTCTCTCTCTCTCTCATGTAAACGGTTGACTTTGACTGCCAACATAACTGAACTCGCTTAAATTTTTTTTATCTAAGGGAGAGGATTGGCCATTTATAACACCACACCAGACCGATCGAAAGGGTAAGACGTATTTATATTGTCCAGGAACACTGGACAGCCTAAAACAATGGATTGCTCAGTCATCGAGTCAAACATCCCACCCGCTCCGGAGCTACCAATGGGATCTCATTGAAGTTTTAACTGGGTATTTAGTTTTCGCTTTGACATTATTTCAATCAGTCATATAGCTACAGCCATATCATAACAGGAGGTGCTCAGACACCGACATATCGTACGTCAGCTGAAAGGTTTCATCACATGAAAATTCCAAATGACCCTTTCGGATTTCAAGTCCCTCAACCGTAGGATTTTTAACTAGCACGCGCCATGCACGAAAATGACGTAGTTTTAGATTCAGTCGTGAGTGGAAAATGCATTTTTTTTCACTGTTAAATAAGTATTCGCTTTCTACTTGAATATTAGATAGCGAAAAAGCCATGTCGCCTCCGGCCACGGCACGGTAACTCACGATATCCAACTGAAAATAAAATGTAATTATTGCGTGTAGGTGTAAGTAGAAGTAATAATTTCGTTAAACATTGCTAGGTCTACTGAAAATCAAAATATTCAAAGAATATGTATCCTGTTGGCGAATCCATACGATGCCACAACGAATACATTCGTAATGCTTTTCCCTTGCATACTATTTACTAAATAAGTACATATTTGCTTGTGTATAATAAAAATCAATTTATATCTCATTAAACATAAATAGATCAACAATTTATACTATATAGTACGTACACAAAACTTCCTTTGTATATAATTCAGCAAACCTTAAAAAAAATGATCTCTAAGTAGAATATTTTTCTTTTATATTTTCAGAACAGACTTGACAAATAATAAGATGGAAGTTGAAGATGGAGCTGGTGTGTTAGGTATGTCACAAGTATCTATATTCACGTTCAAGAATAGATATGTAATAGTTATCGTTTATATCTTTAAATTTATGGAATTTATCGCAAGCGAAGCGAAGCGGAGCGCTGTGATCAATCCATAAAATTCAAAATGTTATAACATATTTACAGCTTGTCACGTTTGACCTTGCATTATGGACCCGTCCCCCTTTGGTTGACAGTTTCACATGTTTTAAGTACGGTCTAAAGGCAGTGTCGCTGGGTACATATTTTGAGCTAGCCGCCGCTGCAACTAGCTCCGCCCATAATCCATTCACATTCCATGGTTCATTTTATGCAATACATTTTTTTCAAATTTTGACACAGTATTTCAATGGACGAAGAAGCAGAATAAATTGTAAGGGTAACTATCACGCTATCCATCTCTCAAAAAGTAAGGGATATTGCGCATGTCATGACTGTTAGGGTAACTATCACGCTATCCATCTCTCAAAAAGTAGAGGATATTGCCCTTGTCGTTACTGTTAGGGTAACTATCACGCTATCCATTTCTCAAAAAGTAGAGGACATTGCCCTTGTCGTTACTGTTAGGGTAACTATCACGCTTTCCATCCCTCAAAAAGTAGGGGATATTGCCCTTGTCATTACTGTTAGGGTAACTATCACGCTATCCATCTCTCAAAAAGTAGGGGATATTGCCCTTGTCATTACTGTTAGGGTAACTATCACGCTATCCATCTCTCAAAAAGTAAGGGATATTGCCCTTGTCATTACTGTTAGGGTAACTATCACGCTATCCATCTCTCAAAGAGTAGGGGACATTGCCATTGTCATTACTGTTAGGGTAGCTATCGCGCTATCCATCTCTCAAAAAGTAAATGATATTGCGCTTGTCATGTCTGTTAGGGTAACTATCACGCTATCCATCTCTCAAAAAGTAGGGGACCATTGCCATTGTCATTACTGTTAGGGTACTATCACGCTATCAATCTCTCGAAAAGTAAGGGATATTGTCCTTGTCATTACTGTTAGGGTAACTTTCACGCTATCCATCTCTCAAAAAGTAAGGGATATTGCCCTTGTCATGACTGTTAGGGTAACTATCACCTATCCAGCTCTCAAAAAGTAAGGGATATTGCGCTTGTAATTACTGTTAGGGTAACTATCACGCTATCCATCTCTCAAAAAGTAGAGAATATTTCCCTTGTCGTTACTGTTAGGGTAACTATCACGCTATCCATTTCTCAAAAAGTAGAGGATATTGCCCTTGTAATTACTGTTAGGGTAACTATCACGCTATCAATCTCTCGAAAAGTAGGGGATATTGCCCTTGTCATGACTGTTAGGGTAACTATCACGATATCCATCTCTCAAAAAGTATGGGATATTGCGCTTGTCATTACTGTTAGGGTAACTATCACGCTATCAATCTCTCGAAAAGTAAGGGATATTGTCCTTGTCATTACTGTTAGGGTAACTATCACGCTATCCATCTCTCAAAAAGTAAGGTTTATTGCCCTTGTCATGACTGTTAGGGTAACTATCATCCTATTCATCTCTCAAAAAGTAAGGGATATTGCCCTTGTCATGACTGTTAGGGTAACTATCACGCTATCCATCTCTCAAAAGGTAGAGGATATTGCCCTTGTCGTTACTGTTAGGGTAACTATCACGCTATCCATCTCTCAAAAAAGTATGAGATATTGCGCTTGGCATGACTGTTAGGGTAACTATCACGCTATCCATCTCTCAAAAAGTAAGGGATATTGCCCTTGTCGTTACTGTTAGGGTAACTATCATGCTATCCATCCCTCAAAAAGTAGGGGATATTTCCCTTGTCATGACTGTTAGGGTAACTATCACGATATCCATCTCTCAAAAAG
>CM037783.1:2782099-2832099 GCA_021229015.1 Solen grandis
TTTGCAGAAAAAAAGCTATCGTGAATAAACCACATATATAGCACAATCAGATATCTTAAATATCAGCTCAAAAAGAAAACCAGTAACATTTAGCAAATTACTTTAATAATAATAATTTATAAATGCCTGTGCCAATCTCACAATCTGTGAAAAACACGTTGCACTAAAGGTTGTATTAAATCTACAGCGAACATCGTATGTAGGCAGTTAATTGGTTCGACTGATACATGTGAAATACATATAGCATTTTAAACCTGGACCTCGTGTTCGACTCATCCCGAGAAAAAAATAAAACAATTTTGCCGGAACCTTGAAATGTGTTCGAGTAAGGTATGGTGTTCCAGTTTTCAGTGTTCGAGTCACCGAAGTTTGACTATAATTTAATTAATTTTTTTCGGAAATTAATTAAGTTCCAGCCTCAGTGTTCGACTCATCCTCAACAAGTTCATTTACTTATTTTTGAGATACAGTATGATATTACATGTTTATGGAATTGTAATGTGTTGTTATTTCCTGTACCCTTGCATTTCGTTTCGTCAAGGGACGGAAATTTTATATGAAATTTTACAGGGAATTTAAAAGGAATTTTATACTGATTAAGATATTATTTGATGAAAAAGTTTGTTGTTCTCTTTCCCCCTCTCTCTCTGGATTATGTAATGGAATATAATGTAGTATGTCATGCTTCATTGATTTCTCTCTCTCTATTGTACATGAAGCAGTTACAGTAAGTTTGAATAATAACATGTATACAATGTCATGAGCATGTATGTGTAATTTATTATTATGTGATTTATGTGAATATTTCATTGTTAACTATTTATTTTGTAAACAATTGTTATACTGCCGCCTTGCTGTATGTACCACATGGGTCTTATGACCTTCTGGTTTAATCAAATAAAATCTTGAAAATCTTGAATCTTATTTTTGGCTGCTAAATTCGGTGTTTCCATAATTGATCTGTTGCAGAAGCTCTCTTGTATGAATATCAATACTCCCGGACCTTTGATTCAATTATGTCTGACAACTTACTTATTCATGTGCAGTTTTATTTCCTTAATTCAAATATCCACGACATCATCTAAGGGACACTAAAATGCAAAACAGTGAAGGACGCATTGCCTTTACGAGCATCTGAGAGGATAACACACACACAAATGAGCGTTTGTTGTGGTCAAATGGTAATAATTGTTGTCTGATTATCACATAGCCTTTCATTGCTTTTGCTTCGGGAGTCCCCGTCTGGTTATTGGTTGTTTTTTTTTCCATTCATACGAGAAAACTTTTAAGTTGGTTTGTGATAAGTTCTGTCCAAATGGCTTTTATGCACAAGGTGTCAGAGGAATCGCTGTCTTACTGAAATACTATCAGAGCGAAGATGGAAATCAAAATAGAAACAAACTATAGAATATATATTCCGCAATGACTAAACCTAAATATTCAAGTTATTACTCGTAATTAAATTCTAGACATTAAAATTTTTTAAGATTGAATGTCTAGACTTTGTTGTGATATAAAGTATTTTCTAGTAATTTGTGAAAATCAATGCATAATTTTGCTTCCATTTAAAACAACATGTTGAATTTTAAGGTCATGAAAATCGATACTGATATTTTAATAAAAAAAATCAAATCTTAGTAAGACGTCACGTATTTTCCGATATCAAGGAACACCTGCTTTTCTAAGATTTTTCATAAAGCATTCAAGATATATAAACCAAAACAAGGCATACACATATAATTATAATATATCTAATTATATTTCAAAAATCATATCTAAGTTATTGAAAACAGTCTCTCTGTGTAAATTAAAAGCTATATCCGAGGGAGCCACTTTTTATGCTCAGTCAGGTGATCAACATAATTATTAACCTTTGTTGTGAAAACACTATGTTCGCAATTGTTTTATATATATAAAAGGCAAGTTTATACGTATGCGTTTAATATCAATATAAGAGGCTCAGCTAAATTTTGATTTATCGGCGGATAAAAGGTCTAAGATGATGCACTGCCTGTCTTATACATATAACAAGGACTCTGTACATACCTGCGCCCCAACTGAAATTTCATTTGAATATTATATTTAATGAGAGAAATAAGCGCTTTGTTTTATTAATTGCCGTATTATAATCATTCATTGGTTGATGAAAGAAACAGTGTGCAAGCCTGTGTAAAAATACTTTTTGAAGAAGCAAATCGTCCCAACTGAGAAACACCGGAAATCCCTCTCTGGATTTTGATGATGATGCAGCTTATAGTTGTAAGTACCCAACAGTTAAACGCCATTATTTCTCTCTGGATATACTATGAACGCTGGTGTAAGCGTTTGGTTTGTCTAATGAAGAAAGATATGAAATGTCGAATATACTGTAAATCTGCTTCACATATAGTCTACTGGGAAATACATTTCTTTATTCGTATCAGGTCTGCTATGCACATTCCAGTAAGATCAATTAAATTGTCTGACTATTTACTGAATCCAGCTTTCGTGTTTCATATTTCGTTTCTTTTTTTAGCGTTCAAACAACACAAACTCGAAACAAAAAACAAACCCCATCTTCAAATGTATGCAATGGGTATTAACTCTGAAGCCGCATCTGTTTAATGAGGGTGCCATGGCTCAGTTGGATTATGATTGCGGAGGAATGTTTATACCCTATCAAGAGAAGATTGAATAACAACCTTGGAACCGTTAAGACGGATTTGTAAAAATAAAAACAATTAACTTGATATAAAAATAATAATTTGGTGAAAAAAATACTTATACTGTGCCCGTGAATTTAAAAAAAAATATGTATACGTGCAACCGGTGAACTTTTAGAATCAATAAGCAGGCAATGGCTGTGTCTTTCATGATTAATACCAAAACCTCCATGCAATGAAACGAAAAGTCATAAAATCCTATAAATAATCATATACTAGCTGGTTACGCCTTTTTGATGTATAAGAGACGCATACTTAACCATTGCTTTATCTCTTCGACATTTACAGACATTCATATTGGATATAGATCAAAAGAATTAAACACAGCACAGAAAGAAAAAAAATGTTATATATCTACTTAAGGTTGTCGTTAGGACATGTATGTACGAGAGTATGAAATGTTGTTATGATAAAAACATTATATTAAATTAGTTTTTATATTATGATATATTGACATTTTTTTATTTCTTTCGCCCAATTGCATTAGAAAGGGCGTGAGTCTTTACCAGTTCAAGAAGCACAGTGCCTATCGCCGTTGACTTTTATCTGTTATCCATCACGCCTCATATGCATATGACCTACTACAGAGAGAAAGAAAAAAAAACAGTTAAAGAATATCTTAGATCATAATTCAGTACAACTAGGAATGATTTCTGTGCTATCAGAACATCAACGTTTGATTAATTTCACTTTGTAAATATATAATGCAAATTGGTGTGCATATGTTAAGGATATATAGTAAAACACAACATTGATTTTCTTCATATGACAGCTTCGTACTTTCTTGCTTTGATAAAAACTGATAACATACGAGAAGAATTACTCTGAATCTTGTATATCATTAAGATAACTAACTTCTATTCCAAAAACATGTATATTAGCCCGAAGTGTATAAATCTTTAAATGAAACAAATCAAAACAGTTAGTGTCGGTATTGTTAATTTGCGTTAGAAAAACAATGTTGACTTAGCATATTTGTTGGTTTTAGCACTTTAAAAATAGTTCATTTACAATAAACAGTACGTTAATATTTGCCTGTGGCGACAGATTGTGGAAAGAAACGTTTCTCTTGGGAAAATAATATTCATGGAATTATAGGAAAAGCAAAAATAAAATAATTTTATCTCACAGTTTGTGTTTAACAATGAACACGCATCATTCCCTTTGTGTATGAGCATGTTCAGCATATATAATTTAATTGATCTCAACTGCATAAGAACTCGAGAATCTCGGACTTTCAAAGAGGTATATTTGTATATATTTTAAATGACATTACACAATACATGTGTTTCCTAAAAGGAATTGATTTAACATTTACTTTAATATAACAAAAAGATTGTTCATTTTATATAGACTACGAACTACAAACTGAAATTGTGACTGTACTATAGCATCCAAGGTCAGAAAGTCACTGAAATTGGCCATAGACTAACTACTCCTCATTTAAAACAGCCCGATTTGTCTCTCTGCTTTATCATGAATTTGATAAAAGAAAATTATTTCTTATCAGATTCACTTGTGATTTAACTAATTGGAAAGCATCGCAACCTCCTCTCCCCCACCTCTTAAAAAACATACACATACACAAACGTAGAACTTCAGATCTATATACCAGCATTTAAACAGGGCTACCCCTCCTTTCAATACTAGTTAACTGACCAAATTGATCAGGAAGCACTGGAACCACACCTCCCGATCCCAGAAAAAACTTAAACGGGGCAACCTCTTTGCACTCACTGATTCGTAATCAATCTTCGGGGTCGTTAAACTCATGAATGTTACAATAGCTGTTTCCAAGTCTCTCGCACAATAAGTTATTCTATAATAAGTTGGTCCAATGGAACGCAAGCTGTCAATTTTAATCAACGATCTCCTTCCTGGTGTTCACTTAAGAAATTTAACACACAGTAATTGAATCCGTGCAATGAATGTAATCAGAAATAATCTCCATGTACCGTATGATCTTTCGAAGTACGTGATGGATTCAAGTCCAAAACTTTTATTTTCAAATAAAGTGCGGGGAGGTATTGCGTTACTGTTTTCGCTAAATAATGTCTTTATGAATAGGTTTATTTTTTCTCAGTGAAGGAGGCACTGTGAACCTAATTTAGTTTGTTTGCTTGTGTTTAACGTACTGCCAACGGTACTACAGCCATCTGCGGAGACTTTTGTCTTCATGAAACATAGAGTGTGATCACTGCAATATTAACACCGTAGGCATGATACCCCACCCTGTTATATTATCCTGACACTGGGTCATCCAGTCCTCAATACTTCTTGATTTAATGAGCGCATGAATGTCATTCTTTTGAAAACTATGGCAAAGGCAGTACTTGTTATTATTTTGCTTATTACTACTTTGGAGGAGTAGGCTGTAAACCCGATTTTTTTCTCTAGTAAGGAAACCTTTAAGCTGGCTTGCGCTAGGTCGGTACTTTTTCCCGCGTACTATTTTTCATTTGGTGTCTTCTCCCGACGGTAATTAGCAATACATCGCTTTATGACTGAAACACTGTCGTATCGACGGTATTCTCGAACACATCAACAAAGTCAACGCATACTCTGGTGCAGTAGTTCAGTGAAAAGGAAAGTGAAAGGAAATGACTCCACCACTGAATCAATAGATTGGCATTAGAAAGCTTTCGGAGTTGATTTCTTCATCTTTGAGAAGAATCACTAAGCATAGACTGAATTTGGAATAAAATATAAAAAAAAAAAATACGCGAAATAATGTTTTTCTTAAATAATTGATGAAAACTTTGCTTTTCATGGGACCTTATCTATAATTCTTGAACGTTCATTTCTTTACGTTCCCTTTTCTCCTGTAAAGCATTACGTTAAATCAAAACCTCGACTGATCAGTAGTCAAAGAAGGGAATAAGTCTTGAAGAGGGCTATTTCCAAATCCATTACTTTCTGCCTTTAAATTTAGACTAAGCATGCAAACAGGTCAGTTTTCATTCGTCTTATTATAGCTTCTTAATATATTAGTTTATGAAATAACAATTATAACACTGAATATAATTTCTACTTTATTACTATTTGGCGTAAAAAAGGAATAATATTGTGTGAGTATTAAACTTGGATAATATGATTATTTGAAGCTAATATTTATAAATATTTCTATTGATTTTTTTAAGTATCATTCCTTGTTTACTGACGAAAAAGAAAAAAAAAGCCTAAATACAGATGGATAAAACACAGCCGAAGAATGGTATTTGCTGTATGAATAATAATGTATCACACGCCCAAAGACAAGTGACTTAATCTACACGAGACTGACTTATCTAGCATTGATCTCACACCATAGATAAGTGGCATCACACCAAAACCGGTCTCATTATCTTTAAAAGAGTTGACGAATAGTGACCCTTTCTTGTGCAAAGACAGGGTACCATTAATGTCTTTTGAATCCCACTTTCAAAGCTTATGTAACACGGCATTGTTGATAACAAAATATTGTATTTGCAAATCGAAAAAAAAATATGAAAAAGGTGACTTGCTAATCTGGCCGGGATTTGCAATGTCGGCCGTAAATCATATATCTTCTCGTTGGCATGTTTCCATTTTGGGTGGGTCCTGTTTTATCTTAATATAATGTACATGATTAAAAAAAAACATTATATTATATTCCAATATCAATCAACTGTTCTATAAAATACAATTACGCTCTGCTTGACTGATCAAAATGTTTGTCGGTTCAATAATAGGGAAACCCGGGAGACAGTATTATGTATAACAACATGACATTTGGTCAATATGGGTAAAGACACAGGGCAGTATTAGTTATGACTTTTATGAGATGCCGTTAGTTGCTTTAATATTTATACACTGTATAGAAAACATCTCATGAAACTGATAAAGCTTATCAGTGTATCTAAGATTAAATCAAGTTTTAATGCCAACCATAAGTAGGACTTGTTCAAGTCAAAAAGATGTCCGTAAAGGAATTATAGATTAGAATTAATCTTGTATAAGGTTACGAGTTTTCAAGTTGTCAGTGAATAAACTGGATTAGGCGAAGATACGTGTTACGCGAGTCTGGATAAAAATTGTTCAGCTTTGTTTTCTCGGAATATATATAGAGAATCTTTTATGGACCGTTTGTATTCGTGAATAGAAGATAAATACCAGGGAAGAAATAATATTCGAATATTAGGTACTTGACATAACTAGTAGAGTAGTCTCGTGATATGGGAGTTTCAGAACGGGTCCTGACAGACTGCTACGATGGCATATTTACAACTAATCCATCATTATACCTACCTTAGTATACCTACTATAAAATCCATAAAATATTCAAATAAAAGTCAAGCGAAAATAAAGGGAGACTAGTGTTTAGTCTACTACCTCCCAAAAGAACTTTGTTTCTGATTTCAGTATCAAAACTGGGTTCGTAAGTTAGTTTCCAACAAATATATGACAAGGATAGGTGAATTCAGTATGAAATGTTCTGCGACTATATTGCAGGATCCACCCACGGGAATCAGGAGATCATATGTTCGATACCCGATCGCGACGAGGCTTAGTCGTTAAAATGATGCAGCTTTGCACTCAGATGACTAAAATGTTGTCGGGCGGGCATTAAAAAATAAAATACATATATATGTGAGTGATGTATTGCTAAAAAGTAGAACATTTTGCCTAGATATATTAAAGGCATAGGCGCACAATGTAGTTATTTTCTATAAAGACAAAGAAGGAAAATCAAAACTAGCCATGATAATTTTCTAAAACTTTGCATGATTATAGAGAATTACATTAGAAACTAATTTATAGGGAAAAAATGGGGGTCACCGATATACTTTTTCAGTTATCTGCCCCTGAAAGTGAGTTTTTGCTCTTTTATGTCGTTTTCAAGGGCAGATATTTTGACTCTTGTCGTATATTCATTTTTATATGTAACAGGCATTTGTAATATATTTTTTTTTATATATTTTACAAAACACGTACAGGACATGAATTTGTAGCGGAACAGAATGTCTAGAAGCCACGTTACTCTCTGTTGGACTGTCTCACATCTCGTTTACAGTGTTTTCACGTCTCGTAAACAATGTCTCGGTGAGGCGATCGAAAAAAAAGGTTGCCAACTGTCTGCAATAATTGCACACGTTGCATGAAACATACTGCTCCCAGTACATTAAGTCTTGTAGATGTGGCGCAATGAATGAAAGCTTAAGTGTGTTGTACTGACGATAATCGCAATGGTAACACAATCTTGGTCTACCTTGTTTTTTTTAATTAAAATAAATAATATAACAATGAAAGTGTGTTATGTGCGTGTGTGTTTATCTATTTGACGGACATTTACGCAAGTTGATACATTATTCACAAGTTTATGCATATACTCGTATATACACGCATAAAATTGAATAGGATTAAAACATACAAACACATACGAAAAATTCCAAAATGTATAATATTTAACAAACTGTGATAGCGAAATAGATAGTGCTGCACGGTGTTTATTGACATGCTTTAAGTGATGTCAGAATGCCAACCTATACATCTACAATTGAATATTAAATGAATTAACAGATGTTGAAATATAGGATATTGGATAGCATAGCGATACAAGGATATGTGTATACAAAGAACCGATAACTGTTGTATATCTTTGAATTTTGTATTATTTGAATGTTTGCCAAACACTTAAATGATATATCACGTCAAGAAATCGACGGATGCGGGTTCATCATCCGAGGTAAAAGTGGGACATTTACCATAATACAAATTATATTTTCTCCCTGTAACGTTTTATACTCGTTTTTTGCCCAAAGGCACATCTGAATATTTCTAAATATAACATTTTCAAACAATTTGAAATGTATCTCATATGTAGTTAAAACTAATTATTTCATATATTATATAATATGTATAGAATCAGCTGTATTTGCCGAGCTCGCACAAGCGAACGAATTAACATATCATGGAGCTAATCGGAACTAAACGACAGGTACACAACTTGTGCATTAGTAATGAACATCTGATTTATCAGCCCGTTGTGTATTGCAACCTAATTACCAGTACCTTGGCGGCAGAAATATTAACATTTTCGTAATACTGCTGAATTTCTAGAGGTTTTCCTAAATATTAAGTCCGAACTAGAGACGTAATCTTCAACATTTTTAACAACTGGTTTAGGTAAAATAAAGAAAAACTTTTACAGATTAATAGTTTACGTGTGGAAGCCTTCCAGCTGGCTTGCTGTAGATCGGTGGTTTTACCCAGGTACCCCTGTTGACTTGGGCTTTCCCTGCACCCGTAGTCAGTTGGACGTCGCTATGACTTAAATACTGCCACAGTGACGGTAATCTCTAATACAAAAACAATAACTACAACTGAATGATTGACAAAACAATATCCTAGTGATAATGTGCGCAATGGACTATCCAAAATACAAGATAATATTCAACAGTGAGTTTGGAAAAATGTTTGCATGTGTGCTTTCAACAATTCTTTCTCTCACTAATATCGGTCTTAAAACATATTGACGGCTAACTTCATATAGGATAAGGAAATAAAAACATTTCCCATCGAATAAGTACGGAATCCGGTTAGTGCCACTTTGAATGTCGTGTGTCGCTGTATGAAGGCGACGCACGACAATTTGAAACGACGCACGACAATTGCAAACAATACACGATATTATTAAACGACACACGACAATGCGACACGACACCCGACATTATAGCGCGCAATTGTCGCATCATAATTTTTTCACAAAATATCGCAATAACTATCGAGTGTCGTTTCAAAATTCGTGCTAATATCGTGTGTCGCGTGGAAAGGTCGACGCACGACATTTGTAAACGACACGCGACAATATGAAACGACACACGACAACGCGACAAGACGCACGACAATATGAAACGACACACGACAACGCGACAAGACGCACGACAATATGAAACGACACACGACAACGCGACAAGACGCACGACATTATAGCGCGCAAGTTCGTGTTTCGTGTACATTTAACACACACACATAATAAAACGCCACGACAATGACGACACGACAATGCGACCGACAGACAATAACACGACAACGATGTCAACCGGTGTGCTAGTAATAAGTCTGTATTATAGTAGACTTTTTAAATAATGTCACCGTTTTTAACGGTTGGGTTATAAAACATTACTCTATCACCGTATAGACACCGGTAGACACTCGACATTTTAGTTTGTGTTGTTAGACAAAATCTGCCTGAATTCAACACGAACTGCAGATTCCTTAGTTCCTTTGTTTATCGCAAGAGAGCGAGCATCCATTATCTTTGAGGGTTATATATTTTTGGTAAGAAGATATTCTTCTAGTGCAATTTCCATCTGTTCTGAGCATTACGTTATCTCTTAATTTTATAACACTGGGGGTATTGAACATAAGTCACTTCGAAAGCTCACTGAACGTCAGGAGCTGTAATCAGTATTCTCAAGCAACGAAACTAAACTCAGTTTTTAGAATCTCGACACGCGGTCGTACACCCGGTCTCTCAGTGTAAATAGTTGTTAATGCGAAAGGGCTATAAAATTGATAATTGCGTTTGCATGGGTGAAACAGTTGTGAGTTTCTTTTACATAAATGTATGCTCGCAAAAGGTGCAATAATTTAAATTTCATCATAATTGACTGAGATATTGCATATTTTTTCAAGAAGGGTATGGTCAATCGGGAGTAGTATCCCTTGTATTATAGAAGTGATATATGACCCAGCTTACGTGCCAAACCCCTTTTATTAAAACAAATAGCTTTCCATTTTTAACAGGTTAACATTTTTGTAGTTTATAAGATAAAACATTTATGCCAGATTCCAACAGGATAAAATAATTTCTCCGACAGAGGGTCAAAAACACTTCAAACAAAGGAAATTTGTCCTAAGATAATTGCGTTCGTTTTCGCTTGTATCGTCACCCCCCCCAAAAAAAAAAAATATTTTTTTTATATCCATAATAATAATCCATTATGTGTTACTCATTCTTCATTATTTAATTTTTTCTTTGTTTATCGTAATATATATTTGATGGTTATATCTTTTGGTAACATGGTATTTCTTCTAGTTCAGTTTCAATCTGTTCTGAGCATCGCATTACCCTGAACGTTTTAATCACTGGGTGAACTGAATATATATACCTTCCATTAAATGCCACGGGGGGTGGGGGCTATCAGCCATCATTTTTAGATCTGCTGATGATCAATATTGCATCCAATTAACGTATTAAACGTATTCCTCCTCTACACTTTTATAATAAGGACAAGCATTCAAAACCGAAACATTATGGCCATGCTGGGACAGTAAAAGACTGCCAGGTTTCCCAAGCTACTCAATCCACCTGGTACCTCCTGACAGTTGGTGATAAAATGTTGCGAAACTGAAGACCTTGTTATCCCTAACTGTAAAAATGTGTACCCATATAATCTGTTGTGCTGGAAAAGGGACATTAGTAGGGATAAAAACAGGATAACTACAGGCATATTGTATTTATGGCTTGAAAATCGATGCAGTCAGTGCTGATTTTAAAAATCCGGGGAATGTATCAGTACTGACTACATATGATGGTAATGCATTCCACTGGACAGCAGTCCGAGGGAAAAATGAGTTTTTGTAATTGTCAACTGTGGTAAACGGTATCTGAATAGCTAAATGTTGGTAATGCCTGGATTTTCATGTGTATGGAGTTAGATATTGTCAGGGATCGTCATTCACATGATTATAAACCATCTTATGAAATAAAGTCAGGTTGCTAGTATTATATATCAAAAGCATGATATTTATTTAAAGACGTTTGCTCTATACTATTCTCTGTACTGTTCTATCGCCGTTACAGAAAGGGGTTGGACCATCTTAAAAAAAATACCATTATCTAAACTAAAGAAAACATTTGTTATAGAAAAGACACTTTTACACACATTGATGCAAATTGCTGTCAAATTTTGAAGCAGTTTAACATAAATTTATGTAGTTTATCAGATCATAGAGTCAATGCAGGATTCCACCGGCTAAATGTAATGTCTCCGATACAAATACAGTCCCGAAATGACTGAAATACTGTCGGTTGCACATTAACACCAATCAAGTACGGGCAATTAATGCCATAATAATCCTTTAACTGCCTTCAGCAGTCTCTGATACCATTCTCTCGCTCATTATCTAGTTCATCTTCATTATCCGATAAAGACTGCTTCGATGTCGACAATGTAATGCATGGTTAAACATATAATTTTCGTGTTTGTCTTACCATACACTAGAAAGGCGTTTCCATTTATTGTTTGATTAACTTGAGACATTTCGGTGACTGCTCGACAACGTTCCTTTGACAAGATGTGGGAGAGAATCAAATGTTAGGCCTTAGCAGTGATGGCATGTGTTCATGCTGTTGGAACTTATCCAGATTTTTTGTATATAACGTCTGGTTTAAATGTTGTTTTAAGCTCCGTATGTGGAAATGAATTGAATAAGCGCAATACTACGCAAATTTCTGTTTTTTATTTACTTTAATTTACTAATGTTGACTGCAGAGTTTTGTGTTTCCATAATTGGTTCTTTTCAGAATTGCTTCCCTTTATATATGCACGCTCCCTGATCAGTAATATCATGTTGTCTAACAGCTGATTTATTCATGCGCAGTTTTATTTAAATATTGTGGTTCATCCTACAGCATCTAAGGGATACTAAAAACAATACAGTGACTGGCCTATTGCCTGAACGAACATCTGAGGTGAAATAAGACACACTATTGAAAGTTTTACGTTGTCGGAAAGTAATAACTGTTGTCTTATTATCACGTAGCCTAATTTCGCTTTTGGTTCGAGTCCCGGTTTGGTCATCGGGTCTTTTATTCCGTCCGAGAAACCCTTTCAGATGACTGGTAATAAGTTTTCTCCTTTGTGCAGTTAATGTTTTCAACTGTAATTTAGAGGAGGTCGCTTAAAATGCTGTCAAGATAAGGTGAACATCAAAATAGAAACAGACTGTAGAATAAATTCTGCTATGACTGAAACTAATTTAGTTATTTAAGTGTTTTAAAATTGAAGTCCAATTAACAAGCGATTGTGATTTTCACATACGTTCTAGTGTAATGTAAAGAAAAGTTTTGCCTGCCTTATCTGTCTCAATTATAGCATCATTTTGACTAGACTTGACTTGACTTGACTTGACTATTTGAGTTTACCGTCGCTTCGACAGTACTTCAGTCATATAGCGACGTCCACCCTCCAGGTGGAGGAAGACCCCGAATGCACGGAGGCATCCAGGTAGAACCACCGACCTACCGCAAGCCAGCTGGAAAGCTTCCTCACATGAAAGTCCGGATGACCCTGCTGGGATTCGAACCCACGCGGTGAGGGGCTGAGTGAGTGTTAAAGTCAGCGACTTTACCCTCTCGGCCACGGAGGCCCCGCATCATTTTGAGTTATAAGTTCCAAGCGATATTAATTTAATTCTAACGTTTGTTAGATTTTGAAAGTTAAATAAAAGACATAACATTAAAGACTCTAAAGGAGTTTGCAAACATTTGAAACAAACACTTTTTAATTCCAAATGCAGTTGCTAAACCTTCGGCCATTTGGATATATCGCACACCAAGTTATACCATCTTTTAGATTATTTGCCGTTGAACAGTCTAAGATAACGAATCCATCAAACAACCTGTATTTTACACAAAACAAAGACTTTATAAATACATTTGCCCCGGCTGTACTATTATATTAAGCTTATATTCAATGCGAGACTAGTTCAATAAACGCGTCTGTCTTAGATCAGGCTTGTTATATTAATTGCCGTAATATAATCAAACACTGTTTGATAATAGAAACAGTGTACAAATGTGTGTAAATAATGATTGTTTTGAACAGCAAATCGTTAATCTGGAACGTCCCCAACTGCAAAACATCGAAAATCCCTTCGTGGATTTTTCATTAACGTTGATGTAAGCGTTTGGTATGTTCAATGAAGAAAGATGTGAAATGTCTAATATACTTTAAATCTACTTCACATTTAGACTACTGGGAAATATGTTTCTTAATTCGTCTCTGGTCTGCATTCCATAAAGATCCATTAAATTGTCTGACAGTGCCCCGGCATCCAGTTTTCATGTTTCGAATTATGTCTCCTCTTACGTTCCGTAAACACTAACATAAGAACACGGGAATTTGTGCAACAAACAACAAACCCATGCTCAGATTAACAATAACCCTTCTCATAGAGGAAACCATGAAAAGACCTATGCGAACAACATAAAACCAGATCAGCCTGCGAGTAACTCGCAGGCTGATCAGGTTTTATGCTGTTCGCTGCTCCTCGGTGGTCTGGAAATGAGGACTTTATAATTAAATTTGGTAAAGTTTAACTGTGGTTTTCTGCAGATCAGGTATTATGTGGTACCTATTGAGTGCGTCAAAATGAGTCTATATGAGGGAAAGGGTTATATCTAAAGTCACTCCAAAGGAAGGACACTACGGTCGAATGTGAATATACATCGGTTACAGATTTTTAGGGGCCTTAAAGACCTTATCAGGGGCAGAAATTGTAATAATCTATGAAGTGTCGAGACGGGTTAGTTAAAATTGTACAAATGTTTCTCACTTAACGTAAAAGATATATTTGGTTGTTCAAAAAGGAAACGACAGAGTGGTACTGCCCTGATGAATATTTGAACAAACTGTATATGTGCAACCGGTGAACTTTTAGATAATATAAGCCGGCACATTTAACTGCAGCAATGCCAGTGTTTTCTGTCTGGTGTGTAACAACTGCTGCCAAATAATCCGTGCAATAAAAGGAAGGTCATGCAATTTTATAAATGAATCATAATCACTAATGACGCCTTTTTCTTGTATAGGAGACGTATACTCGACCATTGCTTTATCACATTTGACATTTCCAGACACTCATTTTGAATATAGTTCAAGATAATAAAAAACAGCACGAAATAGAATAGTCGTTTGATTCTCCTTATATGGAGTGATAGGACGTGTGTATATGAAATAGTTTTATATTTCAACATATTATATCAGATTAGTTTTTAGAATGTTGATAATAATTATCAATTTTTAATTTCAGGATTGCAGTACCTTTCGCCCTGGATTTTTACCAGTATCATTCTGATTTAATCTTAGGTCCTTAACCCTTTCCCTCATAGAGGATACCATGAAAAGACCTATGCGAACAGCATAAAACCAGATCAGCCTGCGAGTCACTTGAAGGCTGAACAGGTTTTATGCTGTTCGCTGCTCCTCAGTGGTCTGGAAATGAGGATTTTGTAATTAAATTTGTTAAGGTTTAACTGGTTTTCTGCAGATCAGGTTTTTTGTGATACCTATCTGAGTGCGTCAAAATGAGTCTATATGAGGGAAAGGATTAAAATGATCATAGGGAAGTCAATGATCATATGAGGGAATGGGCAAATGAGTCTATATGAGGGAAAGGGTTAAATTCGACAGGATATTCATAATGACGTATATGCATGTATCATATCGCAGAGAAAACCCATTACAGAAATTAGGACCATAATTCATTCGAAGGAGTTTAAAAAAATCCTTTGAAAACCACGTGACTGAGACTAGGACTTCGAAGCGAAGTATCTATCGAGCTACATGTACATCCACGGTGGAAAACAATTTACGTTGTGCATATATAATGCAAATATATGTGCATCTCTTAGGATATATGAGTAAAGCTCAGCATTGCCTTTCTTTAATATCATAGATAAAGGCTAATTTTGATAATTTACGAGGTATACAAATTTTGAATACTGCATATCGACAAAATAAAAAATTATAGTGTTTAGTACAAATATTCCGAAAGCTTTTATATTGTTCTGGAGTGTATATATGTCAAAAGGAAACAAGACAATCAAAACAATTTGTGTCGGTATAGTTAAATTGCATAAGAAACAATGCTGACTTAGCATATTTATTTGATTTAGCACTTTGAAATATTTCATTTATAATAAAATGGAAAATTAATATTAGCCCGTGGCAACAGTTAATGGAAGAAAACTCTTCCCATGTGAAAATAGTCATGTTAGTACTGATAAAAGAGCAATCGAACAACGACGCTGTGCCTTCAGTTTAAGCAATTTATTGGTGTTGTTATACACTAGCATGGGATTTGGTACAAATTGTTAGACATTATTAAAACATATTTTCAGACGGTGATACAAAGCATGGCATACAAGATACAATTGATATTAAGGAAAAATAATAGAGGATACATGTATAAGAATTTTAAGATTTGCATAAAATGATGAGGAAATAGAAGTACTCAAGTTTACTTTTAGCTGCAATCTATTTCTTTTTGTTTTAACGTTAAGGCGATTGTAGCACTAGAATTCGAGAACATCGAACTTTCAAAGAAATATATTTGAATATGATTTCACTAACATTACATTGTATATGTGTTAACAAAAAGAGAAATGATGTATCATTGACATCTATATACGATAAAGGTTGTTCTTTTTATATAGTTTATGTATTGTAGGTTTGATGGGTATCAATGCTTAATAGAAAGCAAAAAATGGCCTGAAGAGACTAATTTTAAAATAAAAACGCTTGAATTGTGTGTTGTTTGTTTTGTTTTATTATAAATTTGAAAAATGTTGAATTTCATTTCCTTTTCAATTATTGTTATCTGACCAAATTGATCGATTGATCGAAAAGCACTGTAGCGCCCACCCCCAAATAAAAGACAAAAAAAAAAGACCAAAAAAATGAATATCATATTTGTATACAAAAACTTAAACGAGGCAACTTGCATTCTCCTTTCCTACACTAGTTAACTGATCAAATTGATCGGAAAACACTGGAACCACCAACCCCTACCAAAATGCGAAAAAGGTAAGAATTCCAGAACTGTTAACAAACACTTGAACGATGTTACTTTTTTGCACTCGGTGCTTCGAGGTCAGTCTTTGATGTGGTTAACTCATGAATGTAACCATGCCTTTGAACTTGTTCCAAGTCGCTTGCACAATACGGTAATCTATAACTAGTCAGTCCAAGGAACGCAAACTGTCAATTTTAATCAACAATCTCCTTCCTGGTGTTCACTGCACAAATTTAACACAAAATAATTGAATCCGTGCAATGAAAGTGAAAGTATCAGTAATAATCTCTGTGTACCATGTGGTCTTTCGAAGTACATGATGGATTTAAGTCCAAATCTTATTTTCAAATGAAGTACATGGAGTTACTAAGAATATATTAACAGCTTGAACAAAATGATTTCTTCGTGTATAGGTTAATTTTGCTTCGTGATGGGAGAACTCTTTCGGTTCTACATACTTCCGACAATATGTCAGTCATCTGCAGGGACTTTTGTCTTCCTGAGACATAAAATACGATCATTACGTAGACATAATATCCCTCCGAGTCATGTTATCCTTATACTTTTTATGCAATAAAAGCATTTGCCAATTCCTTAAAACACTATGACAAAGACAGTAACGTTGTACCTATGATGCGTTTGATTATTACTACTTCGTTTACAAAATAAGACGAAATAAAAATATACATTTATTTTGTGTAACATTAGAAACAAATCATATCAACACTCTGACATATGAAAAGGAAAATTAAAGGCGAACGTTCAAGCATGCAGCTCGGATTTAATTGGCAAAAGAAATGTGGTTGGTTTCATATATATATATATATATATATCCTTGACCATATACGAGGTTTTTGCCGCCATCGTCGTTGTTCAACGCCTCTGAACCGAGTCGTTATATCATATGACTTATGATCAATAAGCACCTGAAAACTGAGAATTCGGCCTCTTCTTTAAGCTGGTTTGCGGTAGGTCGGTACTTCTACCCAGGTGCTATTTACACTTGGTGCCTTCTCCCGACGGTAACTAGCAATACGTCGCTGTATGATTGTAATGCTATCGTACCGACGGTAAGCTCCAGCACACCAACACCAATATCAACGCTTACTATAGCCCGGTAGTTCAGTGAAAAAGAGAAATATAGAAGGAGAGTAGAAAGATATAACTCGACAATTGAATATATAGATTGGCATTAGAAAGCTTCCAGAGTCTTCACTTTGATTTCTTGATCTTTGAGAGGAATCACTAATCTAAGACTGAGATTGGAATTGAATAAAGTATAATGAGGTAATAATATTTCTCAAAATAACTTAAGAAAACAATGCATTTCAAGGAACCTCATCTATAATTTTTGAACGTTTCAATTTCTCATGTTGCTTTTTCTCCAGTGATGCGTGCGTTTCATAACATCATCAACTAATCAGAAGTCAAGGAAGAAAATGCGTCTCGTTGCGGACTGTTCCTAAATGAAGAGTGCTATTATATAACTGTAAACGGCAAGCCCCGTGTATCGGTATTTGGTGGTAATTTCATATTTCTAATTATTTTTAATGATTTTTTGTGCCATGTTTCAAATATTTGTCACTTGTTGTGAATAGTACATGTATAACAAAAAGTACAAATTCAGTCACTTAGACGAAATGAATGTACATAAAGACATGTTAATGCTTTCTAGACATGATAGATAGCATGGTCTGAGTTCATCTTCAGCCTCAGGCATAATATCAGTTATAACGACCGACCCTTTTCCTACGAATTACATTTCAATGTCCATGTTAAAATTCTCAATCTTCTTAACCGCGTAATATTTACTGCTGAAAATATCGCTATTTGTACTGGAGTACGATAACTTAGTACCGCAATATGTCGAGAAATATTCATCGCTATCATGAAGAAATCATTTTACTGGAATAAAAGAATAAAATACCTTAAGGTTTACGGTAGACGAATAATAGTTCCAATTTTCAGTTCAATACTCAGCAGATAATTACTTCATTATAGCTATCCGTCACTGTTTATTATCCAAAACTCATTTACCGAGATGCAACGTTTACGTTTGTGTATATACGCTTATCATGGTCATGGTTGGTCAATCTTTCGAGGAGAAGGCTTCCAGCTCAAGAGTATGAGGAAGTAATTAAATCATTTATTTTGAACATAAGTTAATAACGTACAAATCAAAGATGTACACATAGCAGATTTACATTTTGTGGACAGAAAGGGGCACACTCTACAGTACCTTACGACAAAAAAAGGCAACAGCAGATTTGATCAATGAACTACCACCAAATCACAATATCCATTTTCAATTTTCTATTTTTAGTAACAATGTTCTTGACCTTAAACCCATGTCACCAAGACATAGCTGCAACTTATTTATTTTTTTTTTTTACACTACTCACTAAGATGTATTACTTGCACTTTGAGACAGTGAATTGCTTGGGACGGGTTGCAAACGGATTTTGTAACAACATAGGAGCCACTTAATAAAATATAATGAGGGTACGAAAATAAATGTTGATAATTTGTAACAAATATAAGTCATGCTTTCGGTTCATCTTTATTAGTGAAGGTTTTGGCGATGTAAAAAATGAAATATCTTAATATAAATATCAAGAGATCACACACACAATATAAATATTAAGAGATCATACACACATAATTTTGTATTTCTATATATTATCGAGGTACACCATGTGCAACTCACACCTTACTATTACGGGTTGTACCTGGATCTGTATGTAAAAAGTTGTCGTAGCGAGGTACATTTTAGGTAAAGCTCGGTATATATAATTCAACATTGAAACTAAGCATTATTTCAGCCCCCCAACCCAAACCAAACATAAACGCTTCATACAAAAAAAAAAAACACACAACCCTAAACCCACCCAAAAACCGAAAAATACAAACCGAAGTACAGGATTTCTACCTCACCAATTCGAGGTAAAGGATTTCTACCTCAAAAGTCAAAGTATACCAACACATTCACATACATCGTTAAATATGATATGCTGGTATTTTTCGCTGTGTGGGATACATTTATACTAAGTAACTTTATACATATGCGTGTACCTTGTACATTTAGCATGTTTTACTATAAAGTTTTTTGAATTGTATTTGTTGTAAACAATAAACTCAGATGTACATGACTTTTCGATGTGTATATCTACATCACAGATATTGTGATAAGGTCGTGTGTATATATAACTACAATGAGAGACAATTTGTATAACACACATGTCACATTAGCGGTCTACAGGGACACGCCAAAGACAAAGTACTCACTAAATATCTCAAGTTATCGGAATAAAACGCCAATATAGGCATATTAGCATTGTTCTGGTATTTGTCTCCTGTCCCACATTTCATACTTTGTCCCAAAATGCTCTACTTTTTTTCTGGAACGTACGTATATTATTTTCCGTTCACGAACGGTTTATAGAAGAGGCCTAAAATGCACGTCTTTTGCCACACACAAACACACATACATATATGTCTAAATCCAAAGCAATTCTTAGCGGTAAGTAACATTTAATTTCTTAAATTAAGTAGGAAAGCATTTCACATTTTCTGATTAACGAAACACGAAGTACACGAACAAACTGACGTATATCACTACTTTAATAAATCACAATGTTTGTTAAAACATTAACTATTTGGGTATTCATAATAGAGATACCAGACTGATCAACTGATCAAATTCATATCTAAAGTTGTTAATTAGACGTCACGTTTTTTGTTGTTTTTTGTTGTTGTTTTTTTTGTTTTTTTTCGTTGTTTTTTGTGTTGTTTTTTTTTAACTTTAAAATAATTGAAAATAATGACTTTTCATTAGTTCCGATTTTTCGACAAGACACGACCTTGGTTTATATTCAAAAGGCTTCGTGTCTGGTAAAATTTAACAAATATACAATGGCAGGATAACAAGTATCGTCGAAAAATGATCTAAAATGTTTAAAGATGTATGCAAGATGCCAGCAACAATTAACGAGGCGTTTGCATTACTGAACATGGCACCAACACTTTCAGATGTTGTCTTGCACGCGACTGAGTATTTATTTTCCCTATATTTGACAGAATTGTGAAAATATTCATTACAAAGTTAAATTGGTGTCAGCACGTGTTTGTCAACAGCTGTTAAAAAGATCTAATTTTCGTTTTTGAATGTTAATTATCAAAGGATGTGAGGAGAAACAATAATCATCTTTTTAAGGTGTTTATTATTATCCAGAAGAGTGTCTGTTTAAGGATGAATTACTTAAGAGATCATTTGAGTTAATAATTAAAACATGTTGTTTCATCTGACATCATGAATATTAGATATGTAGAGAATTAACAAGGAAGTAATTATACTATTGTTAGACATTTAAAAAAGAAGCCAGATAAAGTTCATGGCAGTTGGTTGTATAACGAATGAAGAGGAAACAGTTTCATTTTATTCTTTTCTACAAGGTTTGCACTGAAAATAAACAGAATGAAAAGAAATTACCGCACCAAAGAGAAAAAAAGAAAAAAGAACATTACTTTCCAAAATCATAATGTTGTCTATAAAATAGCACAATATTGTTTTATGTGGAATGTGATGAATGGGCGTACCAAAGTATTAATATGATATTACTGCGAAGAAAGGATGTTCTTTGGTGTTTGTTGTCATTTCGTTCAATTTTTGTATTGATCTTCATTGAGGCCAAAAGAAAAAAAGTTCCGTTTCCGGTCTTCAGCAATTAAAAAAAGAGGATCGGTATGTCGGGATTTCTTTTCCTTTCTTTTTTTACATGAAGCGAAAGGTAAAATTAGGGAAATATTCTTTTTTGAAAGTAAAAAAAGAGGGTGGTCGGGAGACCAGAAACGGAACTATTTTATTTATTTATTTTATTTTTTATTTATTTTTATATGTAATTCATTTTGGATTTCTGGACCCTTTTTGTATTACCATATCATATATATATATTTGTTGCTTGTGAACATCTTAAAAAAAACTCTCCGATACCACAAAAACTGTAGACAAAGGAACGTTACCTATTTGTTTTAGATATCAATCTATCTAAGATTTTGTATATAATAAGCTTTGCCTATCAATTACTTTGCAAAAAAAATGGACGATCGTGTCAATCTTCAGACCAGGGGATAATTTGTCTCGCTAAAAAGATAGAGATAAATCGTAATTTCATTGAAAGAAAATATGTCTCCCTGACAAATGGCTTATCAGTGATCCTATCAAGAAATTATATGAGATTATAAAAGGAGATGAACGGAAATAATCAGTTCTTGTAAAGCCTTGATTAGATAGGTTGTCCTCTCCTTGTTTGATGCTTGTACTTTGAAGACAATATGGTCATGTGATAAAATATTACTTTATTCGAAACCTAGGGAGTATGTGTTTCTTTGCATTTTATATTGCATATATTAGAAAGATTTTTGGGCACTGTTTAGAGCTAAAGCACAGTGTACAAATGTAGACTTTACACCTACCGGAAGTATGCATCGAATAGGCATACAAAAACAATAAAACATTTAGACCAGGCATTTAAATAAAGCAATATTGCATGGAAACTGAATTCTAAGGTAAGCGCTGTTTACTTTTTACAAAGTGTGATAGTTACTTTTGACTGTGATTATTGCCGCTTTTTTACAATATATGCGTGCATTTTGGAATATACATAGAAAATAAGAAGCGTATAAATGAACAAAAGTCGACATTCTTTAGTTTTGAAAGATTAAAAGATATAATTCATTTTTTTATTAGAATATATCGGTTGCTTAAACAAACATAAGTATCGAAATAAGTTCGTATTGAAGTGACGTCAAATATATTTTATAAAGACGCCTTAAGCATCAGAACTTCAAAATTTTAATTAATATTTTCTGAAAGATATCACTTCTCAACATCACTTTTCGAACTACAAATTGGTTATTTCCCGTCCTAGATTTACATTAAATAGCCGATTTTGAAAAATGATTTTTTTATTCAATAAATATTTTGATTACCTTTAGAACAAATGAAATACTTACATTTGGCGATTTATAGCATACAATTCTATAATTGTAACACGCGCGTACCTTCTCGGTGCCGTTTTCCGGTAACAGTACAATCTGAGTTCATACAACCATCTTTGGGAGGTGTTATTTATCCTACGTTTTCTAAATTATTCTGTTTCAAATTAAAATGGGGACAGTCAATACTAACACAAAGATAAGGAAGATAGAGCAAGCATACGCTCCATCAGAAATGATTGATCTTATTTTTTTTGGGGGGGGGGGGGGAATACCGGAAATAGGTGTAAAATTGCATCTGAATGTATGTTTTGCCTTATCTAAAACAAGCCAAATAACAGGGAAGTTTTATATCTGGTTGTTAGTTATCTACATAGTTTGCCATGCTCGCAAACAGAATACATAATATTCACTTGCAGACATGTGGAAATTAAAAACAAATGCCTGTATTTCCATTTTTCTATAGTATTTAGCATATTAGCAACATATTTATCATATTTCCATTAGTTTGTTTCATGAGAAATAATTTCTGCAAAGAGCACACTCTTATACAACAAAGAAATATTTGAATATGTGGTGTTTGTATACGTATATACTGGTAAAATAATAAATGCTTAAGGTTTCCCGTAAAATAAAATGTAGACGTATTCTGCAATGTATCAGTTAGTTAATTTGCGAAAGACTATAGTGCCTCAAATTATATATTGTCTTGCATCAGTATATATATTTAATTTGCAAGTCCATGATTGCTTCAAATGATACACTGTCTTGCATTGATGCATGTTTAACTTCTTTTACAGTTACATGGTCGCAAAAATTACTTTGAGATTCCTCCTCTCCTAGTGACTCATGGTACTAAATATTTTATCAAACGAGGTGTATACTAGCGTTATCTCTACGGGCATGCCTTGCTTTTACTGGCAATCAGAACCATTCAAAACCCAGACATTATATTTTAACACCATCTTGTCGGCATATCTTTTAGAGTATGTTTAAACAGCTTACATTTATTTGTGCATTTAAGAAAATATTTACATCTGCTGTTTCTAACAGAACAGTATGATCGTCCATTCGGAACGATTTGTTCCCTTAAGAGCAATAATATGGTTATTCATATACGACGATTCCAGCTTTGCTAAAGATTAAACTCACATTTAAATAATTTAGAAACATTTCAACTACATGTTATGTTATTCCAATACCCGATGGCATATCTTAAAACATTTTATCATTGCGTATTACCTCTTCCTATCATTCCAGTGATGGTTTAGAAATAAAGCGCTTACATTTACCGTTTCTTTGAAGTCATTTACTTACTTTTAAAACATTGCGTACCAAAACCATATGATATCCAATACAGTGATACCATAAAAAGGTCTAGCAGTACTCATGTAACAGATTCACAAAATGACACCATGGGACTAGCTTTGGTGGCACATTGGCAGAATGTATTGTATTGTATTGTATTGTATTGTATTGTATTGTAACCACTTCGAGTCGTTAGACGATGGTACCACAAGCATTTTATGCTGACAAATACACAAATAATAAACAAGAAATCTGAAGACATAGTTTTGAAGGGCGGAGTTAAGTAGTAGATTTACGTGAAACATGACACTTGCATGTTTTCTGCAGTAGCGATATGGGAGGGTGTCCGATTTGTGTATCCAAGGTCCAAGTTCGAAAATAAAAAGGAAAATCTGCAAATAAATGCCAGGACAACAGCATATACGTTTTAAACACATTTTTATCGGGAAATGATAACACGAGTAATGTGTAATTTGAACATAATAACCAGGGCATAATTATAGTTGTTCCATTTTTATTTCCATAACCGGAACACAATATTTGTTCTTCGTGACAAATAACTATAACGGTCGTCAGAAATATTTCAGTAATTATTAATTTTGTCAATGTGTATGTAATTAAGCTGTGGAAAGTTCCTGTTTACTTAAAAATTTCAATCAATTGTTGGCTTTGAGCAACTCCCATGGTTTTTGTTTGCTTTTATTCGAGATATTGAATTATGATTGCTCATCCTGTCAGGCAAAGTAGCGTCGTGTCCAATAGTCGATTTAACTCGTGTCTCAAGAAATTCTTCAATTTTAGAATTTCCTCAACCCAATGTTTTGAAGTTATAGTTTTCTTTCACATTCAGCCTAGAGGCAAAATATTTTGAATTAATTTTAATTTGCCCAAGTTTTCACATGACACGGCTCTCGTCATAAGAATTGACTGACTTTATTTTGAGCTCTTTTTCCTGAGAGGTGCGGGTATGTCGGTGTTTTTTCCCGGTTCGACCAAAGTTTCTCAAATGAATTCTACCGACAAAATACCCAATCACACACACACACACACACACACACACACACACACAATTCACTTACTTCCTTACCCATTTATATCAAGTTCCCCACAACAATCATTTCATTATGTGTGCACATATATGGTATGATATGTACGAAGTTTATTTGTATAGCAATTTCTATGTACCTTAACCCTTTCCCTCATAGAGGACACCATGAAAAGACCTATGCGAACAGCATAAAACCAGATCGGGTTTTATGCTGTTCGCTGCTCCTCAGTGGTCTGGAAATGAGGATTTTGTAAATAAATTTGGTAAGGTTTAACTGTGGTTTTCTGCAGATCAGGCTTTATGTGATACATATTGAGGGCGTCAAAATGAGTATATATGAGGGAAAGGGTTAAATTTGTTTAAAATATATTTTGAATGTACACGTGGTGTAGGTACACAAGGATCGGTGGTTCTCAAACACTACTTAAAACAAATGACATATGTAGTTAACGTGAGCATATTTTGTTAGGACCTTAAACAACTTTTGGAGATAAAAAAAAAGTTTATTTCATAAAACTAAGAAAATACTGATGTAAATAAGACGAGGTTATAAATAAATAATTAGGAAAACATATTGCATGCAACGATCAATGATATGTCCCGTTAATAAGGAAACAGGCAAAATTGGATAAGTGACAATAATTACTGGTTCTTGTTTTTATTTCCTGTAATCAATCATCTTCAGTGATAGCTCAAGGTTTCTCTGAAATATACGGTTGCATAAAAAATTACAGAAAACTAGATCGCAATTTATTGAAATCTTCTCGTTTAAGCAACGCTCCTCGGGTGATCAACTTAATTAGATATTTAACCCTTTCCAAGTCGATGTCTGACAAAGCGAGCTTTTTTGTATCAGTAAACAGTTGTTTCAATATGGTAGACTAATTATCGTCTTGTGGGATGATAACTTGCGACTGCAGACTGCCAGAACGTGCCTTCAAAATATCATCATCAGCACCTCTGTGAATGTCGTTGTGAAGTATCACATTCGCTGTAGTGCACCTGTCCTTGTCTTCATAACCCGCATCTCAGGATGCCTTCCAACTGGCTTTCATTAGGTCGGAGGTTCTATCTTGATAACCTCAATATGCTCGGAATCTTCCTCCCACTCCTTCTGTAATTATCTTGGTGTATTTTATGACTAAAATAAAGTAAAACCTCGCTTTAAGACCCCCTCGGATTCATGACCACTCATTTTCAACCAATACTTTGAAGTCCTGTTCTGACTTTATTGGTCAAATTCACTATAAAGACCCCCACCCTCTATAAAGACCACTTATTTTTGAAACCAAATAGTTTGAAGTCCTGTTCTGACTATGTTGGTTAAATTTACTTTTAAGAGCATCTCCCTTATATGACCACGTTTTGTTGGAAGCTAGGGTGATTTTAACAGCGAGCTTTTACTGTCTTATCGCAGCGACGGTAGATTCTAAACAAAATATAATTAATTTTTGACTCATAAATATTTATGTACATGCTTTAATGAATATTCATTTACGTAGTTTTAAATGTTAAATGAAATAATGAATAAGCATGACATCCTCTTTTCTTACATGTTTGATCCTACCAAAAGTTTTTTCAGTGCATTTCTCAAACTCTACAAACGTAAAATACATGTAGCACATTTACATGTATATAGCGAGACCGGCTCTAATCACACCCAGGATAATCCTGGTCTGTATTTATATCAATGGTAATGAATCGCCTGAATTAGAGATAAGCGGGGAAGTTACAATTGTACTTTCTTGTAAGATGAGAGGATACTATATGTAATAATGATTTTAATTATCACTTTATGTCATCGTATTTTGTATTGTATGTAAGAAGGCAGTGTGTTACATTTTTACAGGTACACATTTCTTTTCGTATGTTACACACAAACATTATATATAAAATACATTACACTATTCGGTATATTTACATAAGCAGCAACTATGACGAAACTTTCTTTAACCAGACAGGTGTAAAAAATACAATTTCGAATGCAAATCTTTAATTAAAATGTAGCAATAATGAATACAAAGCTGTAATAATACATACAAAATTGCAAAAATACATACAATGTTGCAACGATAAATGATATCATAAAGTTGTTATCAGAATCATACTATTGCGACAGAATGTTGCATAATCCATCAAATGTAGGGCATACTTTCGTTGTAACTTTATCTGTCTAATCTACTATTGACCAAAATGGTCTGCCATAAAACAGAGCATCGCAGAGGATTAGTTGGCAGGGTTTACATTTTGTGTCAGTAGTTTTTATGGAGAATTTTCAGCAATTTGGAAAAGTGTTTTGACATTTTATGCGTATAAATGCACACTGCACATACAGCTGTTGAATGCCACAATTATCTGTTTTTATGCTTCTTATTTGTGCCTTGCTGTAACCTTATTGTATTGACATTTACGATTATATCATATATATTTAAAATTCATGCGAAACCCGTTATGAAATGTGTACTCACTTAGTTTGAGTAAATGTGCATATTCACGTTTTCGTTAGTCTAAATATACATGTATTATTATATTATATATTTTTATATAACATTATTTTATTATATTACATTATATTGAGAACAGTATGACAAACATCACATGTAATGTCTTTTATTTCGAAAAGATTCAATAAATATATATTTTAGGGGATTCTATACAATTCAAACGTTTTTTTCTGACAGAAATACATTTAAATCAACGAAAACTTGAATACACGCTTTCTTTTGCAGTTGAGTATACTTCATAAAATTGTTCAAAACAATAATGGCAGATAATCGTTTAGTTGTTTTAGTCAAATATCTGAAACTGAAATAGCGTTTTCCTCGCGAGAAAAAAAGAAAACAAACAAAAAAACACAGGTGAACGGGATTTGAACGAGAATTTGCTGAGACGCTTAACATCTTGCAGACGCTTGACAGACGATCTGCGATCTGTTGATAGGCATTCACATTTGATTAATCGACAATGAATTGAAGAGAAAACTCAGTTTATCTATGATTGATATGAGCTAGTTTACACATCTTACGTTATCTCGAGCTTCTCTTGATTTGCTCTTTACCTATATCAGAGTTGCGGATCTCTGTTCGGTTATTCTGTCATTGTTATATCCTGCGGTTTCTCAGATGTACTTCTTGTAAATAATGACTGACGTTTTAAGAACTGTAAACGTCAAATATTTAGAAAGATGTTAAGTAACATTTTAGTGTTTGGCAAACATTCAAACAATGCGTAACTTCCTTGACAGATAAACAGGAATACGACGCTAGGCAGTTTAATATGTTTATACGAATTCCCTTTTTGTTGGCATCCAATACCCAGTATTTCAATCATCCGTACTTCGATACACTTGAGGCTTGTTTATGTGTCCTGGCACACTGACAATCGGATGTATGTTACACTGTTAAAACTTTGATGGGTAGCAATAGCTATCTGTATTTTCAATTTTATTTGCATTGCCGATTTTGTTCACATTCAAATCTATTCTAATATATGATGCACCAATGTTATATGTTTTAGTATTTAATTGCATATGGCGTTTGTATAAACACCTATGAAAACAATGGCTTCAGTAACATCAGATGCAATATATATATATAATTTATGTGTTGGTAAAATATTTAAATAAAAAGCTACTGAAAAATTCATACATACGTCTCACCGTCCCCTAGTGACTGAGTAGTTAGAGCGTCCGCCCCAGAAGCAGGAGGTCGTGCGTTCGATGCCCGGCCGCGACATACCAAAGTTATAAATAATGGTACTGGTGTAGCTTCCATTATTTGTGCTCAGCATATAGGGTTAGTTCAAGGACTGGTTGGCCCAGTGTCAGGATAATGTGACTGGGTGTGGTATCATGTCACATGTCAGCTGTTTTATACTGCAGTGTGGCAGCACTATATCTGTCTCAAGTAGACATAGTCTCCAAGTGATTGAAATGCTGTCGGTAGGACGTGAACAAAACAAACAAACTCAAAAGATTGCTTCGAAATGTATGGAAAAGTTTACCGCCAGTTATGGCCGTTTCATTTTCGAGACAATTTTTGCGCAAACGTTTCCACAATGACACGTGATAGGCTTTGAGTAGTAATATATATATATATATATATATATATATATATATATATATATATATATATATAGTGTTCTCTAACATATCTAGCAGCATAAGTATGTCCTTTCCCTTTCACAGAATGAATAAATAATAGATAGCGGGGTGACACTCTCATACTCAGCTGCGATAGTTTTGTAAATGCATTTGAATTTAAACTTGTTTACAAGTTTTAAATTCAATGGACCATCTGCATAAAGATAAGGACAAAGTTGATAGACTTTGTTGAAGCGTTTGAACATCTATAAGAATATAAATATGAAAACCAGTATTCTACACTAAATATCGCAAAATATAATTAGCCTGTGCAACGTTATTAAGTACCCCGTAATGGAAGTTACCTCTGATATATTTTATATACCTAGATGGTGGGACAATGTCTTAAGGCCGCTCACCCATAACACATTACATAACATACTTTTATTGGCTCAAACATTTTTACTATTTTTCTTGCCATTTTCGAGGCAAACCAAATGAAAACATTTACAGAGAAGCAATATAACACTGCAACACAAAATGTTGAGAAAAAGGGGATTACGCACTCCTTGAAAATGTTTACGAAAATATAACTCATCTGTCTGTCAACACTAAAAAGCAAATATATTAAATATCGTTTCATGAATGTATCTGATTATGGTTTTATGTTGTTTTTTTTGTTGTTTTTGGGGGGGGGGGGGGGTTGTTTTGTTGTTTTTTTTATATAGACTGTCTAGAAAAAAAAAAGGCATTTACATGTATATATTTAATATAAGGTGAAAAATGAGGTCATTCCTTTAACTTATTTGCAAAATTAATATATTTGAACAAATTAAAAGCGTTAACTGACTGACAAATGACTGAAATAATGCGGTGACAAGTTAAACTCAACAAACAGACAACTTCATGTTTTAAAGTATTCAAATCTATATGCAAGATGGTATACCGCTCCTATGGGGAATGCGTCGAGTATTAATGGAAAAGAATTAACATCATATACGATAATGTCATAAAAAAAAACAAAAAAAACAAAAAAAACAGCAAGGATACTCAACCCAGATTTAATTTAGATATGTCTTTCATAAATGAACTTTGATGAAATATGTTTAAAGATTGGGTCTCCATTTCAGCCTGGAAAAAGATCCAAAATCCAATTAATTGATTCAATAGCATTAAATCATTCATGGGTAATTTCGAAACAATACTGTCCAATGCCGCGCTGTAAGATGAAATTTCAAGCGATTGGTTGTGAATTGTGGGGTCGAATGTGACAGACGTTTTACTCAATTTCACAAGATTGATATTTCAATATCAAGTGAAGCAGACCTCGGAAAGATGGATAGATTTTTGAGACCTCTTGTTAAACATGTTGCTCGTTTTCAAGCATAATGCGTTGGTTAGCTCAAATGTTTGACGCCCTTTACTTCGTGAACTTTGTCATACATTACACGTGTTATTTTACACTATTGTTTTCTGCCGGTTTCTTTATGAAGCTAACAGAAGCATTTCTTGTATGTTTGACAGGAAATCCGTATAGCAAAAATTGTCTTTAATAGGTTATATTTGACTAGAAAAGCCTTTCAATGACTGATGCCATATGTTCTAGACTCAATGTATTTTTCCGTTAACATTCGTTGAAACATAGATTTTTGTATAATTAGTAATTATAACGCTATAAACCTCAATTATTTGACCGGGTTGGTTATAATTAGGGTAAGTGAGTGTAAAATTGCTCAGCAAATATTGGAACTGAACACAGCGAGTCCGCCCTGGCGAACGTTACGCAGTCGACATAATAAGATGGCTATAACATTGGTAATTGAGTGTCCAAAGAGCAGCCGATGACGAGGGAAAGTTCGTGCATGCTAGATTGGGTTTACTAATGCGACGTTAAATCATTTCGAAGTTTTCTTGGAATCACGACATTTGATTTTTTTCCCGTCTGTCTTCAGGTGGATTTTGAAGTGTTGGATTACCAAGTGTTCTTCCTAGATTTGTGTCGTCGGTGGAACGATGAATGCCTCAACTTCAGTGTCCGTGAAGCATTCTCCAAAGAGGATAAAACTTAAAAACAAAGGAGGACAGGCCCAGTCTCCTGACTTAGAGGTAAGTGAAAGAGAAATGCGGATCGGTATTCAGATCATATTGTCCTAAAGTATAGTGTTTTTTGTTGTTTTTTTTTAGATACCACAGTGTTCTTAGAATATCTGATACCATTACAAGAGGCTGTTAAAATCCTATTTATGAACCAATTTTTATTTTTATATCTCGATTAAATTTTTATTTACCAGAAAGTGTGTCTGGGAAAATGTTGACGTCATAGCGTTATAATGACGTAATAAAAATCCGAGTGTGTGCTCTCGATCGGAATCCTACTTATTTCTTTTCCAAATCATTATTCTAATGGGAATGTTTATGTTAATTCTGTATATAAATATTTAAAAAAATTATATTGTGCTATAGCAATGAAAAATGAAACCGAATTCGAGGTTAAAGAAAAACCTTTAAAGATGTGTGTATCATAAATTAATTTTCCCGTTTCAATTCACAAAGCACACCATGGAGTTATAAACATGTTTGTATATTTGATAATACATTTTAAGTAGTTTTGCCACCAAATAGCGAGCAAGCACTGTAGTAAATCATATCATTTATATATACCCAGAAATAAGCTGTCCCAAATGATTAATTGAGAGTCCTTACCGTATGGTGACATTTTATCTGCGTTGTATGTGTTTGTTTAAAAGCATTCAGCTTCACGATACGAAATGAAGAATTACTCCTTACTTATAAAAGCTTGACTGCTTGAAGCTCTCAACCTAATCAAATAAAACGTCAGTACCAATTTTATATCTATACAGAATCCAGTAACAGAATAGCAAGCACCTCTTTGCAGCAGAGCAGGTTGAATAATCGGTTGGCGCCCGAATATCGATATTGCTATTATAAAATGTTGTTTTATCGTGATGAAACATGGAAAACAAAGCTACTGTGAGATGAAAGATTAGATTAACAGTACAATGCAGTATACAGAGAACAATATACAAATTTTATTAATAACAATATGCAATAATGATAATACACCATTTTGTGCATATAATTTCCAAAAAAGTTCATCGTAAATAGGATACGGCTTGATTGCATACTATTAACTATTTACGACTGAACGCATGCAATCAATATTGTGGTATATCACATAGCATACATATCGTATAGAATACATTCCAGCATTATCCCTTATAATAGTATGGACACTTGTGACTGCCTTTGCTAATAGTGCAGACCGAGATAAGTCTGCACGTCCTTGCAGTCTGTTCATTATCTGTACTATTTCGCTTTTCAGTTAATAAATTTTCAACAAAAAAAAAATGAATAAAAAATAATAAACAAGTATTGGCACTGTTCAAAATGAATAAAGGACAAGTCCAATTAAGAAACAAGGTAAAGTCTAAAAGGGACTTGTTTCTGGTTACAGACTGAAAAAAATATGGGTCAGTAGGTCGGCCTTTTTTTAAGACTTAATTTTGAAATGTAACCAGCTAATTTCCAAATTTAATGATAAAAGTGTCTTGTGCGGTAAGATTTATTTTGTTTTTAACCCTTTCCCTCGTAGAGGACACCATGAAAAGACCTATGCGAACAGCATAAAACCAGATCAGCCTGCGAGTAACTCGCAGGCTGATCAGGTTTTATGCTGTTCGCTGCTCCTCAGTGGTCTGGAAATGAGGATTTTGTAATTAATTTGGTAAGGTTTAACTGTGGTTTTCTGCAGATCAGGCTTTATATGGTACCTATTGAGTGCGTCAAAATGAGTCTATATGAGGGAAAGGGTTAATCCCTTATTGTGCTCGTATTTCAGTTATAGTCGGTTGTAGTGCAAGTAAGGCGCTGCAGATGGTAACTACGGCACCTTTATCAACATTGTTTAACACAATCAGGAAAAAACATGAACATTTTTGTTACTGATTTTAATTAATATGCATATGTTTAACATGTCCATATGGTTTAAAAAGAAATCGACGAAACTAATCCTTAATTTAAAAATGGCCGCCTCCATCTTGATTGTTATATACTAGTTTGAAAATGAAGACAAGGAGACAAGAATCAAATATGACGACAAAATTCTTATAATGCTCTTGATTATAAGATGTTTTACAACATGTTAAGTTGGGTACAGCTTATTCACATGACATTTACATTGAAATTCCATTTGCAATCTTCAACATTGAGTAGTAATTCGGACGTCATTTTGTTAGGCTCATACAAAATGGGTCCAGGTGGGTGGGTGGGGGCGGCGGGGGGGGGTGGAGGTAATATCATGGGTCGGTCGGGTAACCAGAACAAAACTTTTTTTACGCCTAATGGTTAGATAACATATTTTGCGATTTTTTTCACAAGTTACATCTAAATCGCAACCGACCGGTCCCCTGTATCCACCCACCCGCTGTGTTGACATAGTTATGAAAAATATACAAGTTGGCACAAATGACACAAAATCGTGTTCCAGGGGTAACTTTCCTGGCTGCAAATCCGAAGGTTGTGGGTTCTAACCCTGTTTAAGGCCAATGGTGTTTCATTACCTTCCCAGGCGCAAAGTACTGGTCCAACCCAGGAACCGACGAGAGGAATTAGTTGTCAAAACGTGTGTCCTTATCGACGAAAAATAAATAAGTTTAATCTTCAAACCTGACATAGCCTCATTTCGAAACACCCTAAGTCAACTCATTTAGCATTTTCAGGAAACGATTGCCATTTATGTTAGACCTCCTATTTAGACAGTGTTCCTACTTTGATCTCTATTAGTACATCGATTAATCACGCCTTCAACTGTGCAAACGCTACTGTAACAGTTCTTTGCTAACTCTAGGACAACATGTTTTTGCTACTAATTATTTTGCACTATAACCTTTTTCCAAGTAATTCTAGATCTCTCGGATGATTAATGTGACGGCTGCTGTTAATTTTGGTAACAATCAATTAATATACACTAATAGTATTACGATAATCGAAGATCATCACCAGTTTACGTTGTTGTGTTCCAACAGAGAGAGAGAGAGAGAGAGAGAGAGTTTAAGTCAACGATATCTGTAATTCAAAATGTATTAATATTCAAAACATATTGCATGTATTTCATTGGAAATATTTTTTAACTGTCTGACCTCAATTTTGACCTACTTAGAAATGATAACTTCAGACAGTATTAAATTAACATATTAACGATTTTCTACGGTAGATATTTCTTACATTACAGGAAAAAAGGTTACGCGCCGAGCTGAAACATATACAGTCAAACCTGTCTTAAGCGGTCAGTCAAGGGAACATAAGAAAGTGGCCGCTTAACAGGGTTGACCGCTAAATGAAGTTTATATATATCAAAATGCTACAGTTTGGGTAATATTAAAAATGACCGCTCAATGCAGGTTGACCGCTTAGTACAGGTGACCGCTAAAACAGATCAACTGTACTTCGTATTCACAAAGTTTTAAGTACTCTGACTCAATGACAGCTTCTTTGATATTGTTCTTTTATCAAAACATTTCTCTTTGGTGCACGTGGGACTTGTTTCGGGCAAACGTCATAAATATCAGCAGTCTAGTATGCCCCGCGCTTTATTCATTATAATGCTGTTTCCTAGGATGAAAGAATTATAATAATTTGTACATCATGAAACGCCATATAACCGTTTTTACATTCTCCATTGCTGAAAGCACCATCAAAGCCGCATATTTTTTTTAAAAGACATTTCTTGTTTCTACTATCTTCTCAAAACCACAGTCATTTCAAGCCAATTATTGTTAGAAAACGACAAATGATTAAAATAAAAAATTAAAAATTAAGAGTAGCTTATTTATTGTTTCTAGGTCATTTTGAGAGACAGTATACTAAATGTTTAGTTGTTAAAGTGTCATGTTTTGGATTACATTAACACTCTCCTCTCCATTAAGCGACAACAAGATAATTATTGCGTCGCCGTATGCCTAAAAAAAAAAATATATATATATATCCGAAATTTGTGCAATCCTCTTGAGATTTATCATCTTTCAATATACTATTTCATTGAGTTTCATCTTCATTTCATCATACAAATGTCCCCATTCAATGAATTAAATTTTAACAATCATGTGAAAATATTTTGAGACTGGTAAATTGTGAGTACCCTCCTTGGTTTAAACATTTTTATTTCTCAAACATAGCTATTAAGAATAACATCAGTGCAGCATATATATACATGTATTAGGTTACAGGATTCAATGTTATAAAAATATTGATATTAATACATGGGGATTTAAACGAAAGCTACTGTAACTTAATGATTATAAAGTTTATTTCCTCTTTCAACACTGTCGTTATGTGGCATGCTCTATATGTCAAGTGGGAAAATACTTATCAACAGACAGTTGAACTCTTTCTAAGTATAACAGAATATGAAAGTTAGGAAGATAGAAGGAAAAGAAGTAAGTAAAATGAATGACATCAGTGTTATCCAAATCAAATTTAACGCGTGAGATCCTCATTTTTATCATGTCATGTCGATAAATCGATACATAACGGAGTCAATGTACAAATTTGAGATACAAGCACCTTTTGAAATATTTTTCCCCCCTTAAAAAATACAATATAATATTGAATCAGTAAATATAAAAATTTATCTCATTTTGCTTTTTCTAAAAAATAGATATGTAAAACAGAACATAGCCCAAGCTTCCTTAAGTCTAACTTTACTTGTAAATATGCTTTTCAACCAGAAGACATCGTTTCGCGAAAAATATATAAACCACGTGGTATGGCCACACTGACATCATATCCTTAAAGAAAGTCGAACACTCTATTATTCACGAATATTAAACCCCACGAAAAAAGATGATTTCATGGGCCAAACGTTTTATAGAACATGAATAATTTACTATGTATATAATTGACGGCTATCAAAGTCAACGAAAATACTAAACTTTACAGTACTTTCATATTTTCAAAGTCTCCCTCTATACAAACTGCAGATTTCAAAAATCAATCATGCGTGATCATGCAGGATATGGAATTTCCAGCTGCGGTTCAGACATTTTAGACAGGAACAGGGCTGTGCCGAGTCTCTGCCTGAATTTTTTTGATCTCGAGGGTACGAATATTGATTTTTTCTCTCCCTCGCAGACCGTTAGCTTCGATACCAAAACATCGCACTTCCATTTTTTCTTGCCGCTTAAGCAATACAAACATCAACATATTGAAAGAAATCGTACGTAAGTATTTACCGAAAATCGGATGTTCGTTTGAATGGGAATTACCATGCTAAAATACCCCTTTCCGTGACCGCGCGTAGTAATATTTTGCTTGAATTTACATTCGCACTGTTAACTGAAAATATAGGAATAACGGAAAGCTCTATCATTTCAAAACATATCTATATTATCTAAATACATGTTATCTTGATAAATAAGCAAAGGTAACAGAAAAAAGTATTTTTGTCTTGGGGACTATTTATTTGTCCTACATTGTACACATATGCATAAGTTGCTAACTGTATCATATACATAAACATATTGATAGTTTTAATCGCGTAAAATAGGAAATAAACACAATGTGTTTTGTGGTTGTATTTTTTCAGTAATTTGAGCCGTAGGCACTGCATTGCTTGTGTCGCGAGGTTGTTGAAAATTAATGTTCAAGTTAAAAGAGCAATAATATAATGTGTTGCTTTAGAAAAGACTGTCAATGAGCTTCTTTGGAATGATTGTCATGAGTAAACCGTCTTGTTGGAACTTAATTGTGTATAGATGTACATCGATTGATCATCGTTCTGTTCAAAGAAGACGGATTTTTGTGATCATTGACATAAACTTACAGGGAATTGGAACATTGCTGTCGGTAACTTTAATGGCCCTAGTGTTTGTTATTCGTTTATTTTTTTTTTTAAACCTTTTTTTGGGAAATGTTTTTTTTTTTCCAAAGAAAGGATCAGTGCATTGCAGTAGTACATCGTGTCTTTTTGATGAATACAACAGATATGTGTGAATAGGGTATCGTTCCGTGTTGTCAGGGGCTGCATACCATTCCTCGGGGGACACAGACGTGTAATTCTTACATCTTCTCGAGTTCTTGATTTTGTGGGTTTTTTTTTTTTTTTTTTTTTCGGTATTCTAGGATGTCATTTGAATTCAAAGGGTCATGCTTTTAGACAATATCCCCCGGCAGATATTTCTGTTCTTCTCAGCCCCCCAGGGACACCAAAACGTAATGTACCGGTATTCAAAATCATACTACCGTGTTGATTGTGTTGAATGACAGTATTCATAAGGCTTACTTATTTATGTCTTTGTCAGAGAGAGATAGAGAGAGAGAGAGAAGATGGGCTTTTATTGAATCTTGAGCCTTTTCCTTGCTTCATGCGTAATGCGTCTCTGGTTTTTGAAAAGTTCAAGTCCGGTTGATGTAACTTGACAGGCAATATTTTTGGTGTTTTAGATAACGATCAAAACTGCTGACAAAACCTCGTAAGTAGGACGGTTCGTACTCACAACCATCTGCCTTGATAATGGAATCAGCAACATATCTGTTACGATTGAGTTTCCTCGTATCGCGGTACTAACGAGTGAAACAGAAATAAAATATCAATGAAGTCTTCTATATTTTTCTGTATGTCACTGTTATTCCTTTTTGTACCGTAATATGGAAACATTTATTTTTTTCAGCCTTTCTAATAACGTATTAAAAAACCACTGGAGTTTGAAGTTCTGTCAATAATTAAGGAATCTATAGAAAAAAATCCACGTACTGGTATAAGAAAAAAAACACAAGGAATGCAACCCCTTTTCGCCACCCAACACGCGTTTGCCTGAATTATACGAACGGAATGATGAATGATAACAATTTAGCGAGCATACTCGATAGGGTATACAAAAATGCACCCAAAACAACCGATGGTATTTTAAATCACGCCATTCTATAGAAATAACTCGACTCATTTTTTCTCATTTTCCTATGCAGACAGTGTCGTCGTAGCCATTCGCTGAAGTCACACTATTGTAGCTTCAGGGTTAATATTTAAATCTTTTACTTTGTGATAAAATGTTTTATTTTGTGATAAAATTGTTTGTGCTATTGCATTAGGTTCTGAATAATATACAGATATGCTGATTTGAAACATTTCGTATATTGCTATTCTAAAAATTAAATATTTAAAATAAAATGGAATAATAAGGTGGGAAAACCCATCAAGGGACGTTACCCTTTCTTGCTTCGTATTTCCACTGAGCTGTAATTTGTGACGTCAGCGAATGGCTCCGACGACAAAATGTCAACTCAGGAAATGAGCAAAACTTGTTGAATTATGGCTGTAGAATGGCGTGATTTAAAATACCATCGATTTTTGGGTACATTTTAGTATACTCTTTCGAGTAGGCTCACTGGATTGCTACCATTCATTATTCCGATCGTATAATTCACCCAAACGTGGGTTGGGTGTCGAAAAGGCGTTGCATTCCTTGTTGTTGTTTTTTATTATGTACGGGGCTTATCGTTTACTATATATTACTTATTTATTGATAGAACTTCAAACTCCTGCGTTAAAAACATGCTATTTTTTGCCATGTTTGGCCTACATAGAAAATCCAATGATTCATTGTGTTGTGCTGGCTCCACCTACAGGCGTTGCTACGTGATTAAAGCAATTATCAATCATAAAAACAATACAGCAGACTTTTTTTCTGGACACCACTATAAAATTATTTGTTGTTTTCAAGTATAAAGGTATATTCAGCTTCTGCTTCCATTTTTTCATCAAGCGTGTCTTGGTTTTCATTTTCTCTTATGGACCCTGTGGTGTCGTAACTTACGTAGCGGCTCGCCATTTGTTTATACATTTGGCAGACGATGTCAAAATAAAAGTAGTTCGGCGATTACGTGACGAGAATGATATAGACAATCACGTGATATGTAAGATAGAATTATCGTTCATAGGGGAAATGATGAACATTGGTGAAAAATGGTATCACTCACAGCAGCAGAAACTTGCAGGTTGAATCTCTGACAGTCTTTTGAAAAGACGTCCTTTCAATTTATGCACGTAATATCATATATATATATATATATATATATATATGAAGAAAAATTGTGTGTATATTTCTAGAGCATTGTCCCTTTATTAGAAACACTATAGCTGCGTACCCACTCACTGGCTCTCAATTAATTACTGGGGCGCGAAACATTGTAATAACCTTGGGATATCAATATAAAACTGACTATCTCCTTGAAACCTTAAATGATAGGAATACTGGGCGACTTTGAACACGTTCAGAAATAAAAATGTTATCCTGGTTTTATAACGTATGCTGAGAATTACTGGCATGTCTTAATGAGCTTGTTTACATAAAGTTTTTCTTATTCCTTGTTCCAAATTACACGTTATACCAAATAACAGCACGGAATGGCACGTGCTCGAGAAAGATAAGACGTTTGCACTTATCTTGACGGTATGATTAATAAGCTCGGTAATTGCTTAAAAACTGAACTACTTACATGTGCAAACGTCGTTTTCTGAAAAGGAAAGAACACACGCATATTGTCCGGTCGACAAGGTTGACAAAACACAGTGTTTAAGGTCGACAAGGTCGAGGGAAACAGAGTCGACAAACAGAGTCGAAGTTCGACACACACACACACACACACAAAGAGAGAAAATTTCAGGTCGACAAGGGACCCACACAGTATCAGGATGAAACACTGGGCGGTTACCGTTTCGTCAATATGTCTGTTAAGGATGAATTAAATGAGTTATATATATTTACGCAACGATAACTTTGTTAAGACTCTAACTTTACCCTATTGACTGAACGGAATACTAAGTTGGTATTTTGATAGTATAATGATCGTTTCCCGCTTGCTCTAGAAAAATTCCAAACGATTTAAGCTTTTGAAATAACATTGATAAGATCGGTTCATGAAAGCGACATCAACGTAAATGATACTACAACGGGTCTAAAATGGGGCAATTTTTTTAGAAAGAAAAGTTTGTAGGGTTGGCCATGATTGAAATATAGTTTTATTCAGATAAATACTGAATTGATAACCTGCGGCTTAGATTAGGTTGACTCTTACAATGGGTGATACAGTAGGGCTAGACAGGGCACCTGTAAAGACTAGTTGACTATTTGAGTTTACCATCGCTTCGACAGTATTTCAGTCATATAGCCACGTCCAGCTAACTACAGGTAATTCGCGGATGCATCCGGGTAGAACCACTGACCTACCGCAAGCCTTTAAAGACGTTTCACTGCTGAGAAATTTCAGTTAGATAAAAAAAGGGCCATATTTAGCATTATCGTGCAATTATCAAGGGTGGAGCAAAGTAATGTTGGAACTGAAAACATAATTCTTGCCGTTATATCATAACAATTATGCACATAGTTTTGTTTATCGTCAACAAATATTCGGCAAACTCATGTGTCCATGCATGTTGATAGTTTCGTCTTTAAATGATATACATGTGCATCAGTTATAATTTTATTTCATTCATGAAATTTACACAAAGTTTTTGAGAGAGAGAGAGGGAGAGTCGATATTTTAAGAATTTAACTAAAGAAAAATCCAAAACATTTCAATAAGTTATCAAATTGCTCAATCCAATTTGAGTTTAACGTCCCGAAGAAAATATACCAGTCACTTTGGGACTTTTTCAACAGGGGACTGATAAGATATAGACACATGACATGATACCCAATACAGTCCCGTATTATCCTGACACCAGACTGACATGTCCTGGGAGTAACATTTTATACAAACAGCTAAGCAAGAGCTAGTGATGCATCCGAAACAGTTTTACTATTGGATGTGTCGAGGTCAGGTATTAGATCAATAACACTAACCAGTCGGTCGCTGAGACATACCTTATAATGATGGCTTTCGTATGTTTAGCGAAATAAAACATTTTATTTTATGCTTATTGTAAATATGTTGATATAACCTACACTGTGAGTGATATATTTGTTTTTTCGTCATTAACCCTTTCCCTCATATAGACTCATTTTGACGCACTCAATAGGTACCACATAAAGCCTGATCTGCAGAAAACCACAGTTAAACCTTACCAAATTTAATTACAAAATCCTCATTTCCAGACCACTGAGGAGCAGCGAACAGCATAAAACCTGATCAGCCTGCGAGTTATTCGCAGGCTGATCTGGTTTTATGCTGTTCGCATAGGTCTTTTCATGGTTTCCTCTATGAGGGAAAGGGTTAAAGCAGTTCGTCCACAGATGGTCACTAAAATTCTTTTTAACTATTGCATGGATTACGTTTAACAATAACCATCACCAACATTACATGAATAAATAAATAAATAAATAAATAAATAAATAAATAAATAAAATGAGGTGGATGAGTTTCTCAGTTACATGCAATGTCGTTACGAACGGTATTGAACCTTTTATTTAGAATTATAAAATCTATACTTAGAATTTCTTTTTCCATATGCCGTAATATGACTGATCAATTCACGCATGCGCCCACGTCATAGGCTGTCAGGAAAAATTCTTTAACATTTACGAGGGAGAGGAGGAAAATAAACACCTGCTGTAAGTAGAGGTGACACATAGGGTCACTTTTCCGTCGTCTGTCTGTTCGTCTGTCCAACTGTTTGTCCGTCCGTCCGCCAGTCACTTTTTTCTATCTCGCTTCAGCGGGTGACACACGTGTTCCAGAGAACACTCTTGTTTTTTATTCTATCGATTATCTGTGTACGAGCTGTTTTAAAGGGAGATCAATAGGGTATGTATATATGGATTTACATCATTCCAGTATTTACTAGTTGCCTCCCTTTTATACACAAAATAGTTTCATTTCATCGTTATCAGTTGATTGGTAAAGACTAAAAGTAAGAAGGAAATATTTTGTTTTGCGTATCGAAAATATCTCGAATTGATAAAACATCACTCTCGCTCCGCGCTTTTTGAATATGTGAAAATTGCATCTGTTCACATTTCGGTGACTTGTACTCCATAAAATTTTAAAACAATCGTTTCAATGTAATATTTTTTTCTAATATCTTTACTGTGATCTGTGAGTATTATTAAGGCATATTGACGATCGCTGGGATTCGAGTCGCTAGAGACCTTGCACTATTTAATCGTGAGGTCATGGGTTTGTTTCTTGGCAGCACTTTACCAAAATAATTCAAATGGCATTGGCATCCCCACCGTCCACACACCCCTATATTTTTTGTGCGTGATGTTCAGTTCTAATGATAGTTCCGGGACTGGTAGATCAACTTCAGGTGTCTGGATAATGCGTTAAGGTGTGGAATCACGCGCGTAGAGATGTATTTGTTTCCAGTAAACAAATGAAAAACTGTCGGTTGGACGCACTGGCACTTGATCCGCAGACTTGCCCATTTTATTGAAATGTTGATTACGCTTTGTTTTTGTTTTTTGTCCCCCTGTACTGTATTTTGAACATGGTAAGGAACGGAATCTGACATCACATTATTACGGAAATGTCGTAACTTTGTACAGATGTGTACATTACCGTTATATCCTATGTAAGTTCGATCAGTATGATATAACGAGTTACTGACAAAAGGCAGCCATAACGAAGTAATAACGCAAAATGTCAGCAATTTGTTTATTATTTTTATAAGTGCACATTATTAACTTCCGGTTTGTTATTTTCGGCGAATCTGATTAATGACGTTAAATAAATACGCGTGCAATTTCCCGCAATCTGTTGATGTCAAATCATATCGCTCGGTCCCCCCCCAAAAATAAAAATAAAAATGGAAGTTGATAGTGGAGCGGACTCATAAGGATGTATAAATTGCAAATTGTTGACACTTCGCGTTATATCTTCTTAAAGGTTACCTTCTGACAATGATTCGTTATAATTTGATATCGGACTAATCGAACCGCGTGCATAGAATATGATGGCAGGATATATCTGTACAAAGTTCGTAATGAGGTGATGTCAGATTCGTTCCTTACCATGTTTTAATATACAGTACCGGAGAACAAAAATAAAATCGTACATATTTTTGATTATCAGGATTCCATTGAAAAAGGCAATTCTGCGGTTCTTGTGCCTGTGGTTGGTACAGATTCTATAAAATACAGGGAGATAACTTTGCCAAACATGTTTCTGTATATCAGTTTGGGTTATCGATAAACGCTGAACAAATTTCTTAAACAACTTTAGATAAATATACATGTATTGATACATAGCACAACATTTAATGACATATTTAATACGGTTTAAGAGTGATTAAAACAGTATAGCTATATGAATGTAGACTGATTGGCAACTCTGTGGTGTTCCTTCTTGAGACATTGTTAAACGAAAACGAACGTCTTAGATCTCTGTAAGAAATAATCCTTACTGAGTGTACGGGTTGGATTTCAAGTCAAGAACTTGACATAAATTTAATTACTAACACCGAATGTATTTATTTGTCTATCGACCTTCAGTAACGTGATAGTACCTCCAACGCTTCGACCGAAATTTGTCATGATGATAGAATGAAATGGGAATCCAAGTTGTGAAATTATCCCCTGCCTCTCTGACAACTGTGGTCTTCATGTCGAAATCCTCTATAAATATACATCTTCGGCCGTCAGAGACAAAATGACCTGACAGAAACAGTCTGCCGTCAACTGAAGTGTCGGTTCTGTAAAAAGCTGATGATAATAAAAGCCGCCTTTTTTGCCTATAGTTTTATTATTTTACCTTCTTTCATTCTCCTGCTACTGTTTCCTAATGGGGAACAATCCCGCGAGACATGCTGTGGAAATTTCGCTCGGCATAGTTCTGCACTGGAATCATTTGAAAACTCCTCTGGCAAGAAATCATTGAAACTGTTCCCACGTGAATCATGTTGCAAGTCGTTTTTGGTGGGGCCCTGTTTATTCACAATATATACCAAAATATCTAAAGCAGCCTGTACATTATAATAAATTTATTGTCAATGATACTGAAGCAATATTATTGAAATTAAAAAATGATTTACTAATTGCACAATAATATATTTTCATTTTTGGCTGTAGATGTCAACAAGTGATGGTGTGTCCTTTGGTAGCTCCTGTCATTGTATGTGCACTTAAAAGGAAAAAAAACTAAAAAGAGAAAAGTTTGGGCCAAGAATCGGTATCCTGTACAAGGTAATGAAATGAAAGCAGCTCGTTCACAGTTATTCATTGACTAAGAGTTTGATTAAAACTATATGTATATATTACCTCTAGTAATACCGATCCGAACACGCATGATTATCCAATATAGCATTTCGTGATTGTAAAAATAAATGGGTAATTTAAATAGCATTATTATCTCTCTTTATTATCCCTCTGTTTATATTGTCTAGTGCCGTGTGGCGTCACATGACTGATCACACAAACACTCTTTGGGCATGCGCTCACTTCACGGGTTGAACATTTTTATAAACCTTTCGTTACCCGATACTATGGAAGACGCCATTTTACGGAATATGTCACGTGGTACAGCAAGTACTTTATTCTATAAATGTATTCAACCGGAATTCTCCGACATGTGTTAAGGAAAAAAAAACGTTTATTTTTCCGTTCAGTGTGACATAACTTGCCAAGTTTATATTCAATGTGACATACACTTGCCAAATTTATTTTCAATGTGACATTCACTTGCCAAATTTATTTGTCAAGAAACAAAAGCATGACCAATATTAACATGGACAGGATTTTTTTTCGGCGTATATATCTAACCTCTTTTGACATTTTTACGGATGATGACGCAAGATAAGACAACTATTTTCATTGGCGGAAATGTTGAACACGGGGGGAAATTTAGTAAAATAGCCTGACTGCATTTCTATGGTAAATATAATTATATTGATGATAAATAGTTCATATTGAAGTACTGAGTCAATATTATTGATGGAGGATTAAGAAATATCTGCGTTACTTAGGGAGCAATGCATACACTTTCAATAGTATTGACATCTGATAGAAATATGAATATTGTTTTGGCCGGTCTAGGGACATAAAAGTTGCGAAATGAGATATTAAGATTCTGTTGAAAGGTGCATTTATTTGCATGCGCTGAAACTAGCGATTAATGTCTCTGTCACCTTTCAGGAAAATAAAACATTAAGATGATCGATTTTTTTCTCTATTTCACCGAGGAATAAAGCAGTGGTGGCAGAAAAATGTTTATGTGCTATACAAAATGAAATTGGTGATATTTTCGCTTTTCTTTCTTTTTTGAATTTAAAGCCAAATATGAGCGGCGATGCATTTTTAGGATCAAACGTGGGAATTGTGGCTCCCCTGAAGCGATTTAAATGCAAATGATGCATTCTTGAGACAATTTCAACGCACTTTCTACATCACGTTGATATTACAAACATGTTTGTTCTACCATTCCTTGACGAAGTGTATACATTGTTTACGTGATAATGCCGGAATACTCGCCTGTTTTTACCATTTCAGTCATTCTTTTCTTTATGAGACAGATAAAGTGAGGCCTGATCACTCTCTAGGGGCATGCATTTACACTAAGTTACATTATCCTAACAAAAGCCTGATGAGTGCTAAGCAATGGTGTTATACGAATACCAGTATAAAGGAACAGTATGCGTGGGTTTTTTTGTTGTTGTTTTTTTGGTTTTATTTTTTTTTTTTTTTTTTTTTTTGCTTTTTCGTGTGTGTAACGCCGTTATACGTCGCAACGCCGTTAAACGTCGCAATTGCCGCTAAACGTCGCAGCACTAACGCTAAACGTCGCAACCACCGCTAAACGTCGCAACTGCCCTGCCGCCAAACGTCGCAACGTTAACGCTAAACGTCGCAAAAAAATCGACTGCCCCTAAACGTCGCACAACCTTAACGGTAAACGTCGCACTTAGTAGGGAGGTTCAGTATCGAACCTAAACATCACACATAAGTTCAGAGTAACTACTCATGGTTCTATAGCAACCACCCACATATCCCTAGCAACCATCATTAAGTCCTTAGCAATCAATCTCGTGCCCTTAGCAACTGCATAAAAGTCCATAGCAACCACTCCTGGGTCCATAGCAACAACTATCACGAAATTGGCCGAAACAGCTTCTTCAACAAAAAAGATTGTAGAAGGAAAAAACAATATTTTTTCAAAAGAAAACCTTGTTTTACATTGTAAAGCACGAGATTGATTGCTTAGAGCACAATGACTGTGAATAGGATATATTTTTTTTGAAAAGATATAAGAAATGGTAAAATAGTTATGTATATGTGTATGATCGAATAAGTTGCCTAAATATTCCATCAAAATCCCTTTAGTCATTTGAATAGTACAATATCAACTATAAAAAACAACAATTTGACACGAAATACTCATATATATATTTATTTATGAAATTTAAATGTCAGGTACAAAAAATAAGAAATGAGTTATTTTAAATATGCATGTTTAGTAGACAAAGATAAAATGCTATAATTATTTAATATAGTGTTCGTGTGCATGTTTTTATTCAATTCATATACCAAAACAGACCAAGTCTATACATGTTTATTCATGTACTTTTGATAGAAAACAGTGGCGTAATTCAAGAATTATAGGTTATCCAAACAAACCAAACCGGGAGAATGCTTGGTCGGATCAGGGAGTATTTCGGGCTTTATTTCCTGTGTATTTGAATAATACACGTCCTAGGGTCATTTTTATATTAAATTACGTTTTTTTTTTTTGGTTTAATATGCAAACATGTTATCTTGTTAAATAATATTATATATAAACATAAATGTATATATATATTGTCAATGATGTCAGATAAAATTGTTCCTTTAGAAAAATCAACTTTAGTAACAAATAATTTGTTAGATGTACATAATTTTGTTTACTTTATCTAAGTATTTTATATAATATTTTCTATGTTAACTTACAATCCTTTAAAAAAAAAAATATACATATAATTGTTTTCAAAAACCGGAATTAACTTGTTTACTTATAATTTTTTTTTTTTATTTTTTTTGGTATTTACATAATTAAGAATCACCTTATTTGTCGTTATTACCTTCGATGCTATTGTTTTTAAATGTTTATATGTCACGGTCTGAACTTACAGATCATGGTGAATAATCAATGTGCATATCGACCTGTGGCCCGATAGCCCAGTCGGTAGAGTGCAGGAACAGTATTCCTGAGACCCTGGGTTCGAGTCCCGGTCGAGCCATGATTTTTTCACTACTTGTTACATTTGGCGCCCAACGTGGGACCGTGGCTGGTACGATGCTTAACAGCTCTACCATTAACTATTTAATACTTCATTTACTCTCCATATTTCCAAGTTGGAAATTCGAGGACGAATTTCGTCCTGGAGGGGAAGGGGGAGTATGTCACGGTCTGTACTTGCAGGTCATGGTGAATCATCTATATGCATATCTACATATGGCCCGATAGCCCAGTTGATTTAGTGCAGGAACGCTATTCCTGAGACCTTGGGTTCGAGTCCCGGTCGAGCCATGATTTTTTCACCACCTGTTACATAAACTCGGTTTTGAAAAAAAATATAACAGAACAACGTGGTTTGGGTCAGTTGCTTTTGCTTGGTGATCGGTATGTAAGGGGAGTTGCGGGGCTGGTTGCCTGTTGTAAGGATAATGTGACTTTAAAAGGTACTCCGTCACATCTCTATGGCGTGGTACTACATGTTTAAATGCACTATATATTATATCTCAAGTAGATTGTTAAAGCCAAGTGTCAATAAGGGTACTCTATAAAATGCCGTTCAAAATTTTGTCATATCGATGAGATCGAAATTGCATAAAAAAAATTCGATATACTTGCACATCCACTCGTTATGGATATGGCTGTTAGAATTCATCGTCGCTGCAACAGTACTTCATTATTGAGTGTGTGTGTGTGTTTGGATTTACCGTCGCTGCGACAGTATTTCATTCATATAGCGACGTCCAGCTTACTACAGGTTGAGTAAGACCCCGAATGCGCAGAGACATCCGGGTATGCAACATATACGTCCAACTTATTACGGAGGAAACCCTGTATGCACAGAGGCACCCGGGTAAACTACCGACCTTCCCGAAGCCAGCTGGAAAGCTTCCCCACATGAAAAACCCTGACCCTGCCGGGCATCGAACTGAAAGAGGTGAGGGACTGAGTGAGTGTGAAAGTCAAAGATTTTACCCTCTCGACCACGGAGGCCCCCTTGGAATTAAATTAAATCGATATATAAACATAAACACCATAAAAATTAAATGATGTTATTAGATATTTAATTCCTAGTTTGAATGTTTTTTGTTTACAATTAACTTCTGATTGTATCTTGCAAAAAATGTACCTCAAGCGGGTCATTGACCTTCTTGAATTACTTCTTTTTTCAATATATAAAGATCTTTATATATATTCCTCACTTGAAAAATCCGAACGACCATACCGGGATTCGATCCCACAGCGGTGAAGGTCTACATATATATATATATATATATATATATATATATATGTTATTGTAATTTAGCGACTTCACCCTCTCGGCCACGGAGGCCCCATATATATATTATAATAAATTATAATAACATATACGTAGACCTTCACCGCTGTGGGATCGAAACCCGGTAAGTCCGTTTTTCAAGTGAGGAAGCCTTCCAGCTGGCTTGCGGTAGGTCGATGGTTCTACCCGGATGCCTCCTGTCTCTAAGAGGAGGATTCAGGAGGGTCCGGACCCCACACCTATTTTAAATTATTTTTATTTCGATCACCCCCCTCCGCACTAAAGAATTGGACCCCCAGTATTGGAATTTCGAGCTGATCTTGGATACCCCCACCCCAAGGGAAAAATCCTAGATAATACCCTGGGTATCTAGACTATATCCTATACTCAGTGCGTTAGTATGTTGCAAGGGATTCGTGTGAATGGTGGCCATGGACACTTAGGCGGTTGGTAAGGGCAAGATACTGGTTGTAAGGGACCATGAGTAGGCTGCGTAAGCTCCAAGAGTGGTTGCTATTAACTTAAAGATGATGTTTAGGGCCCGATAGTGGTTGCTATGGACACAGGAGTGGTTGCTTCGGACTTTTATGCAGTTGCTAAGGGCACGAGATTGATTGCTAAGGACTTAATGATGGTTGCTAGGGACATGTGGGTGGTTGCTATAGAACCATGAGTAGTTACTCTGAACTTATGTGTGATGTTTAGGTTCGATACTGAACCTCCCTACTAAGTGCGACGTTTAGCGTTAAAGTTGTGCGACGTTTAGGGGCAGTCGATTTTTTTGCGACGTTTATTAATTGCGACGTTTGGCGGCAGGGCAGTTGCGACGTTTAGCGGTGGTTGCGACGTTTAGCGTTAGTGCTGCGACGTTTAGCGGCATAATGTACCGCGCTGTTGTGTGTTTTCTTTTTTGCAATGACGTTGAGATGGGCAAAGTGGGCGTAACTTTGACCCGCCGCTGTTTGTTTAGACCTCTTCTCTTCCCCCCCCCCCCCCCCCCCCCCCCCCTTCGCATAGGGGAATTAGCATAGAATATAGACATTTTTTATATCATCTTCTTTATTTTACTAACTTCAACTTAAAATACAACATTAATATACAATAATCTTATTCTCTTTCTCCCGATGCCCCTAAGTCCAACTGACTCTCTGTCATAAAAAAGCATTCGGGTACACAAAATGACACGGATAACTTGGGTAGATACTTAGTACACAAGATTTGTTCTTAAAATAATGAGTCACATATCAACATATAATCAAACAAAGTAAACTGCAAAAAGCATAAGATTTAGTAGAGAAAGGAAGCCCAGTGTTACAAACGGTCTAGTAAACAAATAAACATCCCGCTATAGACCATTTTTCTAGAAGATCGGCACTACCCGGTATAATTCGTTGACTTAAACTGACCAGTCAGCGGCTGGGGGAAATCTCAGCTGTATGTTTATTTTCCATTGAACAATGTGTGGAATTATACACCTTGTATAATAGTTTTGGGGAAATGCTCGTTGATTGTTAACATCCAGTAGAGAATATGATAAATTTTGCAAACGGGTTTAAAGTGCTATGAGCTAACACAGTTCATATTTTATTTATATTGTTTAATCTA
>CM037783.1:2832199-2882199 GCA_021229015.1 Solen grandis
ACGTGACTGGGTGTACCACATGTTTACGGCGTGATACTACAGTGTGGTAGCACTGTATATGTCTCAGGTAGACATCGTCTCCAAATGACTGAAATACTGTTGGTGGGACGTTAAACCAAAGAAACAAATATGGCATTAGACTATTAATAGTTATCAAGCTGTTTAAAACGATAGGCATTGCTATAACGTCTCGTCAAATATATATTTTGACTTACATTAAAAGCTTTAGCTTTTTCTTTTGAAAATTATAATTAAAATAAGGTCAATAGAATGCAGATCAAGCTTTGCTGTAATTTTGAATAATAAAAGTAATGAACTAAAAAGAAGGTTATTTCTAGTTCATAATTGGATCCAAGTGGTTATTTTTGGTAAGTGTTTTATATTATCTGAATGTGATCAGATAATCTTAGATATCGTCGTTTAACAATACTGAAATTATTATACAATCATAGGCTTTTTAGATTCATCATACATTATTATACTTCAATTTTAACTATGGAAATAGTACTTTGTGCTATATCATAAGTTTATTTAAAGAATCTTTCAAATTTTCTTACATGATCTTTAGGTAATTTAGATACTATTTACATAAATGGTTTGTTTATGATTGCATTATCACTTATAATATATCCTAGTATAGCAAATATAGTAACACTATATCAATCACAGTATAACAGGAAGTGGACCTCATCTTCTACCCTATAGTATTTAAACATGGAAGGTTACATATAACAACCTTTCAAAAAAGCTCTCTAGAATCATTCCACTGTTACAGAAATCTCTCTGGCATCACTATATGAACCAATCCAACAATAGTTAACCTTAGCGGTACGTGATCACTATATTTTAGAAGAGATTATTAGAAGAGATTATATGAAAATTGTCAATGACTGAGAAATCGACCTCTTGAACTAGCCGGTAATCAGTTTAGTCACGATCGCAATAAAACTCACCATTATTACACTGTATACTGTCGTGGTTAAATTTCTTATGATATGAACAAAGTATTGAACGGGATAATGTTTTAAAAACAGGAAAAGACAGAGAATGCAGACCATTTGGTAGATAGTTCGTAGGTTTGTCGTTCGACACGCAGGGTATAAAAGCGCGAATATCGGCGTGGCAGTCTCATTTCTTGAGGGTTTAGGTGTTCAACGTGCACTAGGGATCACCCTGCGTCCGTGATGACACTATGCATGGATGATCTAAAAATGTTTTACAAATTTGATAAAAATAATCTGATAAGTGTACAGTTCAGGTTGCATTTGCAATTAAAATCATTACATAAAAAGACTTTTAAAACAATCTCCTCTGAAACAATTTTGTCAGAATTGCATTTAAAACGGCGGTACAAATGATGACCTCATAACCTTTTATTTTTTTCAAGAACTGGTAAAATAAAGCTGATTCCAGAAAGGGGAGATACTTCTTCCATAGTTAAAGTTGGTAGAATTCTTCTTCTCTAAATTCAGTGTTCAATTTCTTAACCTATGCTCACCTAATGGCCCACTCATAAATTTGATATGATACCTTAAAAATAATTCTTCAAGGGAGTGGACTGGATTCCTGATATCGTTTTCCTGAAAATACTTAACAGAATAAATTCATGACTCACTAATGTAATTGCTAAAACATAATCGACCTTAAAAAAGGGAATCCCTCATGGAATTGGTTTCTTTAAATTGCATATTCTCAAGCGTTTAGTAGCCACCATGTTAAATCCGAAGTTAATCATAAAGTATTATGTAGGCTGATGAAACTCAGGTGAGCGATCAAGGACCACTTGTTTTCAGCAAGCGCAATATTTTAGAGTAGAAATCCTTGATGTTTTTGTTGTTGTTTTTTCTACTCATATAATTTTATAATTGAGAAGATATACAAATGATATTTTGAAACTGTAATCACCGTCAAAAGGTCAAGCGAATGATTTAAAGCTAGGCTAGTGAAACCATAATGACATTCTAGGTAATATTAAGGACTGTTTTATATTAAAAAATCACTGTTTTGATTCGATAAAGTATAAAAATGGAAATGATAGCAAATCGGAGAATGCGGTATGAACTGAAAGTGATATTACGGGTGTTTATCTTTCAGTTCATCAGAAGTGAGTGCCAAGACGGATGGATGCTTATACACAGGTCGTGTATCCTGTTCGTACGTACGTTCGCCACGTGGGATGATGCCAAAGTGGACTGTGAGAACAAGGGTGGACATCTTGCGATCATCAGTGATAAACAGGAGGAGGTATAAATAGCACTGGTTCATGATAATAAAGATCTATTTTTTTAATCACTTGATTTCTGTAAATGCTTACCTTATCATGGTGTGTGTTTTTTGTTCTGGACGGTATTCAGTACTGAATATATATTACTGTTTATCAGTACTGTATATATATTAGTATGTCCAGTTAAAATGGGGTTTTCACTTCCGTTGGCGCATGTGCACATTGTTAATGCAGTCGAATGTTAAGCCGTAATTGTAATAATTTTCAGTGACCGACATTTTTCTATGTTTTTGTTTGGGGGTATCAAATATGTGATTTGTGTTTGTTTTAAATAGTTTCGCGTGTGATTAATCATATTTAATATCTAAGTTTTTAGTCAGTAAATGTTTGTATTTTAATGATGTTTATACATGCAGGTCATGACCTACTTATCGCCACACTTAATTGTAGCACATTTCATATCTTTTTTTTATTGAGTTGGATGATTAAATATTACATGATGTGTGGGATAAGTAATGCATAAAGTATATCTTATGAATACGCATCCGTAATATGAAGAATGTTTGGTGTAGTTAATGCAGTAAATTAGTGAAATGTGAACTGTCGGACTGTGTACTGGTCAATAGTGCTGCGCTGTTGAGATCTATAAATAACATTGACTTACGGTAGTGAAGTTAAGAGTGCCCGCTCAGTTTTTTCTCTGCAAGGGGTCGTGAGTTCTATTCCAGCTAGGACCTTTTTTAATTTTTAAATTCTTTTGGAAGTATTTAGGTTATATATGTATAGTAGGCCTATGTTTTAAATACTAGTTTTTATGCATTTATCATTTTCCGTTGTATCTGCTTACTTTTTATATAAATCATAGACCACAGGACCCTGATATTCATTCTAAAATATCGTTCAAGAAAAATCGAAATCTCAGCATATATAATTATAGATAATATATAGACAGGTTGAATTTTTTTCACTAAGGGTCCTGTGCATAGAAATGCTAGATTATAAGGTCAAAACAGTCGAAAAGAGAAAGAGAGGTGGGAAGGGGGGCCGTATGCTTATTTTAAACCATCCATTAAAACATTTTATTTTTATCTTTTCTTGTTAAAGTATATATATATATTAGATAATATATAATACACCGTAATTATGTTATATGGTTCAGAAAGATAAAACATATCTTGAAATGTTTATCTGGAAAGATTACCTATATGTTTTTAAATTTTGCTGTACGTAGTTTCAGTTTTTGGTTAAGAATACTTAATATGTCTAAATACAGATATGTTAGGATGTGTTATGATATGCAATTTCCTTTTGCTAATTAAGGATACAATATTAAGCAAGTGATGTACGGCAACATTTATATACAAATGGCTTTGTTATGTTTGAAAGAGTCAACATGGTTCTTATCAAACATGTTTCTTGCCACATTTGTATTAAAGGACCAGTTTTTGCAAGGTATGCACGGTGTCATAAATCATGAAAATTTATCTTACTTTGTGAAATTTCAAAGGAATTATAATGTTACCTAGATATTTTTCAAAGTATCCATACTGTGCATGTTATCTTGTAAATGAATTGTTTAATATTTTTCATGTATTTATAAAATGGATAAAATATTAATATAATATGTACAAAACATTTAGTACGCAATATATTCTAATAAATCTAATGTCATTCAGAAATAAGTATGTCATTAATCGAGATCTATGCATCTAAATCAAGAAATCAATATTTGGAACAGTTTATGCTCAACTGTATGCAAAACAATTTTATATATATATATATATATATATATATATATATATATATATATAAGTATGTATAAGTATATGTGTATGTTTGTATGCTACATATTGCACATAATTTCATGGTGTGTGTGTGTGTGTGTGTGTGTGTGTGTAAAGGTATCAGTATATACATTTCCATTACACACTGTTAATTTTCTTGTTAATTGAATATATACATTTTGTACTATGGTGAATGCTTTGTTGCTATATATGTTGAGTTTTCAAATGCATCCTGGGTAACATGAAACCGTTTTTAGATGCCAGGGGTGAACTTGGAATGGGGTAGTTTGAAAACGTTACACAACTAATGATTTCAAAATCCCCCCGGGAAGTTTAAAACGCTTTATATTTCCGGTTGAGGAATATTGAAAACGTATTGAGAAAACGTATTGAAACCCCCGCCTACCCAGGAACATGCTACCCCGGGAAAATTAGAAACGTTTCTAATTTCCCTACTTAACATCATATAATTTCAGTTTAGGAACATCAAATACTACTAGATACTCGTACATCGATGTGCTAACGGCATATTTAAGTATAAGTTTATAAACGTTTTCAAGTTCCCGGGATTGAGAAGTTTCACCAGCCTTATCTTAATCTCTTATAACTTCAATTTAGAAAAAAAATGAATATCAATAGAAATACCAATGGTACATGTTATATTTGTTTATAGTATAAGTGTTTAAGTTTTACATTTTTCCAAAGAAGGGGTATTTGAAAACGTTTTTAAGTTCTCGGGGGAGGAAATTTAAATCGTCTTTTAATTATCAAGGAGAAACTTGAAATGGGGAACTTTAAAACGTTACTCTGTCTTAAATTCCCTTCACAGTGGAGTGTCGATTAATTCTTCACCTTTAAATGAATAGCAAGGAGAGCGATTGTAAAATGATTGTTCGCTTATAAACAGTGGATATCACAGACAAAAATAGTACCTACCCTTTGCATGACTATAGTATCAGTAATGGCACAGTATTGATAGACACTTACCTTTTTCTTAATTATTCTCAACCACAGTGTAATAGGAGAGCGTGCAAATGCATTTCAGGACGGATTTCGAAAGGTAATGGGCAAGCAAATTAAAAGTAGTCGCAACCATACATACTGGTGGATTGGACTCCGGAGGGTGACCAACTACACCACGGGTGATGACGGGTACTATTGGACGGACGGCGAAAAGTACAACCAAAAAATACCGTAAGTTTTCAACAAGCGTTCAATAGATGGAGTCGGCCCAAATCAAGACTGAAAGAGCATGTATAGTTTGTCAATGATATTATATCATGATTTTTAAGTAATTATTTCAATGCTTTATTTATGATATATAAATACATTTTGGCGAGGTTCTACTGTACATCTATAGTACTAAATGAACGAGCTGATATTTGTGTCAGATTCGTTACGACACATCACTATGTATACAGAGTATTGGGGTCATTATGTGACAACTCAGATGTTGTTTTATCTGTGTTTATAGATAAATTAAATTGCACAGTTTGCGAGTTTTTATGGTGATCCCATCGAAAAAAAACATTTCTGGGGAACATCGTATAGTGAGTTCTTCGTATTGTTAAAGATACATCTATTATTCTGGGGGAACCTCGACTAGCCTCGCAGCCACATTACAAGAGTGTTACAAAGCAACAAAATCGGGATTGTGTCCCCATATTAAATACACGGGTCCTATTGTTTATATTCGAGAGTTATCCAATTTATCTTTCGAGTTTATGTTGTGTGGCGTTTATACGAAAGCTAGACGTAGGAGTCTGGCGTGCGTATAAACCACAATGTTCGCGTATTTATAAAGCATAAGGTACACGTGAAAAGCATGGTATATGGCCCTAGGCTAAGACAATTTTAATGGCTGTGTGCAGTATAAAGAGGGGCTCGTGACGTAATTATTACCAGATACCACACCAATAATAGGTAATGGACTATACAGCCCAAGTTTAACCTGTGCATTTTGTTAGCACCATATCATCAATTTAGATTTGTGATCTATTGTGATCTTTTTTTTCAATTCGTTTGTCATTTCTGTAGAATTTGTTTAATTCTGTTATGCAGTTCGAAACATAACTAGTATTGTTCACAGCAATTGGAAGTTTTCATTAATTAGTCCACTCTGCATTGTATATTCCAATGGTACAGCTATTATCATTCTCCTTTTGAAATTATAAAAATACACTTTTAAACATGAATCAGCAATGAGTCCTTTTTAATTTTATCTTCTTTTTGTGTGTTAAAACTTGCTTATTTTATTTTACGTATTTGAATTATTTAACGCCAGCTATGCCACCAAAGGCTAACAGATGGCCAGTTCACCTAACAACTCTTTCCCGAGATTTTGACAGTATTGAAACTTTAGCAGGAATCTCTGTATATTACTAAGTTCAGCGGTGGAAGACGAATGACCATCAGAAAGAAATTGAAAGTCATTCATCATGGGAAATGTACCTGACTCCAGTGGGGATCGAACCAACAACCCTCGGCTTTAGAGCCAAGCGCCATCAAGTTTTATTGAAATGAAACTCATGGTCCCTATCCTGTGGTTGGGCACTGGAACATGATTTATCTCATCTGTTCAGACGAATCCCAACAGTAAAAAACATTTTCGCAATTTCGCGGGACATTTTCTAGTCTAAAACTACATGAACGATGTCTATCAGAGTATTGATAAAACTATATGAACGATGTCAGAGTATCGATGATCTGTGATTCGTTGCAAAGACAAGCCGTTATCACAACTAGTTTGATATAAATGTTTGTAGATTGAATTTGTTATTAAGTTCTCAGTATGCGCTTAAAATATTAAAATCGACCCTTTTCCACTATTGAAAGTCATTTATACAATTCTTAATGTTTACTTCCCATGCATTTAGCATGTCTTATCATCAACCGTTGTATCATTAGGGGGTATAAGGCCTATTCTGGATGGTATTCAGTACTGTATATATTGAGCTGCATTCTGAGATTCAGAATGCAGTCCCATTGCTATGATCTCGGTCTCCGGAACCTAATAACTCAGACTTCAGTATAAATGCTCCTTATGAAATAGGCCAAATTGTTTCTACATAATGTCTTGAGTTATTTTATCTTTCCTGTCTTAAGGAAATATTTCAGAAAGGGTTGTATTTAAAACATATTTTATGGTCATAACACCTGCTAGTATGATAAATTAATATTTCATTCTGATTCATTTTCGCATCTACGGCTATATACGGACCGTGAAAGATTTTAGATCAAAATATACGTATCATAAAACGTTATAGAAAAAATATTGACGCAACTTAAATAAGATATAGAGCATTACAAATTGGAAATAACGACTTTAAATATCGTATCCGCGTCTGTACACTTTTGGCCTGGGTGCCGTCCCAATAGCTAATGCATATCAGATGCTACTATATGTACATTTTGCTCTTGTAAGTAATGTAATCTGATTGATTTAACCTGTTTATGATTTTGTGTCTTTGTAAGTCCGGAAAGAGAGATATTGTTATTGTTTGTTTATATGTAATGCGCATAAAAATTGTAAAGTAGTTCGTAAAGGTTGTCATATCAACTCTGTCCCGGTCTTAACTTAAATACCGAACAATCTTAATCATGACAGTACCTTAGCAGATTTATAGTATCTGTTCTTCAAGATTTTATTCCAATATATTAATGGCCATACTGCTAATTTCTACTTCACTTTTTTGTCTAAATATATAAAATAACGTAATGACCTAAAAAGGGGGGGGAAGGAGTTGGATTCTGCTCAATAAGTAAATACTTTTTTGGTGGACACAAGATAAGTCGTGCCGCCATAACTGTGCAGATATTTTTTAAACCAAGTGTGCGCCATAACTGTGCGGTTATGCATGGTTTTGCGTCAGTAATTGAGAATCTATCTCCGCCCCCTATAAAGTGTGCGGTATCCAAATTAAACATGGTACTTCTCTACAGAAAACTACCTAGGTCGTGTTACAAATATGTATATTATGTTTAAAATACTAGTTTTTCATACATCCATTATTTTGCGTTTGTTAATTTGTATTTGCTTCCTTTTGATTGTTTAAATCATAGACATATAAAACACGTTAGGTTATATGGTCAAAACGGTAAAAGAGAGAAAGAGAGGGGGCAGTATGATTATTGTAAGCTGTCAATTATAACATTTTGTTTTAATCTTTTCTTGTTATGAATAAGCTATGCTGTATGTAATTAAATTCACATGTGTGATAATTCAAGACAATGGGCGCCTGGGGAGCCGAGCTTAGGCAAGTCATCATCGTCGGGTAATGGAAATTGAGGATTGTGTGCAGCTCAACTATCAGACGTGGCTGGCGGATGAAAAATGTAATTCGAAGAAACCGTACATATGTGAGGAACTGCGACGTAAGTGATTCATTGTTATTCGACATTGTTCTGTCTCAGTCTCGTTAGTTTCATTGCCATATCACCGATGGGTTCTTGGTAAAACCCATTTAAGATGCCGGGAACGAGTTTTAAATTCTTGATCCAGTCCAAGTCACGTATTTTTGAATTCCCTCACCATTGTTAAATTCACATAAATCTACAAATAGACGCCAAAGTTTAAGGGGGAAAACTCATATGAAAAGATTCCATTGACGCGAACATTTACAATTAAAAATGTAAGTACACGCCTGATACAGTGTAACAAGAAAGGGATGAGCCTATGTTTCATGTATGCAAATAACTTAATACATATTAATATCCAAAAGATTCATTTTATTATGATTTAAACTCATTAAACTATTTTAACTATTTACCCTTTTTATTTGTATACCCAATGCAATTTTCTTTACATCTTCTCCAAGAATACTAAACGGACAATTTTGTAACTCACGAAACATAATGTCGTGGTAACGGATAAGGTTTCGTTCATTAATTCAGTAATTACACAATTTGTGTGAAAATGAGTTTTGTCAATCACATAGACTATTCAAATACGGAACATAATATGCTAGTGCTTAGATTTACTTACATTCATCCAGCACTGTTAGGGTCGTTTCTTTAACAAAAACATCTTTTTTATCAATTTGATAGCAGTACAAGCATTATAATTTAGTATTACATTTTTTTTTAAAGTTTAAGACAATTGTTTCATATTTTTAATGACGAAGTTAAGTGTACAAGAGGTTTTTTCTTAAAATATAAACAAATGATTCCATTCCATTAACGATTCCCTCAAGTCATTGCACAATAAGATGAAATAATGCACATTTAGTTAGAATATCAATAAAAGATATTGATAAATAAGGACAAAATGACAAAAACAATGAATGACATTGACATGTACAATATTATAAATAAATATATTACATGAACAGGGATGATTATTGTATGAATTAATACATTTTTATTATGTCAAATAATGTTGTGAACAATGATTTTGATAGACTTTGTAAATAGACGTGATGTATTTGATATACAAGCCCGGCCGCTGTTACGTACTCTGTCTCTGTATTTCTTTTTCTTTACCTTTTTCTTTCTCATTGGGAAATTAGCGAAGACTGTCTACAGGTCAGTATTTTCTTCTTTATTTACTTAATTCAACTTATGCTGCAAATATACAATAATATTATTTCCTCCATCCCGATGTTCCACATGCGGTTCCGTATGCCCAACTGACTTTCTCATATTCAAAAAATTCAGTAACTGAAACTGAGCATATACTTAGTACATAATACTGGTTCTTTAAATAACGTGTCTTTTATACAATCTTATTATCAAACAGTAAACTGTAATAAAAACAAGATTCAGGATGTCTAAAAGGGAGAGTCCAGTCTTACAAACGTTGCAAACAATCAAACAACAAGCTACGTGATAATGTTTTAGAATGTTACAGACAAATGATCTAAAACAATATAAAATGAAGATTTTAAGCAATACTATAACGCAAACTCAATTATTAATATCTGTAAATATGAATATGACTTATATATGACTTATATAAAATGCTGTCATAATTAGCTTAAAGTTAAAGTCCCTGTAATGGATCCGCTACGTCTTGGACCACATAACCTCTACCAAGTTAACCAATGTACCCTAATGAAAATTAGGAAACCTTGGTTATCTCCGAAAAAGGCCATGAGGTCCGAAATGTAGCGGATCCATTACAGGGATTTACCTTAAAACGATTTATCCTACCTGATTTCTGTTATATATGCATTGTATGAATATATCAATCTGTGTTTCTTATAGCTTCTTTTTCCTATTTACAGATGTTTTTTTTTGTTTTTTTTTGTTTTTTTTTTTAATTTTGCTCCTATTAGAAAGTTTGTATATTTACACTGATGTAATATATTAAATTATAATAGTTAGATAATGGTGTGGTTAAACCATTTATGTTTCTTTTTTCGCTAACTGGCGTTACGATGGATACTGTAACGTAACGTCATTTGTTTATCTTTGAAAACATCAAGCCCGATGAAGGCATCCAGCTGAATCGTTTATTGAAGAGGAATAAAGGAACAAAAACCGTATTTTTGTCGAAATGTGCAACCATATGTTATGCACAAATAAAATTTATCCATTCCTCGATCTGTGCGGGTACTTTACAGAAGTAAAAACCTTACTAGAGTTAAAAAGAAATGTTAGGTACTTGAGAACTTGAGTATGTTTAGGAAGGCAAGAGGCTTCTCGTTATTCTTCCTCAATGTAGTCAGAACAAGTGTAACGAAAGTATATACATGTATAGTTTTTACTTTGTGTCGTGTTTTATGAAGACATTTTTTCTAAGTTTTCAAATTCAAACCATACAGCTTAATCAAATAAAAAAAAGTACTAGTTTACCTCCCTTGCTAGGCGTTAAGCATATACGTGCCATTCCAGGACTAGTTGGCTCAGTTTCAAGATAATGAGATTTGGTATGGTATCAAACCGCAGTGTGTAAGTACTTGTCTGTCTCAAGTAGATATGTCTTCAAATGACTGAAATACTGTCGGCGAGGCGTTAAACCCAATCAGAAAACCATTTTGAAATCAACATATAAAATATGGAAACACTTATCTGATATTGAGATATATCTTGTCAAACTCTGAGTTTGAGTCATTGACAGACATCCTTACTGCTTGGAAATATACTGCACACATGTATTTACGCAACAATTTATTTTGAATTTCATAGGAACACATGAGCGCAATTAAATTAGCACGTAACTTCTTTTCGCGAAGTTTTAGCATATTTAACCAACTAAAGGGTGAAATTTATTCACTCAGAACGAATTACCTCTTTTGTTTTCAAAAACTGGCTACGCCATCAATTATACAATAACATGTAATAGAAGGGAAATGCCTCTAATTCAAAAGGTCATTTCTAAAACCCAAACAGAAATATAGGCACAATTAAACTTTCACACCAAGACTTAGGAACTGAACCCATATCTAAAATCTTACTGAAGAATGCGGCTGATAAGTTTCAGATTAACGAAATGTTAACATATTGTTGGACAAAGTTATTAGTTTTGCTTTTGGCAGTTTCTACATGTATATCCTACACAATTTCAGTGACACCACCACCAAGTATTACATCAATTTCAACTGACCTCAGGGGTCACTTGTGGGATTCGTCAAATGCATATACCACAACGGCATTGTCTAGTACAGAAGGATACAAAGGTAGGCTTAAAGTAAATAAGTTTCAGATTTAAGATCTTTCCACAGTGACTGTTTCTATTTTATATGCAATACTATAATAACGTTATTTGTTTTCATACATAGGATTAAAGAGGGTTATAATTTATGAAAGAAAAGCAATTACGAAGACGAAATGTCAGGCAATGTCAGACACAGAACAATGACGCGGACAATCACCTTTCTTCAACTACTGTTTTTTGAAATGTCGATAGAACATATAGTTGTTATAGAAATAGAATACGTTTTGCATACAGAAAGGAAAAGGCATTTGACAATGTAAATAAAAAAGAAAAGGCATAGTACACTTACTTTGGAAATACCCGTTATGCAACGTCGATTTGAAAATCCGATACTTCATTTGCATAAATCATTCTTAATACAATATGACGTAACGCGGTCCATATTATGACATATTGACCGGTGTAACGATTTCAAGTGATCCCCAAATTCAAGTCGAAAACCCGATGAATAGTAGGGAATATTAAAAACGTTTCGAGATTTCTACACTCTCCCCCTCTTCACCCCCGACACACACACATTTTCAAATGCCTTCCCGATAAAAAAGCTTTCTTTACATTTTACCCTGGGGGACTTGAAATGGGAGAAGCTTGAATGCGTTACAACTACCCACCCCCTCATTTTCAAATTTCCTACCCAAGAATCTTAATTTTTTCCATGTTACCCCGTGGGGAGGACTTTGAAAACGTTAAAGCTCCTCTTTTTAACATCTTATAAATTCAGTTTAGGAAAATAAAATACATCGATTATGTATATTATATTTGGTAACTACACATTTAAGTATAAGTTTTGAAAATATTAACTTTCCCGACGAAGAAAAGTTCATTTGAAAACTTTTTCAAGTTCCCAGGGTGGAGGAGCTTCACCAACCTTGTTTTAACCTTAAATAAATTCAATTTAGGAAAAAATATATACCAATAGAAATATCAATACGACATATTATATTTAAATTATAAGTGTTTAAGTTTTACGTTTTCCCGGCGTAAAAATGGGTGGGTCATTTGATGACGTTTATATGTTCCCAAGAGTGGAAAGTTAAATCGTGGGAGAGAATTTAAAAACATTTTTATGTTGCTGGCAATTTGAAAACGTTTAATATTTGCGGTAGGGGCATATTGAGAACGTATTGAGACCCCTGCCATCCCATTTTCAAATGTTTTACCCAGGAATCCACATGTTACCCCGGATGAATTAGAAACGCTTTCAATTCCCCTATTTAAAATCATATAACATCAGTTTAGGAACATCAAAAGCTAATAGACACATCAATGTGCTAACGACACATTTAGATAAAAGTTATACAATAAAATATAAACATTCCTTTCCCAACAAAGAAACATAAAATGTAGGGCGTGGGGTACTTTTGAAAACGTTTTCAAGTTTCCGGGGTGGGGGAGCTTCACCAGCCTTATCTTAAACACTTATAATTTCAACTTAGGAAAACTGAATACCAATAGAAACATCAATAGTACATATAATATCATATTATATCATATGTGTTTAAGTTTACGTTTTCCCGATGGAAAGGGAGGGGATCATTTGAAAACGTTTTTAAGTTCCCTGGGGAGGAAAGTTAAATCGAGGAAAGGCAATTGAATACGTTTTTATGATTCTCGGGGCCCGCATTGCGGGGCTAAATATATAGGATCTGACATGAATTGTTATTTCATATCATATTTTCCTAAACGAGTTCATGAAAATGTTATTAAACGAACCTCTGGGGAGCTTAATAATATTTCCTGAACTCGTTTAGTATGTTTAGTTTGATTTTAAATGACAAATCATGTCAGATTATTTTTATCACTCTATAAACCGTGATTATAACAACAGAAATCAACATCATATGAATAATACATCATTTTATTCAACGTTAGTTGCATCAAATATATTTAATTCAGCTGTTTGAGTTCATCTCCATATGCATATATTGAATACACACGCGTGACGCAGAGTGATGTAATTCGGTCTAAAAGTCATATATAACGGGTTAAATCTTAGAAAATACGCGATGATTATACGAAACCGGAAGCAGCTAACTTAGCATATTGTCATTTGAGATGACGTCAACGCTCAACTATTTTCACAAAGAGTAGATTTCAAACGCACTTTTGTGCGAAGTTACATTATATACCAATTAAATCAAAATACAAAAGTCAAGCTTAACTGATAACGAAATAAAAGAACTTTTTTGTGAGTACATTCCTGTTCAAGCTTAAATAAATCCACGTGATTGTGTACTATCTTCCTCAAAAAGGGTAGAATCACAAACTTCCGTGTTTAAAAGTTTAACTTAGATTCTTCCTGAATGAATTTATTTTTGTATAAATCCATTTTAATTTATATTTAGGTGCTTTGACTTTTTTACTGTTTAATGTCTCGAATAAAAGCAACAGATATCCATTTAAAGGGATGCAATTAGTAAATACTGGAAGGTTCACATATCACCCCAATTATCTCCCTTTATGAGTGAAAACATTTGTTTCGGCAGACCTATATCACTTTCACTATGAATGATATCAACGATGTAGATTTTGTTTCAATGATAGGACTGTTTCATCATTAAACATAAAATACAATATAGTGTCCGGCATACCTCGTCTGACAACAAAATATATCATATCTTCTAATTCTATGTAACTCCAAAGGAAAAGCATGCGCTGTAGAAAAGGCAGTATATATTTTTTGTGTATGTTGTTGTTTTTTTATGTTGTTTTTTTCTGCGAGAAATCATAAAGTATGCGATCCAAACCATATATTGAAATGTTTAATAATTGGTCTTGTAAACCCTCCTTGCATGTGAGAGTGAGAAAACATCCGAGAATGCAAAGTTATTTATTCGTAATAATTGTATCTATATGTGTGCATAGATATATACATAAATAAGAATAATTTCAATGAGTTATAATTCTTAACTTTAGTCTTAATTATTTTTTGTTCATTCATAGTTTCTAAATGTTGAGTTCCATCTAATTTATTTCATATCGCAAATGACATAATTTAACAGAATAAAATACAGAGATTAGATGTATAATTATTCTAAAAATATCCCGCTGTTTTATAATGGCAATAACATCTTTCACAATTAAGAATGTGGTACTCCCGGCAACGGCATCAATACCGACCGTCCCACGGTGACTGACACAACGTACAAGGGTACCGCCACATACACCTGTCTCCCTGGATTTGATATTGCCGACAAAGAAATCTATCAATCACGTGTCAACAAAATGGAACATGGGAACCCGTCCCAATATGCACTCAAGCAGCAACACCAGTCACTGGTTTGCCTTATGTTTTGTTTCCTTATCGTGACACAATAATCATGACGTAATTACATTTTTATTAAAATTTCGAGTGTTTCATTAAGTACTATAAATTGACGAGTTGTCTAAAATGATACCAAATGATATTATTTTATATATTGAGTACTAATTTAACTTTTTTCCTTTTACAATGAAGAAGAGTCAGCATAAAAGCGACGTAATCCAGAACACATTTCAACATAAGGTACGGCATTACGCAAGAAAAACAACATGTAACTGATGACGACACCTTCTTATCTAATATTCTAAGGACATGTTGTTTGACAGATATCAATATTATTTTTCCTTTTGATGGTATCTGCATTTATAACCATACACAGATTCAGTGGCACAACCTCCACGCATTACTTGTCAAGTTTCAACTGACCAAAGGGGTCACTTGTGGAATTCGTCAAATGCAAATACCACAACGACATTGTCTTGTGAGCATGGATACAGAGGTAGTATTAACGAATATCAGCTCGTGTCTCAGATCATCTTTCGGAAATTACTGTTTATGCTCATTTTGTGTTTATTTAGAAATACATATATTTTTTATATATTCATTAAGATCAACACTAAAACACTTTGAATTAATTGCAACGTTTCTTTTCTATATGTTGGCAAATCAAGACGTATCAGGTTTAACCATGAGTATAATTTGAAAAATTAATATGGGTAATAGTAGAAGTTGTAGAACGATTCGGATATGCTGCATGTGTTCTGTGTAAATATAACACTATGATGTTATAAGTAAAAATGACATCACTATCTCATGATTTAAAGACTGCATTAGGCTATGAAGACGTATACAGTAAATTATGAAACCGATATTTAGAAATATAAACATTATGTTTTGTAAGCACATAATAAACCGTCTTCTGCTTAAGAATATTTTCAGGAGTCTGCCGCAAGAATATAAAGTAAATTATTTTATGTTTTTCATGACAACTTGTTTAAAACAAAACAATTTTTCAATTGATATTGATAATGTTGCATGTATGTTACATTTGTCTTTGAATTAAAAGAAATTAATAACAATTTTATCTTTTGATTTACATAATTTTATAAACATATTTTTATTGATTTAGCAAAAACTTTAATTCACAAAACTAAACAAGCATAATTGTTAACTTTATTCAAATTAATTGATGTTTACGTGTATTTTATTTATTTTTTTAATTTTAGGACAGATACAAAGATACTGTGATTCACATGGTGTGTTTCATCTCGCACTCTACAATTGTACCTTTGAAACATTTCAATTAAAATCATTAATTCTATTCACAATAGAAAAGGAAGGCAGTCAGTATATTATAATTAACACTGCTTCAACAAGAAAGTTGACGTGGCTTGCAACTTTACTTGATGAACAAACAAAAACAAAGTTTGCATACAGTTTGATGAATGAGTGATATATGTCAGATGAGAGATAGCATAGTTTTTGTTGCTTTTATTTTCAATTTAATTTGCAATATCAATTAGAAAGCAAATAAACTGTTTCATTTACTGTACAATATAAGCAGCAAGTAGTATTGTTTATATACCTATATATTAGAGAAGATTGTTTGTATTGATTAATATATCTTGCATTATAGAAATAAAGCGAGCAGTACTTTTAATAGATATATTTTGTATTATTTAGATATGTATCGGATCTTGAGTTTAAATATACATGTTTTCAATCGGATAACATGGCATGATACAGATGGTATATTTACCGAATCTTGATTCTAATCATACCTGTTTCAATCCGATAACACGGCATAACACAGGTTCCATAATTATTTTAATTGTATACTTTTTTTAACAGGTTATTTTCAACACCTCTTTTTCCCAAATGGTACAGTAATAAATGATAACAGTGAACTTGATAATAAAATTCCACGGAAAATAAGTTTCTTTGATCGGATGATTTATCTGAGTTAATCAATGTCCCTTATTGAATGTGTTAAATAATAACTTTTTAGTTGAGCTCCGAAGAAGGATGGAATTCAACCGAGATTCTTGGCGAACTGGCGAAATTTTGTGACACAATGAAACATGTCGAGGGAGACTTCTGCATTGGGAAATACTTAATCCTTGCTGAAATTCTGGTGACCAAGTGAATACAAATGTAAGAAAGCTACAAATATGCTCAATATAGGCCACAAATTTTGAAACAAGGATAAAGTTTAAACTAATTAGAATGTAATCTTAAGTATATGGCAAGTTTTAATTATAACTGAATGGAATTACAAGACTTACCTTTTTTTTTTTAAAAAAAAATTAAAAAAAAAAAAAACATATAAGTTTCGCCAAGAATCTGTGTGTAAATATTGATATCGCTTTTATTTTCCTTTTTTTAATTTCTATTCATTTATTTATTTATTTATTTGTAAAACGCGCTGGTACTGTCTCTACTAACACTATAACCTTACTTGATTTGCCAGATTTTTGCAAAACTCTGAGTGAAAACTTAGAGATGTTGTTCAGGGTGTGTGTATACACATCAACATACGAGAACTACCTGGTTTTAGCACCAGCCTGTGCTATAACTAAACATGGTTTAAGTGTAAAAATACCGCTTAATTCCGATATCGACATTTACGAAATTAGTATTATCAATATTATTAATGGGTAAACCTATTCTCAATTTCAGACATTCTATAAGGTCGTAGACAATATAATAGATGAAGAACATTCTCTTAGTTGGGGTTCATTAGAAGAAAGTGTGAGTATAGTTTTTGTAACTTTGGCAACGATTCGTAGCATTATTCAATGTTTAATTTTCCTATTTACATATTATTTGCAAATGTAGGCTCATTGTACATAACTCCATAAATTTGAGTGAAGTATTTTAACCATTTGTGGTAGTTTGTCACATTATTTTATAAATTTCGAACGAAAAATTAATCAATTAGTAAACCTTGATGTTACTGATTACAGGGCGAAAATGGAGCGGAAACACTCCTTCAATCTGTTGACAAAACTAATGAGAAGATAATGACGGCAGTAATGGATGGCAAAATGGCGGGCAATATTACACTAGATGGAAGAAACTTGTGTACGTTGATTGCAAACTTTGCTTTTTATTCCTCATATTTTTTATCTGGATAACCATTTTTAAATAGGTTTAGCTCCTCTGCCCGCTGCAATAATCATCAACATTGATAAGGAATTAATTTTTTTTCAAATCTCATCTTGTTCTTTACAAAAATGATTAATCAATCATCTTTCAATGAATACAGACCGTCTGCAGTTATTACTTCAATGGTCATAAGGTGCATTCTTTGATAAGATATATTATTTTAAAAATTCAGTGATTTCACCGTCTTATTTTCTTTTAGACTTATCAGTCAGATTAACCGAGGAAGAAAGCGACGGTGACATGATAGTGTTTCCTGAAGAAAGGACACACTTCTCATCACATTGGTCGACAACGGAACAGGCCACAATATTTGTCCCCCTTCCACATGGTAATATATGCTTGAGTCAATTCTGGTTTTGGTTTCTATTCAAGATTGAAAACTTGGCATTATTTGTTCGATATACATGAAAACACCAGGGAAAAGAATTCCCTAAAACAATGAGTGATTAACTTCATAAAGCGCAATGAATACTTCTCGAAATAAGACCTAGTGTAGCTGAATTGATTAAATTTATGATTATAAAAATGATAATCTCAGTTAAAGATTTATGAATATATTAGTTTAAGAATCCCAACATTTAATCATGCAGGTTTTAAAGAGCTGAAATGTATTATCCCATGTTTAGAATTTATAGCGAATAATCGACTACACTCGATTTCAAGCACATGCAATTTTATGCCAGTAAGATAATTTGTGATATTTTTAAGCAAATAGCCTTGCCGTTCATTTTTATTTTTTTCTAAATTTTTTTTAATTGTTAGATCGTCGTTAGAGATTAAAAGAGATACGTTTATTTTTTTAAACCAGCCTTTTCTATGTTGTTATCTTCATAGCATATTCAATATTTTAAACCTTGATTTAGACAGATGAAAGAATAGTTTCCAAAATGGTAATTTTGTGATAAAAATAGTATCATTGAAATTGTAGGGACCGAGAGTTTGGCGTACACCGGTATACTGTATCGCAATGTGTCACAATTGTTGTCCGGCAAAACTGTGGGAACCAGCAGGTTTGATCATTTGGGTTTCTAACACAAACAATCCTCACGATATAGACTCTTATACATTTTTTTCATTTACATATATCTAATATTTGATGTGTCTGCATTATTAACGTAACGAATGTCTGCTAATATATGAAAACGTAGAAGTACTTTTTTCCATAAGTTTAATTAATTCCAAAATATTTGCATTATAATTATGGTTTGTTGATATTTTATAATGAGGTAAATGAAGTTGAATACAGATATATATTTACGTCCTCTATTTAACATTTCATAAATATGTTTTTGATGGGGGTTTTTTTTTTAAGAAAAGAGGTCCGTCAGGGAAAAAATACGATCTTAAATTCGGCAGTAATTTCTTTCTCACTACCTGAAGCATACTCTGGCAAATTAAAAGCCCCTGTGACAATACACTTTAAAGCAATAAACGTAAGTATTATCTTATATAGGACAAATGATATGTACCCTACAATTGTTTAATCAAAATACAAAACAAACTGAAAGAATAAAAAGTACGATTGCATAAACACGTATTTTTTTCAAAATGTTTTCAATATTTACTAGTGACCGTGTAATTATAAGTGTCAGCTTAAAAGTCAGATAAATAATAACAAAATAGCTCTATGGTAATATTTTCAGAATATGTAGGAAGGATGTTTATTTTATCCTGTTTTTGTGTTTAGTTGAATCGGCAATAGGCAATGGTCATTGACATTAGCTATGTATATTTGCGATCAGCTTAAAATCATTCACACGGCATTGTTATAATGTATGGTAATGGTACTACTTGAATTCTTTTATCACAGGACGAACATTATTAATGACACATGGCAGTGAAACATGTAGGTCGCTGTTAGTAATACAAAATAACTACTTTTCAGAAAAACAGCGGAAAGTCGATCTGTTCATTTTTCAATTTAACAACAAAGAGGTAAATACAATGTTTGGTATTTATTTCATTGAGTGAAAACGAAGACAAATTCAACTTCAGATTAATTTCGCCCGAATTGCACAATTTGTATTATCATCAAGAATGACAATTAAATTGATAACTTTCTTGTTTTAAGATGAAAACGGGTAAAAAATCTTGAGAAAAAAAAACTTTTATTCCATGATAATGGGGCAAAGATAGAAACATATTAATGACAAGGAAATCATATCATACACTTAGTGATAGGTTTTTTCAAGATGAAAAGAGTTTATGTTATGCCTATTTCTAAAGTAACGTCAAATTGACTACGTGTGATAGAATACCGATAAATGAACTGAAAATATTGAAATGAAGTTAGGTTAAATGTTTGAGAATCCACATTTATACCATTTATAATACAATGATCAGTTCAATTCAATTCAAATGTTATTTATTGTCGGAGACATATTTTACGAAAACAAAATAGCTATGAATAGCTATTTACCGACAAAGCAATATTGATTTTGTTTTAAGACTATTTTAATGTTATTGACACTGTACTCAAAGCTTTTGTTAAACCTCTATCATAGAATAAACAGTTCAACTGAAAGTGAGTAAATGATTTTTTTTCCAAAATTTGTATTTTAACTCTGAAAATGTAAGTATAAATAGAAAGAAACCGACATATAATTCCAAAATGTATGGTATTTCAGCAAAATTATTAAATATGTAAAACATAGGAAAGAAGGAATATTTGGATATTGATAAAGTTTGAAGTATTATTTAAACGGAAATCACAAATCGGAGTTTATTACACAGTTGGGAAACTAATGGCTGTTGGGAAGACGCGCTATCCGCCAATGCTGTCAGTGACATCATCACCTGCAAGTGCAACCATCTCACTAATTTTGCCTTGCTGATGAGCCCTGTGGGAGTGGTGAGATTTCCTAACATCGGCTTAGTATTTTTTAAAAATAAAGCTTTCAACACTTAAATAGGAATACTTGAAAACTACTCTGAAGCAATGTCTGTTTAGGAGAGAAAAACTATCTTTATATACTAAAATTATTATGTCGAAAATGCACGAAATAATTATAATTTTTCATTTATTAATGTTATCAGAGATGCAGTTGTGGGTGAATAATAATTATATTTCTAGAGTCACATGACCACTGCTCACACCCGTGCACTGAGCATTTTGACCATGTGTGGCATCACGCTATCATCAGTCTGTCTACTAGTGAACATCATTATGTACACCATCTTTTGGAGGTAATCATTTAAAAAATATCTCTCGCTTTAACACACGCATTGATCACCATTCTTTAGTAAACGAAAAACCCACAACACATTTTATAATATAATTAATTCAACGATTTTTAGGCATTATCAAAGAAAGTATTTTATATGCTATTAATATCAATGTGATATACACAATAAACATTTTATAGCGTATTTTATTATGCTCCCCAAAGGAAGAGCATATAGCTTCCGCTTTGTCCGCCCGCCCGTCCGTTTGTCCCTCAAAATTTTCTTAGGAGCATAGCACGAAAACTATAAGAGGTATCAATTTGAAATTTACAGTTCGGGGAGCATCCACCGGTTCTACTGGCACTTGTTATAAATTTACGTATCATTTTTTTTGCAGGTCTATTGCCTCTGAGGCCAATATCATCATTTTGAATGTTTGTATCGTTCTTCTGGTAGCCAATGGGGTGTTTATTTTTGGCGTAACAAAAACATCAGATACGGCGAGTATTGATCTTTCATCGGATGAACCATTATGTGCATGTTATACAGTTTCTCATTCTACTTTTATCTTCAGTTGAACCTGTATTAGATGCCACCTCTATCAAATGATCAGCCTATATTTAGCGGCCAATTTTGATATAACCACATAGTATTTTGTTTTATATTTAACCCTTATTTAGCAATCACCTCTATTATGCGATCATTTCTCTTGATCCATTGACTGACGGCTTAAGATAGGTTTGACTATATACTATAGAACTTCCCAAGGACCTCCTTAATATTGTAGAAATTTTGTTTTCTAACTTTATTGTGAAAAAATGCATGCTGTCAGAAATACCGAATATGTGATAAGCTGCAATATGAATATGTGTAACAAAACATAGATAAAAATAGGCATTTGAAATGCCATCCATCGCATGTCGCATACTATTAATAATTGTCATATTTTCAGGACGTATATATAGCCATTGCCGTGTTGCTATATTTTCTATATCTGACTTTCTTCCTGTTGCAATTTGCCGTCGGAATCTGGCTTTCTTTCTTCCTTCTGCTGCTTTCCGTCGGAATCAATCTGACAACGAACGACATACTAATAATAACTGTCATTTTTCAGGACGTCTGTACAGCCATTGCCGTGTTGCTACATTTTCTATATCTGGCTTTCTTCCTGCTGCTACTTGCTGTCGGAATCAATCTGACAACGAACGCCATGTCCACCAAGAAACGGAAATTGGGAGCGTTGTTGTGTTGCCTCGCTTATGGTTGGTTATATGTAAAATACAAAAATCTATTTCCAATTCATTTACGACGAAATCTGTCAGTAATGCCATGTCGGTATAAAAAAGATATAAGGTTACAGAAAAGTGTTTTATTTACCTTGTATACAAATTCAAACAAAATGTGAGAAATGAGAAAAGAAATGTCATTTTTATTGATATACAGTTGGGCATATACATGTGTTACAACTTGCATGCTATTTTGAATTATTTCTTTTCTACAGTTCTTGCTGGAGTCATTGTTGGAATCTCAGCCGGATTATACAGACTGGAAGGGATACGGCAATGAAAACTTGTAAGTGTTCAAATATTTGGTTTGTCTAAACTCATTTTTAAAGTGTAATTGACTCAAAGTCTGTTTACTAACCTGTGTTAGCTTTTTCAAAGAACAACTGACTCAGAGTCTATTATACTACTCTGTATTAGCTTTGGTTTTTCATTTCAAGTTACTATTTCAAAATGTTATTTAGGTAAATAAAATATTTTAATTTTGAGTACTGTTTCAATGTTTGCTGCTTGTACAAAGACCAACATATACAGGGTAGAAATGGTGCAACGGAGGGCATCTCGATTGGTGAGGCGGAACTATTCCTCCATCCATCGCGAGTGTTACAGAGAAACAAAACAATATTGGCTGGAGGCCCCTAGATCATTGCAGATTTGACTCCATACTTATAATATTTTTCAAGATCGTCCGTAATAATGTAGCAATAATTCTTCCGCCCTTTATACAGAGACCTACATACCTAGATACAAGCACCCTCAAAGTTTATTACAAATGCAGGTCTCATCTGATTATTAAACTTTGTTCTTCTTACCCCACAGTATCACTCTTTAGAACAAGCTGCCTGTGTATGTTATTGACTTGTCTGCAAATCATATTGACCAATTCAAGCTGGCAGTGCCCCGTTTACAGAATTAGATTGGACAATCATGTTTTACTTTTAACTTTCTTTTCCATCCTTTTTATCACTAACCAACTTTAGTAAGACTTTATCCTCATTTTTCTATGACAGTGTTTCTAATGCAAGTTTTTACTTTCTTCAACTTTTGCTAACGACGCGCAGTCCTGCCTGTTACACTCGCGAGAGGGATTGGCAGATAAATAGATAGATAGGTAGATAGATAGATAGATAGATAGATTTAAGTATTGCGGAACAGTTCTCACAATCTGACATTTTATCCAGGTCAAATGTAATTATAGAAGAGTTTATTAAAATTATTTTATTTACCAACAATAAACAGGAAATTTCCGTAAGGATTCAAGTATAAAAAACATCATTAGATAACACGAATGAGCAAACTTATCATTGTAAAAGTGTTCCCTAGTTGCTGGCTTGGTAATGATTCCGGACAAGTATGGACATTCATTGGACCTGCGTTGGCGGTGATTTTGGTAAAGTATTCTTATTCCTATCTTACATCCCTTCTTCATATTCCCTTATAGTAATATGCTTGTCTTTTCATTATTATGAACTTAGTCATTTTTTTGTTCTTTATCAATTATGATCAGTACCGTTCCTCTTCCAGCTTTGATCAATTTTTTACATCAGATGATGGTGTGATATTGTTTGAAGATGACTTAAAACATTTAATACGTTTTGAGAATACAGTGTGTTACTTAAGCTAACTAGTCACTTTTTAATTCTCTTTTGTCTCTTAAAGCAAGGCAGGTTTGAATATAATTTTTCAGGAAATAGTTTATCATATTTACTATTTTAAGTACACATGCCATAAATCACATTTTGCAAAGATGCTACAACACATACGATATATATATATATATATATATATATAATGAACTTCATCATATAAGATATATCACTTACGACAACTTCAGATAGGGGGCCGCCGTGGCCGAGCGGTTACAGTCGTGGACTACAAATCTCTCAGCCCCTCACCGTTGTGGGTTCGAATCCCGGCAGGGACTTCGGAATTTTCATGTGAGGAAGCCTTCCAGCTGGCATGCGGTAGGTCGGTGGTTCTACCCGGGTACCTCTGTGTACTCGGGGTCTTCCTCCACCTGTAATTAGCTGGACGTCGCTATATGATTGAAATACTATCGCAGCGACGGTAAACCCCAATACAACAGCAACAACAACTTAAGATAACAACAATAGAATTTGACTTTTAGATTTATAATAGTTTCAAGATTTGTATGATATATCTATGAATCTTTATTTAAGCAATATCAATGGTTATCAATAGGTAATTTTAGTCAATAGTAACTCTAAAATGACCTTTTTATTGTTTTCCTTTTTGGTTTTAGACAAATGTCAGTCTTATCGTCGTTGTTATGCATAAATATCTTGGCCTATCGATCAACCAGAAGAAGAATGTATCAGGAAAGATTAAGTAAGTATTATATGTTAGAGTATTAAATATAAGCTGAATGACATACTGCTAAATGGTCGCCGGCGAAGGCAAATGCATGTATACAATATAAAAGACTTAGATACTTATTACAATATGTCTGAATGTATACAAAGCAAATGCCATTGAACAAAAGGTTATTTCTTACGTTTTTGGAAACTGTGAAACAAATACATAGCATCATTTTTTTTTCAATAATCCATTTCTGACAGAAAAATATTTTTTAGAATTATTTATTTTTGGTTGTTCATATAATATTTTTTCTGTATGAACTCATTATACAATAGACAAACCAACAGGAGATGAAACTGTCCATAGCAAGTATACAAAATGGACAAGTCGAACGATACATGTTCCCCTCTATTAAAATGATAGAAACAGAGAAAGAAATTCATATACCACGCAGATTCATCACGATAAAATCGTATACTGTAGGTCCACTGTTTTTTATGATTTGAGAATGTGACACTGGAGTAGATAGTGGGTTAAGTTTACTCTTCTGTTTTCAAATACTTTAACATGTTTTACGGCATGTGTGTTAAATGGGTATCGATAAATATCAGTTTTACACAAGGAACTAACTGTACACCGACTGTTTTAGAGCCGCTGCCAAAGCTCTGGGCGCCATGTTGTCAGCGACTGGTGTCACATGGATATTCGGGGTGCTCTCAGTGAACCACGAGATGCTCGTCTTCCAGTATTTGTTTGTCGTCTGCAACAGTTTCAGGTTTATTTTGATTTTCATTATGCATAGTTTATATGTACAGATGTTTCCCCTAATAAAAAAAACAATTTTCACGAAATTCACTGAGTATTTATATATTTTTGATAGAGTATCAAATAAGTGCTGATAGTGCCTACTTGCAATGAAATAAATTAGGCTTTAATATATGTGTCTTTATATAAACAATACGCATGTACCGTCCGTTGTCCTAATGTCTGGAACAATTGTTATTTAAGGAGCTTATCGTGAGTTAATACAATAATGCACACCGGCCCACGGTTGCTGAATACTCAGAGCGTTCGACCAGTAACTAGGACAGAGAAGTATTGGGTTCGATCCCCAAAAGCAACATAACTAAAGCCGTTAAAATTTATCTCCTATGTGATTGGTGCTTATTGATATTCTAGGGTGACTGACCGAGAGTTAGGATAATGCGTCTGAGTATGGTAACATGTTATTTGTCTCCAAAAGTCTTCATAACTGAAATACTATCGATGAAACGTTAAACTTAGCCATGATATTCAAATAACTTTGTAAAGTAAAATTATTGTTTTTTACAGAATGAAAATACTGACCGAACATAAATATTTCATGATGTGTCGCTTTCCTATTTTTATTCATTAATATTAATGTTATTCGTATTCTGTTTTCAGGGGGTGTTTATACTGATATTTTACGGTATTATGAATACAAAGGTATATATCAATATATATGAATATCATATTTATTAAATGACTTATCAGAAAATGTAAAATTCCACTGGCTCAAAATTTTAGACTGAATCAAACATAATTTGATCTATCTTAATGCAAAATAAGTGGTATCATATTAAATGGTATAACAAAAAGTATAGTACAATGAATCATTCCTGTACTCAAAGGAAGCCTATAAACAATTGAAATATTTGAGGAAAAAATCAAACTTATAAATCTTCCAAAAATACAAAAAAGCACACCAATTTTACACTCCTATTACAGCGATAAATTATTGAACATGCATATTCAATCTTTAAGACATTAAAATGAACATTAAAATCTTTATATATTTAAAGATTCGACAGAAACTTTCTGAACGTTTTGGAGGCGTGTCTAGTGTCACAAGAACTAGCAAGTTGGCTAAACAGGTCAGTTGACGTTGACAGAAAATAACTTTATTAAACACTAAAACTATGTTTCAGTATAATAGAGTTTATAAGGTACTGTAAAAGAACTTTTAGCAAGGGAATCATAAAATTACCACGATGTTGTTGATAATGAGAGCGGAAAAGAGAGAAAATATAAATTGTGTACCTACCTTTGTCGTATTATTTATATATTTTAGAATACCTGACACCTAAAACTACGTCATTTTCTCCGTATTCTCAATTTATCCACCGAGCAGTATTACCTATGACTTGTTTTGTTTTTACAATCTGTGGAAAATGCAGTTGGATTATGGTTGAATATCTTCGAACTAAGTAATTGAATTGTTTTAACATTATTAAGAAATCTGTGAAGTCCGTGTTATATTTGCTATGTTAAATCTAAATAATCACACATGTTTACTTTTAGACTGTCCAAAGCAGTGACCGGTATCTATCTTCTGATGTCTAAAAGAAGACTATCAAAATCCTACTTATGTGGCTTCCAACACCGCTGCTTACCTTGTGTATTTGGACCTTATTTCGTGGAACACACACGAGTCAATTTGCTGAAGTAGTCTGGATTGTGATTGTGATTGTTTCCTGCCTGGGATAAAGAGCTCGATTATAAAAGAAAGTATCATGCGAGTAGATGGAAACATAAATGTTCATTTCTTACAGAAATCATGTGTTAAATTATATTTTTGTAACAGCAATTAGACAAAATTGAATATGAAAATAGCTAGTTAATAGCTAATAGCAAATTAAGAATAATGACAAGAAAGACAAGATTGTTTCTGAACAGATTAATTCTACAAAAATGCCTACTCATGAAGAACATGTTATATTTATGCAGATTGAAATTGGTCTCATTTGTTTTCATATCTTCTTTATATATATGAGAGAGAGAGAGAGAGAGAGAGAGATGTGATAAAATCTCAGGATGCTGATTTAATATAATTTATACTATCATTTTAAGAATAAGAAACTTTGATATTGACCTAACTTTTACCATATATATAACTAGACATAACTACATATAAGACAGCACAACAACGTCTTCGTTTGTTTCGTGTACGAGTATAAACAATTATGATTATAAATAGGGGGCCTCTGTGGCCGAGTGGGTAAAGTTGCTGACTTTAACACTCACTCACCCCCTCATTACGTGGGTTCGAATTCCGGCAGGGTCATTCGGATTTTCATGTGAGAAAGCTTTCCAGCTGGCTTGCGGTAGGTCGTTGGTTCTACCCGGATGCCTCCGAGCATTCGAGGTCTTCCTCCACCTGTAATTAGCTGGACGTTGCTATATGACAGAAATACTCAAATAATCAGTCAAGTCAAGTTATGATAGAAACATATTACTAATGTAAATTGAAGACTCTCTGCCATTTGTAAATTAGGAGACAATGCAACTGTAAATATGTATATATTATTTCTGGATGTGTTACATTGCCTCTAATACTTTGAAATCTCTATTCATATAGTATTGGAAGAAACTTGGTCCGTAATATTAATTGAAATTTATAATCTTCAAAATTTTGTAACCGTAAACTAATAAAGAAATGCAAATCATTTTTTTTGATTTGGATTACTTCTGTTGGTAGCCAATTTTTTTCGATGTAACACAATGACTGATAAAGTTTCTCACATTCAATGACTAAACAACTTATTTGAATGATCTATACGTCATAATATTGATATCACCCAGGCTAACTCGGGCCATCAAACTTTTTTTTTTTTTTAAATGATAATTTAGATTATGTTAGATAGCAATATTCATCTTGAAGGCACGCTCACTTTTATGGTAACGAGGCACTGCCGAATAACTGCAATATCTATCTTCCTGAGGAACAATTGTCAATGGAAGTTACTAGATATATATAAAACATAATTATCATGATATATGTTATATCAATGCTGTAAACGTGATTTTAATAATAAATATGTAAATACGAAATCTGATAAAGAAACTTCAAAATTCTGAGCACAATAACAATTGTACAATTAACAGAAACTCCTCATTTATTCTGTTCCTGATGCGTTTTCTTACGTTGATTAAATATAATTCAATTATATATTTTGTGAAAGCCTCTTCATTTTTAATCATTGTAGAAATCGCATGTATCAATTGCTTTAAAGAATGAGAGAAATTGAGGTACCTGAATTGGATTAAATAATTTTCTTAATATAAGACTACTTCTTCCTTGTTTCCTCTCAGAGTTTTCAGTATCTAATATTTTCTGTCCATTCTCAACAACAATTATTCTTGAGAACAAATCATTCTGCATATCCCCATATGTATGCAAGCGTGCACTTAAAATCCCTATTATCGAATTATAATCGATAAATATCTTTCATAGTTGTTTCAATTTAAATAATTGAGACACTTCAAACTATGCTCAATACACTGGGGAAAAGAGTTTTGGACTAATAGCACCACAACACGGCTGTCGAAAGGGAAAAAGGTAGAACTTCACTTAAGAGTTCATTTTGGCGGTACATCGAGAGGGCGTCAAAATGAAACGCCACTAAAAAATCAGTTTTCCGAATCCGCCCAATGAAGACCCCGTGATATTAAAGATGTATACATCAAATAAATGTCTGATATATCATAATGCATATTGATATTAAAATGACACAGAACATTCATAACAGACATTCATACTGTCCACGTACAAAAACAATGTTCAACTCGATTAATGACATGTACCATACAATGTAGCATGCTCCAATATTGTAAGCCGAGGATAGACTACGAGATCATTTCAGTTGTTCTCCGTGCATTCTGTGCTTTCATTCATCAGTAATTATATGACTGAAATACTGTAAACCCTAACGCATTATCAAAATATAACATTTATCGTGCAATAAAGGGTATTAATTTGTCACGTTCCGAAACCAGATATAGTCCTTCTCCCCATCTACACGAGTTTTGACGTAAATGACAATCAGAGCATATATACCCAAATAAAACATCATTTCAGGAGCTGCCTGATCATGCGCGGCAAGCAAAAGTTCATTTGATTCATATACCCTTTAAAGTTCAGTAGATTATTATTCATCGAGTCATTAATTTGTACGTGGATATTCATGAATGAAAGGGTAAAGGGGGTCAAGTATTAATTATGTATCAAATACCTTCGACATCACATCACGCTTGCAGCCAATAGAGGATTTATCGATGGAAGGAGCTGGCTGATCAGGGTCTGCTGTGTTGGTCAATATGTCAAGATGAGTCTATATGAGGGTTTAGATATGGGTGAGAGAATAAGAAATTATAGGTGTTTTTTTTAGAGGGGGGGGGGCGGCGGTTCAGGTCTTTGGTGAAATGGGGGGGGGGGGGGGGGGGGGGGGGGGTTCAGGTCTTTGGTGAAAATATCAAGGGGTTTTCATTACTGATAATTCTGACACGTATGTCGTGCTTGCTACAAAGTCGTGGAGCTCTAACGCATGGTATTAAAATCGCAATACAATATCATACGCTAAAAGGATTATATTAAAGAGTTTTAATGAGTTTTAACAGCTGTAACTTTAGTAGTGTTATTTTTTATTTTGAACCACTATGTCCAGCTCGGGTCGAAAACAAAGGACTAAAAACTAAAAATACATTTTCGTTTTATTTTGAAATGTAAAGTTTTTACCAAAACTTGGCTAAACAAGTGTAAATCTAATACAGAAACCGAGAAGTCGAAAAGATTTACTTAATACCTCAAGTTTATTTTTAGTAACTTTAAATTAAAAAATGCGTTGTTTTAAATGTTTATAAACATAGTGATTATTTCTAAAGTCTTTTTTGTTTCAAAATTTAATTATGAAAAGACATAAAAATTACAAACTTTTACCACGGCGTTTAGAAATTAAAACTCGGTAATTGAAGCAATTAAAAAATCACTTTGGTACATAACTGGTATCTGAACCCACAATCCTCAGTTTCTAGGCAGTTTGCAGAAACTTTAGAATATTATGAAGACTTTTCAATCGGAGGTAAAGTATTGAAGTTTAAAAACCTTAGATAAGCATATTTCAGATTATTATAAAAAAAAAAAACATCAAAGACAGAAATCAGTATTTTCTATATCTGTCATGTCGCTTCCTGGAGCTTTACTGCTTCATAATGTCGCCGTTACGGAAGCGACTGTGCGAAATATACTTTTGTTGTGTCGTCGTGACGGCGTCTTGCGGACGCGCGGTCGCAACACTACTACAAAATCAGGGCAAACACAAAAAAATAATGTGATAACATTAGCTGTTTTTGTTTTTTGCTCGTACAAACGTACATATAGGAAATCATCTGCTGCTTGATTATACAGCAAATGGTAGAAAAAATAAGTTATTTCAGCACATTCACCTGGTTTGTTTAATAAAATAGACATGTCAGAGATCAATTTCTGAATGTAATCTACGGATAAAAAGAGGTGCTGAAGGAAAGAAAGCCATATCCCCTTTGTCATTGTCAAAAAAAAAAAAAAAAAAACTATTTAAACATGTGGGAATAAATAACATCTTACAGAGTTTCATTTTCTATACAAACATAGACGAAAATATAAGTTGCTAGCTTATACCGCAGAAAAATAGTTATAGATATAACAGAACATTTCGTGGTTTGTTTAAAACAATGGTTTTGCCAGATACCAATTTGTTAGATCATCAGCACGTCATCAGTCAAAATCGGTGAAGAAGAAAGGGGAAACGAAGCCAAAAAGCATTCAAATGTACGTTTGTCGTGTCCGCACGCTAAATTGTTGCGATGGTGCCTTTTAAACCCTCGAACGCAGCAATATCAAAGCGACCACTCGTGACAATTTAATGCGACTTAAGTTAAAGAAGCTATCAAGTGAATGAGTGGGTCATCTGCTGATGCATTGCTTGCTATGTATAAAAGTGAAAAGTGAAAGATCTAATGACAAAGACCACGAATGCTACGCCCTTGTTTTTTTTTGTTTTGTTTTTTTAGCTTTTATTCGGTTTTTTTTTTTTATTGGTTTTTTTTTTTTTTTCGCTAAAGTACACATCAATGTCAAAGAAAAGCTAAACACTAAACATATTTAGCGCGTATTTGTACAGTCGTCTTGTCTGCTTACGTGTTGTATTTGTTAACAGTAATCATTTACATTTATTCAAGGTAAAAAATCTTTATACCTTATTGATACCAATGTGCTTATAAATTACTCTATCCTTAAGTTTTTTGTTTTTTTTTAACTTGTCTCAATCTTCAACGAGAAAGAAAATAGGATGTACAGTTGAACCTGTATCAGTGGTCATCTGTATTAAGCGGTCAACCTGAATTAGGCGGTCAGTTTTAAAATTACCAAACTATAGCCTTTTACTATTTGTTTCACCTTCGATTAGCGGTCACCTCTGTTAAGCGATCACTTTCTTTTATTCCATCGACTGGCCGCTCAGGACAGGTTTGGGGGCCGCCGTGGCCGGGCGGTTACAGTCGTGGACTACAAATCTCTCAGCCCCTCACCGTTGTGGGTTCGAATCCCGATAGGGACTTCGGATTTTTCATGTGAGGAAGCCTTCCAGCTGGCTTGCGGTAGGTCGGTGGTTCTACCCAGGTACATCTGTGTACTCGGGGTCTTCCTCCACCTGTAATTAGCTGGACGTCGCTATATGATTGAAATACTATCGCAGCGACGGTAAACCCAAATACAACAACAACAACAGGACAGGTTTGACTTTATTTGGTCGTCCAATGTTTCGTTTAATTAACCCGTTATCTCATGTAGACGGATTTGTCTTTTACGTAACGTTTACCTCACATAGATGTGTGAAGACGTCTTGGCAAACATAACAGATCCAGATCAAAAAGTCAATTGCTCCTTGAAGGAACTGTCTATTCAGAGACTCATCCGTTTGTTCATCTGGAACTTTCATTCATCAAGCCATAAGTTTGTGTAACGTGTACGGCTTCAAAAAAAAGTGATTGACGTAAATAATAGAAAAGACTTTTGTACTGCCTCAGCAGAGCTTTATCAAACTTAGTTTATGACTAAAATATATTTTACAACAAAAGAAATTTCTATTAGGTGATTAAAAAGATTTTTAAAAAAGTCATGAACCTATACGATTAAAAAAAAATCAGTTCGAAACTATACACAGTTAGAAGATAATAATAATTAATTTTCCTTAAGCTCCTTGCTTAATGTCGATGATTTATATATTAAATTATATACAAAAAGCTGAGTTTCAAACAAGTTTCAACAATATGTTTCAAACAAGGTCTAAATTATCAAAAACTTCACACACAAAAAAAAACAGGTAAATCAGGTCTCGAACATGAGAACAAATCACTTCAGCACAAACAACTGTCCAGCAATCCACGACCCAACACCAAGCGCCAGCCCTGGCGAACCCCGCAACTCTGAGCCGAAGCAGCAACTTTGAGGGTTCACCCTAACCAGCACCACGATCAAAGTCCTAGACCACTAGACAGAAGCTTACAATACCGTTGAAACACCCTGAATAGGTGGCGACCCGGCTACACGCTAGTTTTAGAGATCTCAGCAACTCTGTACAGAAGCATCAACTCTGAGAGTATCCCATTCTTACCAGCTTACCGACCAAAGTCAACACAATTTCCCGGTAAATAGACTTAATTTACTCACTGTGGGGAATCACGTGAAATTGTTATGATAAGCTTCACGAAAAATGGCCGACCAAAACCACCGGTAAGTACATGTACAACGTTTTCAAAGTTTGTAATAAGGTATTACTGAACCGCTGTTCGAGACCTAGCCTACCATATGAAGATAAAACTTCCGCGTCCACTGATACCATTCTCTTTACACAGTCATTTCTGCAAGTTCTGAAATGCTTTCAACTTGTCATTGATGACAAACTTTCTCCGTGATAAGCTTCATGGAATAAACCTAATTTTCGACTTAATTGCCTCTAGAAACTAATACTCCTTACCACAGCTATCTTAGAAGACATCCAATCCATATTTGATAATGTCCATGATATGCGCATGCATTAATTTGGTCAATTTAATGCTATTTCAATGAAAATAAGAAATGCTAAGCTACACGAATAAAATAAATAAAGTTAAGTTTCACGAAGCGTTTTTGTCATCCATTTCCAGTTTACTTTATGCAAATCAAATGTTATTTCTGGTGATAGATTGATGTGGTTAAACCTTATACTGTTTAGAATTCGACAGTTTCAGAGACTTTCGTGCTCATTTATATAATCATGTTAATTAAACATCGATAATGAATAGAAAACAATACAAAAGCATGTCGGTTCACTCAAGCCCTGAATTGACCAGACCCATTGAAAAGGGATTTTAGTGTTACTTTAATTACTTTATCGAAGAATGTATCTAGTGATTAATCCAGTAAAGTTAATTAATTATACCGGGTTTTGCGAGAAATAGTTCTACCAATTTCATGGTCTAACCAATTTCGGGGTAATAATGAGATCGATCTCATATATGTTAATTTTGAACTTTTTGTTGAAAAACATTCCTTTGTATCTGTAACATTACTTATCCTTGAATTTTTGTACATATGTAATGTAAAGGAACAGCGTTTCTTCCTTATGTAAGTCAACGGTGTAAATATAAAAAAATATGATCATCTGGAATTAATTAAAGTGCTCCTTAATTGCAAACGAAATCTCCCCAGGTAAAGCAAATGCATACTTCCGATTATAATGAATATTAAAGCAATCGGTAGGCATTTAAAGAAAGGTAAGCAGTAAAATCTCTTTTGGTTTTCTTAATGTTTCATGTACATCACTTGAAAATTCTTTTAAGCCTGTTTGAAGTACACTTACAATAAAATACAATGAACTGTCTTTTGTTTACAATCAGACATCATCATGCAGGCTCATGTAAAAAACAAAACAAAACAAAAAAATAAACCTTGTAAATGTATAATCCCCGAGGCCTTGTTAAACCACGAAAACTAGTTGGTTAACCATAATTATTATTAAGAAAAATCTGTTGTATAGATTTGTGTTTATTTATTTGTAGCACTATGCAGATCTGCAGGCACTGTGGAAAGGCACTATACTCAACATCTGCGATGTCTGACCATAAAAGAAGACATATGGACAAGGCACAGTACAGATGTTGCGGAAAGTTATATTTCAGCAAGGCCAACCTAACCAGGCACAGGTATATCCAATGTCTTATTTGAAAATCATCCTTTGTATATGAAAACATTTAATTAACATTTCCCTTATTGATATACTTAGGATGATACGAAATATTTAACATTTCTAACGCTATCATGAGCATTTTCGCTATATAATTTGGAAACTGAAGCATATATTTCTATGAAAAAAGAGTATCATATATTATTTGATAGAAAACTTAAAGCAAATTTCCATAATTTTAGGATTTTTATGTTGCATTTGATGCACCCGAAGATTTACAAAGTCGCAAACATTATCCAATAATTTCAGTGAATAAGAACAAGAAAGTCAGTGTCCCTATTCTTGAATACTATCATCACTATCTTTCAATACTATAAATGCAAACTTTTCAAACGCATTAAACATGATATTCTGCCGCATGACATGTAACAACATGTCGCCTATCGTGTATTACAAATACGTACATGATCAATTAAAGAGTTACTTATATGTTTTAGAAACGTGAATATTACCTCACAATAAGTATTATAATAACAGAGATTATGAATAAAAATCTTGAATATATTTTGTTTAAAGAATATTTTCTAATGAACTTTCCTGTTATTGCTGTATCATAATTATTGGCTAAATTTGCGACGTTTCGCCTGAAAAGTAGTAATATATTATTTTTAGATTCATTCATTGCTGATTTTGAATAATAGCTTCTACAAATGTGATGGTCAGAAAACATCAACTTTTTCATTGACTGTCAAATTAAGCAGCAAATTAACATATATAATTTTCCTAATTTATTCTTCTTCTTTAATACTTCTAGATTTTCATATCGCAGAGAAAAGGACCAATTCACCTGTGAGAAGTGCGGGAAAGCCTTTCCTCTGCAGACGAAACTTCGATCTCACATGGAAACGGGGCCTCCGTGGCCGAGAGGGTAAAGTCGCTGACTTTAACACTCACTCAGCCCCTCACCGCTGTGGGTTCGAATCCCGGCAGGGTCATTCGGATTTTCATGTGAGGAAGCCTTCCAGCTGGCTTGCGGTAGGTCGGTGGTTCTACCCAGATGCCTCCGTGCATTCGGGGTCTTCCTCTACCTGTAATTAGCTGGACGTCGCAATATGACTGAAATACTGTCGAAGCGACGGTAAACTCAAATAGTCAAGTCAAGTCAAGTCACATGGAAACCCAACAAGATGGGAAGTTCAAGTGTGATAAATGTGGAGCTGTCATAAAGAAACAGTGTCAATATTTAGACCACATTTCTATGCATAAAGGAGAAAATAGGCATATTTGTGAGTGTGGTAAAGCGTATGTTCACGGTCCTAGTATTTCTAGAGATAGGAAAATTTGTAAATATTCAAAGAAGTGAAGGAACGTTTTCCATCTGTATATTTGTTGGCAATAAAAGCCGTCCACGGTTTCGTTTTTTGTGATTAGCTGAATATGGATTCAATTCCATTTTGCATTTTTTAATCTATTGTTTCACCCTGTTATTAAGAAATGTACCAATCAATATATTTGTAAATACGATTAATTTAATTTTAATGGTTGTTACAGAGCAGTGCTCATGATATTTCATCAGTTGTCTTTATTTTTTATGTTTATTAACAACTGTGATGATTATATACTCAAGATACAAAGTTGTGCTCCGTTAAGTCTCCAGACACAGTACGAGTATTGTTTCACTCTGTCATTAAGAAATGTATCAATCAGTATTATTATTATATACCATTTATTTTAATTATTACAACAGAGAAGTGCTCAGAACTGTTTTAGGGTATTTTTTTTAACATTTATGTGATTTATGTGATGATTATATACTAATGGTCAAACGTTCTGCACCGGAAATATCTCTGGATTCTATCCTAAAATCCTTCCTTTTTTATCGTCATACAACTGTAGGATGTTTGGCTCTTGGTGTTATTAATGATTGTGATATGAATCCGATTTAAATAAGAACAACAGTAATTATTTGTGCAATAATAATAATAAAGTTCAATGAATATTACACATTATTTTTTTATTCTTTTTACTGTCCACTTGCAAAATCAAAAGTCATAAATTTGTTTTATTGTTTACAAATTTTCATTTCCCATTTTGTCAGAGGGTAGCATTTTCGATTCGTTTCTTCGGGCTCTCTCCCATCTGACACCTAATGAGCCAAGCTGCGTGGATGTTCGAGACAAGGAGACCGTGTCCATCCTCTTCCTTTCCTAAAGTCGCTTCCTCTCTTCAGTGTCAAAGCTATGATTTCTGAAAATAAATCAATTTCAAGGTTGTTATATCTATTTTTCAAATTGATTTCAACAAGAAAAAAATGTTAATATTGCAAGAGAGCTATAACAAATAACTTTTTAACCACATCAGTCTATCACCAGAAATAACATTTGATGTGCATAAAGTAAACTGGAAATGGATGACAAAAACGCTTCGTGTAACTTAGCTTTATTTATTTTATTCGTGTAGCTTAGCATTTCTTATTTTCATTGAAATAGCATTAAATTGACCAAATTAATGCATCCGCATATCATGGACATTGTCAAATATATTTTGGGTGTCTTCTAAGATAGCTGTGGTAAGGAGTATTAGTTTCTACAGGCAATTAAGTCGAAAATTAGGTTTATTCCGTGAAGCTTATCACGGAGAAAGTTTGTCATCAATGACAATTTGAAAGCATTCCAGAACTTGCAGAAATGACTGTGTAAAGAGAATGGTATCAGTGGACGCGGAAGTTTTATCTTCATATGATAGGCTAGGTCTCGAAAAGCGGTTTAATAATACCTTATTACAAACTTTGAAAACGTTGTACTTACCGGTGGTTTTGGTCGGCCATTTTTCGTGAAGCTTATCATAACAATGTCACGTGATTCCCCACAGTGTTACTTATATATTTAGAAAACCAACCGTTCTCTTCAGTGACCAACAGCCAACTAACTCGTAACAAAAATTTCGCTGCCTTTTATAGTTTTCTGTCACACGGATGACTCGGTTCTGGCCGTTCTACATATAAAATAGGAACCCCTTTGTTTTACCGTATGAATAACACAAGAATACATTTACTGTGTCAAATTAAAGCTTCTCTGCCAAAATTTACTTCATAGTTTACCTACATAGTTAACCATTGAGAGCCAGAAGAGGTCATCAGCCTTCTTTTCACATATGCTGATAACCCCTTCTGGCTTTCAATGGACGATGTAGTAAAAACATATTCGAAACGTTTCTCTATTAAAAATAGCTTTAAAATGTTTGACATTGAAGTTTAATTAAGCCTGTATGAAAGTACCGAAATTAACCACGATGAGGAAAAATAACGAAACGGAAAAATCATCACATTTGTATATTGATAAATGTTAAAGGATTAAATGATATTCATTTATTACAAGAGGGCCAAGATGGCCTTTAGGACACTCACCTGAGATAAACTGCCTTCATTGCCTGTATAAGTTACTAAATTATAGCATAGTTGTACTGAATACATAATCCATGAGATCATTTATAATTCCACGAACTAAACAGTGCCTGTGGTCAAAATTTGAAGTCAAACTTGATTAAGAAATTATGGCTTTAAACACACAAATGTAAACAACTCAAGACTTAATTGACGGATATCAGCCATAATTAAACTTGTCCATTAGATTATGGCTATAAATATTGTCATAGAGTTTGAAGATGACTGCTTAAGAAATGAAGATGCTAGAGTGCAAACAAACTAAAATCTGGCATTTAATAATATCAAAAGGGACATTACTCTTGCCCTAAAAGGTCGATATCAGCCATAATCGCACTTGGCCAAGAGATTATGGTAATAAACATTGTCATAAAGTTTGAAGATGATTGCTTGTGAAATGAAGATGCTAGAGTGCAAACAAACTAATTGTGGACGACGGACGGACGACGGACATTTTATAATATTAAAAGGGGCATAACTCCTGACCTAACGGGCCGATATCAGCCATAATCAAATTTGGCCGAGAGATTAAAGTAATATATGTTGTCATAAAGTTTGAAGATAATTGTTTAAGAAATGAAGATGTTAGAGCGCAAACAAAGTGAAATCTGGCATTTTTTAATAATAAAGGGGGCATAACTCCTGATTAAATAGCCCGATATCAGCCATAATCAAACTTAGCCGAGAGATTATGGTAATAAATATTGTCATAAAGTTTGAAGATGAATTCTTAAGAAATGAAGATGCTAGAGTGCAAAAAAAAAACTTGGCCAAAGTTTTAGGAAAAAAAAGTTTGAAGATGATTGCTCAAGAAATGAAGATGCTAGAGCGCAAACAATGTGAAATCTGGCTTTTTTTAAATTAAAAAGGGGCGTAACTCATGACCTAATAACCCTTATCGGCCATTAGATTATGGTAATAAACATTGTCATAAAGTTTGAAGATGGTTGCTTAAGAAATGAAGATGCTAGAGTGCAAACAAACTAATTGTGGACGACGGACGGACGGACGGATGACGGACATTTATCTATCCTAATAGCTCATCCTAAGCACATGTTCTCAGGTGAGCTAACAAGAGGAAACTTAAAATAACATTATATGCCCGTCTGTGTGAGTCATTTACGGTCGACCGTTCTGCATTCATAAACAGATGACAAACAGATATAATTATGCCGTATACAAGGGTTGACCAAGAATTACGTAGATTTTTACTAGATTTCATTTTTAACAGAAATTGATTGATACTGACAGAGGAAAGACCCTAACTATATTGTATGCAAGCATTTTCTTTCCTTTTAATAATGTAAAAACTATTAACCTGCTGCAGTATCGTGACGTCATAATGACATGTCCCGTATACGGTATCCCTGTGTAATTTAAAAGGCTGACAGATTGTTTAAATTTCTGAATATTTTTATTTAATAATTGTGTGTGTCCTCAAGCTGGTAATGTGTCGTGTTTATATTTATGTAAACATTTTCAAGCTAAAACAAAATCCCACGACGTTATTTTGGGACACCCCTTGTACATAGAAAAGCCGTATTATTGTCTATACTTAAACATTATCGAACTCTGAGATTTATGGGCTACTTCTGCAGTTCGTGGTCAATCATGAAAACTATGTTATACCAGAAGCGGACAAAAATGCTTTTTGGTGGAATGGTGTCATTTATTTTTTGTTGCGTGAACTATTTCTTGTGACAAGCCTTGGTGTTTTAGACCAATACGCTCTCACTACACTTAGACATAAACATAAAATAAGTGTTTTCAAGTGATTTCAACGTCCTCATGGACAGTGAAAATATTTGTCAACTTTCTAATAAGGAAAATATTTTACTTTTGGTGCTGATAATGTCGGAACAAGAAGACGGAAAAACATGGAATGTCATCAGGGAAACTTGGGCTTCCGAAACTGAAAACAACAATGCTATGGCGAGGCATTTGTTTATAATGGGTTTTAAGGGAAATAACACAATTTCAAAAGAACTGGCAACTGAGAAAGATACCTATAACGATATCATTTTATTTGATTATCTCGACACATACGCGAATCTTACGCTGAAGACAATCATGGGATTAAAGTACGCCGCGTCACGATGCCCACACGCGCATTACGTCATGAAAACCGACAGTGACGTATATGTCCATCTACCAGTCATTTTATCCTAGCTTAATGAAACAAAAGAAATGAAGAGACACATAATGCACGACATATCCAGAACTGTTCTGGAAGTAAATGGACCGGTGAAAAAAAACACAAGAATCTAATCCAAACCACGAACTGGAAACATGGAAATAAAAATACGCATGATATAAAATGGAAGCCAATTGCATTTGAGCATCGTCTGTATAATACAAAGCCAGACCGAAATGTAAGCAGTAAATTCGGAAAGTCATTTGTGACACGAGCTGAATACCCGGACGAATATTACTCCAACAATTTGTGCGGTTTGGGGTATATAATAGATATGGCTGTTGTGAAGCAAATCGATAATATCTCCCAGAATATACCTTTCTTTAGGTTTGAGGATGTTTATGTTGGCCTTCGTTTAGGGTACACATTACAGGATACTCCAGGTTTCTCTGAAAAGCTTCAGGTTCCGTCGATGTGTGCCCTGAAACATCCCGTCATTTATGCCGTCCAGGGAATTAGTAAAAGATACCTTTGGGAAAGAGGTTGTCCATCAACTAACATTAGAAAGACACCAAGAAATATGAAAACTGGAAGAGAATAAATTTTATAAAAACACCTGGGGACGAACACTAGAGAGGCGCTTGAATTATGCACTGTATAGAAATTTGTCATATAACTTTTTCACTTGAGAGATATCAAGGAAATGATTTATGCAACCAGTGTGAAACCAAGTCAATCTGCAAAACTTACTGTTTATACCATGCATGTGCGTTACTTAAAAATATCTTAAAATGACTGATCTTGCATTTCAGTGACTGAATACGGTGTATCATAGTAATTAATAATTGAAGTATACTAATCAAAGTTTAGCAAAAAGATACTTTTCATTCCTTGGAAGTATTTTTTGTTATTTATAGATTATGAATCTTTAGAACATTTAATACAGAATTTTTTTGTTTTGTTTTTGTTTGTTGTGTTGTGTGTGTGTGTGTGTGTGTGTGTTGTGTGTGTGTTGTTGTTGTTGATTTTTATCATTATTATTATCGGGTCTTTCAATTGATAGAATCAAGAATGTTAAGATAAATTAACAAATGACAAGTAACGATTCCACAATAACATTTTAAGTTGTAAATACCATATATTTAAGACGTTGAAATTTCAGTAAGTGAAAAATCAATGTAATTTTGTGAACGAGGTTATATTTTCAGAATAGAAATCGTTGTTGTTGTTTTTTTTGTTTTTGTTTTGTTTTTTTGTTGTTGTTGTTGTTGTTGGTGGTGGTGGTGGTGGTGTTGTTGTTGTTTTGAAATCTCAAAATTATCATATATTTTTTCATTAAACCCAAAGGTTTTGGTTTCTAAAGGAAAGTGAAATTTCAAGAGATATGGTCAAATATAACAGAAGTTATGCCATTTGAATTTCACAGTGACACATGGTATGTGGTGCTTACAAACTTTGAGTAGTACAAGTTTATCAGGTGCCGGATATGATCCAAATATAAGTCGCATTTTCAGGTTCTATGGCTCTGATGTATACATTCCTAATGAAGAGCGTCAATAAACTGACTTAAAATACTGTCAACTGCTTTGAAACTTGGGTTTTGGGGTTAAAATCATTTTTGTTTCTCTCTTTTTTTTTCTCTGGACAATATTTCTGTATCACTCATATTAGATTTAGAAAGCAAGTATGTTAAGTTTTATGTTTATAATTTGTATAGGTATTTAAATATTTTAGGGACATGCACTAAGGTAAAATGAAGTTTGATTTTTGGTACTTGCTTATCTTACTGATTATTTATTCTAAAAGTTCATGTTATCCATATAATCTATCTAACAATAGAATGTTGCAATTTTTGAAGCAAGTCACGTAATTGTAGTTACAATATATTACAGACAGTACGTTTTAAAGTTCGGTATATTTATAAACATTGTTTAAACATTTTAAGGTATGAGTAAAAAAGAAAGGTATTCAAATGTGTCTTTTTTTCTAGCCCTTTTAATGTAAAATACATAAAATCGTTTGTCAAAGTTTTGGTACATAATTTACACATCTAATAAAAAAAGAAGAAAAAAAACACTTTTTTCGGCGCCAAGCTGCTCATAAAAATATCAAGATTTCAGTTTCATATTGTAAAACTCATTAAAACTTATCATTGTTTGGATAATGTATTATCATTTCGGTATATTAAATTGATTCTAAACATCATTGATTAGTACTTTAAGGAGACTTGAGAAATGCAATTTGATTTAACTTTAAGTACATGTATTTCAAGCGTTATCAACCTCATCCGTTCGGATTTGTTTCAGCTGTTTGAATCCGCTGTTTTACGTGTCTACCCTGTATATATATATATATTGACCAATAAGATCGCTACATTTTTTTTCCAAAATGTAAAATGATTATCAATTAATTAAACGACTTGAATAGTCCCATGACAATGTATATTCGCATATTTCCATTTGATTCACTGATCTAAATAAATTAAGTTTGTTACAATGACACTTTTTAAAGGAATATTTCGGCATTATATTTTATTTTGTAGTTTACGCTTATTTATTGTCTTGGGTGTCATTCCTATAACTTGTTAAAGATATTTAATACAATTATATTTCCTTTTGAATTAATTAAATGTATTTTTTCTTCCGATACAGGTGCTTCTGTTAGGTATCTTACTTTAATTGGATATTTTTATTTACACTGTTCGTATTAGAGAGATACCTTCAGGGAGTGCGAGGTTAGGACTCCTTGACATCTGGTTAAAGTAACCCAGTCGGTACTTTTGCCGACTGACAGTTCCAATTTCTCATTTTTTTGTAGTGTCATGTCTCCGTGTTGTTATGTCCATTTACATGTATCTCTCTCTCTCTCTTAAACTTTTTATACACCCCTAATTGAATATACAATAACCCACCTGCTGCCGTTTCGAATTTTGTAACCATGTAAATTATATAATGACGAAATGACGTTTCTTAAAAAAACAGACAAGGGTGTGTCAAGGTACCCTTGTTGAACTAGTAATTTTATTTTCTTTGTGTAGTGTTTTATTCTGACGTCAAGTCAGTAAATTATCTTTCAGAAACAAAATTGCCGCCGATTTCTTTCAATGACGACGTTAACGGACCATATTGACGTCGCTAAGTTGTCGTTAAAGTGTAAAGTGAATGCAGTGCATGTAATGTGATGCAATGTCACTCATGCTTGTTGATATTTCTCTATTTAATATTATTTTATTATTGTTATTTTGTTAATTTTTATCATTACTTGCACCTCCTTGCGATGTTTTTCCCTTTGATATATGCTGGATTTCTCAGGACTTGTTTGCATTTTCGTATTATTCATCAGAGCATACATTTGTACATGGATATTCATTCATTAGTTACCCTCGAAATTGAAATGAACGATGTATTTCAAAGGTATAAAATCAATTATTTAATTTGTCATCCCATTTCTACATTCTAGAAACAATAAAATGTGACCGCACACAGAACCCAAACACAATAACCTTTATACATGCATTCCGTTCCATTAACATTTTGCGAAAGCAAACTAGGCGACCTTCTATTATTAGGCTATTACTTTGAGAAAGTGTAGTTAAAAGGGGTTTTACAATAAAAATGATACAGAATGTGTCTAATATGATACTGATTTTTCATGTGATTTTAAAAGTGAATTCTTACATTTATTTTCAAAATAACGAATGAAGACCAAAGGTATTTACAGGAATTTCTGTTTAGTATATGTACGACGCACTTCCGGTGACGCTGAATCCACTTCATGAAAACCTGCCTGAAAAAAACTCTTCTGAATAACTAGCGAACACAGTGCGCACTGACATGCGCAGGTGTTCTAAGTCATCAAGGCGCTTGCCACGTAAGCCGCTCTTCAAGCGCAGTCCATCGTCACGAGATCATGACTGTAGGGTGCGTGCTCGATACGTTCCATTCCTAGAAAGTCGATGGCCTCCAGAGCATCGGCTGCTCTATGAGCCGGGGTGTTGCTCTTGAAACACCTGAACTCTCTTTTCCCTTCTGCATAAACTTGAATGTTTCCGTAGCTGTCATATTCGCAATCGCACAAAATTTGATGACGCAACGGTGTACCACTCTAAACGATGTCCATATATATTTTTTTACCTAATAAATATTTTTAGAACATAAAAAATATTTTAAGAATTTTTTTTTCTAATTATTGGCCACATATTTTTTTATTGTCCATACGTGTGTGTGTGTGTGTGTGTGTGTGTGTGTGTGTTTTAACCTCATAAATATTTTTAGAACATAAATATATTTTATGAACATTTTTTTTCTTTATTGCATAATTATTTTTCTATTGAACAGATATTTTTATACACTTTTGCAACATTCCACAAGCCATATAAATTCTGCATTTCGGTATTTTATACTAAATTTTTAATCAAATATATTGCTTAAATCAACATAAAATTATGCAACATATGTGTTGTAAAATAATTTTAGCGATGATTCCCTTCCTTTTTATCGTAATCGGTAGATCGGTAGCAGGTGAAAATGACATGTTGTTGCATTTTCCTCCATAGAAATTGATGTATTGCATTCTGTTCTTAAAAACAAGTAATGTAAATATGCCGTAATGTATGTGATTATTAAAGCGTACCATATGCTGCATAATCAAGCAACAGATGTTTTCGAATACTATGTATGAACGTTTGTATATAAAATAATGAAAAATGTCATTTTCATATTATATTACTGTTTTTATGCTCACCGAAGGTGACGCATATAGTCGCCGCTTCGTCCGTCCATCCGTCCGTCACACTTTCCTTGTCCGGACTATTTCTCAGGAACTAACGGCTTGAATTCAACGAAACTTTATGGGAAGCTTTATTACCAAGAGGAGATGCGCATATCCTCAGCAAGACCCGGTTCCTAAATTTTTCAAAGAGTTATGGCCCATTGACTTTTCGGCCTATAGTACATATTGCATGATTCTTGTCCGGGCTATTTCTCAGGAACTAATGGCTTGAATTCAACGAAACTTAATGGGAAGCTTTATTACTAATGGGAGATGCGCATATCGTCAGCATGACCCGATTCCTAAATTTTTCACAGAGTTATGGCCCCTTGACTTTTCGGCCTATAGTACATATTGCATGATTCTTGTCCGGGCTATTTCTCAGGAACTAATGGCTTGAATTCAACAAAACTTTATGGGAAGCTTTATCACCAAGAGTAGATACGCATATTGTCACGTGACCTGGTTCCTCAATTTTTCAAGAGTTATGGCCCCTTTTTTGCCATAGTACATATTGCATGATTCTTGTCCGGGCTATTTCTCAGGAACTGGCTTGAATTCAAGAAATTTATGGGAAGCTTTATTACCAAGAGTAGATACGCATATCGTCGACGTGACCTGGTTCCTCAATTTTTAGAGAGTTATGGCCCCTACTACCATATTGTTGACTGATATTCATGTCATTTGCCTAATTTAACAGGAGATATCATTTAAACAAAACCCCACAAAATTCAATATGCTAGTAATGTCAATCATAATCATGTCAGCTAATTGTTGTTTAGGCCATTATACACTATTTCAAATATCCAGTCATATGTCAAGAGTGTTTGATATGAGCACACATTGAAATGTATGACTTAATTTTCAGTATAAAGCCGCCTGTTCTAATAAGAACCTATTCTGACAAGAACATAGAGCTAATTGCTGTCAAAGTAACAAGCTTAAAGGTCCCACTCAACATAGTGCTAGTTTATGTTGCTGTTAGTGCCACTCAAACACAAACATTGAATAATCAGTATCATTCCTGCCGCTGAACCAGTGATTGTCCTTGGGGATTTTAACAGGATAGTGTCAACTCCCCCATCAAACAACTTTGTGTCTGTTGTTGATGCATGCACAACCAATACTGGATCAACTCTTGATCAAGTTTTCATGTCTGGAGATCTTTAGCCATTGGTCCATTTGTCAACGCCATATTTCAGTGATCATCAAATTATTTGGATGGGTATCAATCTTCAGTCATTGCTATAATATAAAGGTAAATAAATTGTATTTTGTATTTGATTTTTCCCTTTTTTCGAATTTGAGGACATTACCTGGATTCTATACATGATAAGCATGTGCTGATCCCATTCCGGTCCTGAACATATCCTCCCACCCATTGACCAAGGCCTTATTTGTAACAATGACGTTCTTCGGTTGAGCATCTGTCTAGTTCTACTGACTTTCTTGTTGATTTATGTTTTACATAAAATGAATTCTATTTACAGTGAAAGGCGACTATAACATAGCAGGGTTCATTCTTTCACTGAGACCATTCTGATCTAGATATGTTTCACCTATTCGGATCGAGGATGTTCCAGATCAAGTCGTTTCCTCTGTTGGTAATAAACTAAGGGTGGATGGATTGTAAAAATTGTGACCTGTAACCTGTTTTATTGCATGATCAGCTTAAGATACATTATTTCATAGCATTAAATATTAACCTACCGACAGGTATTTTAAATGGCATTATTATCAAAGGAAACTAACACAAAAGTATGACTTACTGTTGTTGTACGTAATAATAAATTGTTGACTGGTAAGTTAACCATCGTTTAATTGATGCCTTATTGGTGTATAAGCTGGTAACTTCTGGAAGCAAGGCTGTTCTAAACATTGGTCGAGACAAGAGACCTCTCGACGAAAGACCTTTGTACTTTGTTAAAGATTATAGGTGGGTCATCGGCTGATACAAGTGCATTGCTTAATATGTGTAAACGTGATAAATAAAATGATGAAGACTATGGTAAGTTGATATTCATATAGCCATTATATCAGCAGGCAATACACTGTTTATACACTTAGGTAACTCCATGTTTTTTTTTTTGTTTTTTTGTTGTTGTTTTTTGTGTGTGTGTTTTTTTTTGTTTTGTTTTTTTTTTTGGGGGGGTTGTTTTTTATATATGAGATGATGTAAAACTCATCACATTGATGTTAGAGATGAATAGCAGGTCCCATCATTCATGATTGTTCGCATGTAAACGCCAATTCAAAAACATTTTCATTTGAGTAAAGTATATGACTTCTATTGCTTTAGTAATTTTTTATAATAGTTGTTTTTCACTTAAGTACACATCAATATGAATAAATGTTGAATATGTTTGGCGTGTACCTGTACATGTTAAGTAAATATTCAAGTTTAAATACCTGTATATCTTACTGATATGACTTGACTTGACTATTTGACATTATCGTCGCTTCGGCAGTATTTCAGTCATATAGCGACGTCCAGCTAATTACAGGTGGAGGAAGCCCCCCGAATGCACGGAGGCATCCGGGTAGAACCACCGACCTACCGCAAGCCAGCTGGAAAGCTTCCTCAAAAATTGAATGACCCTGCCGGAATTCAGCGACTTTACCCTCTCGGCCACGGAGGCCCCTTTACTGATATCGGTGTGCTTATAAATTTCTCTACCTTATTGTCCACACTTATTCGTTGTTTGTCTTGTCTCAATCTTCAGCGATAAAAGAATTATTATATGGATGAATATTTAATGAATGAATTTAATAATACCCTTACCTTATATGGACCTGATTTTACGCATAGACCTTTTACGTAACCCCTACATACTACAGACATGTTTTGATGCAACCATAACTTCATATAGACATGTTACCTCAGACATGTTACCTCATATAGACATGTTACCTCATATAGACATTACCTCATATAGACATGTTACCTCATATAGACATGTTTTGAATCAATCTTTGCCTTATAAAATGCGTATTTTTGTGCAACACATTCCTAATATAGACATGTTTGACGCATCGTTTTCTCATATAGACATGTTTTGATTCAACCCGTACCTTAAAGTAGACGTGCTGGTTCGCAACACCTACTTTATAAAGATATATATTAATGCAACCCTTACTTCATAGTCACGAGTTTTGACGCAACCCTAAACTCATACAGACGATTTACTGACGCAGCAGTTAGCCTCATATAAACGTGTTTTGCGCAACCCTTACCTCATACGGTCGTGTTTTAACGCATTGGCAAATAGAGCAGACTCAGATCAAAAAGCTCCTGAAAGGAACTGTCTCTTCAGAGCCATCTGATGTTTTAGCTCAGATTCTACACAGTCTGTACCATTTGGGAAATTTATATTCATCAAGTCATAAGTTTGTATCTGAATATATATGTGATAAAGGATTAAGCGTTGCTCATTTATTACCCAAGAAAACTTAAAAGAATATTATTTACCCCCATTATTTACCGTGTGTCAAATATGGTTGATCGTATTGTATTCATAAACAGATGTCGAATAGATATAAATATGCTGTAAACGAGGGTTGTCTAAATATTACGTAGATTTTCTATGTTTTCGTTTTAACAGAAATCGATTTATACTGACAATAAACAACCCTAAGTATGTTGCTTGTAAGTATTTTATAATATATTTTGTTTATTTAGTTGGTTATAACGATTATAATACATCAGAAATTAAGCTGTTACATGGGTCAATATAATTACCAAATGTCGCGAAGGTTGTGCAATAATTTATTGACTGTAGCGCAACGTCGTGTGTACGTCATTTGACGTCATTACGAACATCTGACCAATTTTGACGTCATATCCGTCAGAATAATTGGTATGCAATACAATCTGTGCAAACGATGAGGAAGAGTTTTAAAGAAATCACAGAGTATGCGGAGCATCGTACAATAATCAAATTCTGCGTGAAATATCGGTAAAATACCAATACTGACACAACAACTATGAAACCAGTATAGTATCGATGTCTTCGATATTCAAATAATACAAGTAATATATAAAAAAGTGTAGATCTAAGTCAAAAATTTAATCAACACATACAACATTAATTCGCATTTCTTTATATATTATTGTCATTTGTATTTTAGGGAGAACCGAATATAGAAGTCATTTGGCTTGGAGGTTCCGCATTCCAATAAAATAGTACGGATGAAAAATGACGAATATCGGGTTAGAATCGAAATAATCAAAGTCTGTCTGAGTTTTGTTGTGTATTTAACACGATTATTTCTTAAACAACCGTCTGAAGTATGATGTCATTTACGCCACAGTGTCATCTGTTTTGTCGTCATTTATGATATTTTGACGTTCTATCACTTCGAACCACTATTTTTTTAAACTATATTTATTATCTTCGCCTCCGCTATATATTATTTTGCCATATTATTGTTACTTCTGACACAGTATTTTGGGAACTAGAAATTGGCCGACGATCTTGATCAGAGTCATACATATATACATGTATATAACAGTTTTGTCCAAATACTCTGGGACAACCCTCGTGTATGATAAAATGCAAAGAGTCATACGGTTGTCTAGACGTAAAACATATCGAACTTGTGCGCTAAGATTCCCGAGCTATTTTCGCTGAACGATGCCCATTATGAAATATACGCTGTTAAACAAGAAGTGGATGAAAATGTTTTATTTATGCGTGTTGTCATTAATATTTTGTTGCGTGAGCTATATCTTTTTTGAGAAATGGATTCATATACAAAATCCGCCTCGTTTTGCCATTCAGACAGGCTTTG
>CM037783.1:2882299-2893600 GCA_021229015.1 Solen grandis
AATCAACTTTTACTTTCACTTTGAATTAATTCAAGTTGTGAACATGATTAAAGGGTTGAAGGTTTGTGTTCACTTATTTCCTCTTTATCTTCAGCAATTGTAGCCATGGTGATCTGATGCTTATAACAAGACTCACTGATGAATAGACACTCAGTTGTGTACTGTAACTTCCAGAGTTTTTGAATCATGACTAGCTGCACATGCGGATAAAAGGGCTGGGGGCAATTTGTCGACTAAAGGGCTGGGGCAATTTGCCGACAAAAGGGCATGAGTAATTTACCAACAAAAGGGCACATGCTGGGCGTGGTAAAAGGGCAGCTGGGTGCAGCGCCCAGCTATTTCATGCTGGCTGGGGCACTGGGTTTATCTATGTTATTCTCTATTTGAAATTCTCAACATATTTGTATATGGAGTTACATACATTAACAAGATATTTCAATTTTAGTGTGACTTAATTTGACAAGGAAACCATGGACAATTTGTAAAATTGATTGCTCCTTGTTTCCAAACCACTAAATCATTGTTGTTATTTATGTTTGTAAGGGGAATTTTGCTTGAAAATGGGGGGAAAAACATACGTTTTGGCTAGGGGAATGGTGCCCTGCAGACACTAAACAATGGAGATTGATAGCCCTGTTTCAAGTCAAGTGATGGAATTAGAGTTGTCAGTGGTTCAATATCTCCTAATTATTTGTGATTGACTTGCAGCATGTCTATTTACCCACTGTTGAGGGTTTTATACACCCCAAATTGGTCATGTACTTACCAAAATGTAGGGACTCTCTATATGAAGGGGTACAAAGTTAAAGAAAAACAGCAATTGTACCCCTGTTGGAACCCTGACTTGCTTGCACGTTTACTTGTTATTACATTTTATTGAACACATTATTTCCATAATGCAACTGAATTTTAAAAAACAACAACAACATAAGAATTAAACTCACTTGGTGGGAAACAAAATTTAGAACTATCTGTGTAGTAAAAAAAAAAGGAAAAGTTAACTTTAGTTAAGTGTTTTTAAATATAGCCCTGAGCAGTAATGTGTGCTACCATAGAACATAGAAGAGACCTCCAAAGCAAAATCTGTCATTGTGTCCTGAGATTTCCTTGAGATAATATCACAAATGCTACCCAGTCTACTACAGACCACCTCCAAGTTTTGTCAATGCCTATTACATTCTGTTACATTTTGTTGTGTTCACCCCATTTTACTATGGCCTACTGCTTTTTTCATCTGCACTATGACCGCTTTTGCAAATTCTTGACAGTTAAAAAATCTGGCCCGGCCATTCACGGCACTCACGGCCTATTACGTTTGCCCATCCTTATCTTTCCCAACATTTTCTCATGTCCACCCTGTATGGTCCACAGTGGCCTGAATCGTGGTTGCCATGGCTGCCTGAAACATTTTATAAATGCAGCATTACCATTGACAATTTATTGCATTTGAAGGGAATATATTGATGCATTCAGGAATATTTTGAATATAAAGCTGAAGAATTGTTTTCTTCAATTTTTTTGCAATAACTTATGCTGGTGACAACTGGATAATCCAGGATCTTTTTTTCCATTGAAGAAGAATAATGTTTATAAAAATTTTACAGAAAATATTTTGTCAATGTCTTCGAGAAAAAAACAACAATAAATAATAATAGGTACTTTGAGACAATAAAAATGATGACACCCTCTGTGTCATTTAAAGTATGTTTAAAAGGTTTTTGATAATGCTATTTATATTTAATACATGGATTTATGTTCAATGATCTTCACATCTATATATTCTATATTCTTTCTTGATCTAAAATATAGTTATTTAAGCTAGCTATCTCAGCCTGCAATGTCTCTGATGTTTAGTAGAGCAGAAACAAGTCCTATATTTTACCTGGATACTAATATTTTACTATTAATTATCAGTGGCTATTTGTACAGATGTAGTCATTGCATAAAAAACACTTTCAAGTTTACCACCTGTAATAACTAACACCTTTCAATATAATACAAGCTTTATACACCCAAATTACATCCATCTTGAAACGTGTGAAGATAATTTCTTGGAAGAATATAGAATTCTGTTAAAGGATATCATTATAAACTGGCTATTGACAGATAAATATGTTAAAAAGAAAAAATGTACCAGGACATGAGGTATCATGATAGAAAAGACTGATATTGGGTAACTGGTATTAGTTTTGTACTCAGGTACTATACCAGACCTGTGGGTACCTGGAAACTTGTTTCAGCCCTAATGTTAAGCTGATTCATTGAAACCTTCACCTAATGAAATTTGGAATATGACTTTTGTACAGACAATATAAAACCTGATCATCATGTCAAAACATGATCATCTTGTGCTTATCAGGTCTACACAACCATGTATTTTTGCAACCCATTATCATCTGTGTCTGAGATTAAGTTTTCAGTGTTCAATAGTTTGTGTCCGATTTGGATTAATGATAGCCATGATATACAAAGATCAAACATGGTGTAAAATGTTTGTTCCTATCTTTTTTCTCTCTGGTTCTCTCTCTCTCTCTCTCACACCACACACACACATACACATTGTAAAGAGCTAAATGAACAGTATGAATTATTTCTGTATATGTTCCCAAGCCAGCCCATCACAGGCTCATCATCATCATTATCACAACCCTTTCTACTCTCATTATGGAGTGTATTTCTGTACACCCACAAAAGACCACTTAGTTAATTATGCATGGATTAATGATTGCTTTACAGCCACATGTTTTGCACCTTTGTGTAGATCATTGACATACCACATGCTTCTCTAGATAGTGGCTACTGTATGTGTGACAGAAGACATATATATCAGTGACTTGGAAATAATTTTTTTCAATGGGACTATGGCCCATCATTTGCTAAAATCAATGGGACATTTTCAAATCTAATGGGAAATTTTTTTTACTATTGATGTGAAAAGTTTTAGTGGGTTAAAAAGGAAAACTGCTTAACATCAAGTTTTATTTGGTTTTAGAACACATATACTTGTGGTAAGTAAATAAGAACTTTTCACATAGTCTTGTTAATAGAGAACAGTATCTTCAACAACCTGAAGCAACTATAAAAACGCTGTTAAAATAAGACATAGGCTAAATACGATCTAGAAAGATCCCAGCTCATTTGGAAGAAGGCCTGATTAAAAGTTCTAAGCTAAAAATTCACCTCCTAAATCTTAGTTCCACTTTACTGAATTTTTCTAGGTTTATATTTGGTGTTACTGGAAGGTATCGAGACATCTTGAGGGTTAGGGGATAGTTGTGTCAATGAATCGGACGAAACTTCCCAAGGGGGAGATGAAGCGGAGTTCGTAACTTTCTGAGAGGGAGAATGCGATAAATCAGCACTTGGCGCTGTTTCATTATTATCATTTAAAGTTTTCATAAAATATATGGATTGTGGGCCTAAACACGATAAGATGGATGTCTAGCTTTTGTTGGTCAGATCTTTCAAAAAATTTTTTTGAGGCATTCTTGTTCTTTTCAGACGATATTCAATGCGTCTACCATACGAAATTGAATGTAACATCTCGGACAAGCTTTTTTGTTATATTAACCGAGTGTTCTGACTGCGTAATTCTATATGGTTTAATAAGCGTCCAGCTCAGTTGCCTGTATGATATCTTATCTTAATAAGCGTCTGAGAATATGCGGCTTACTCAGCAAAAAAGCAAAATGAAAATGCGATTCATACTTAATGTATTTCGATAAGAAAAAACAACAATAAAGATTATGATTCAGTGCATATTGTACTTAATGTGGTTCAAAGTGAAAGAGACAAATGACGCACAGGAATGTGAGAACAATGGGACATTTTCAATTTTAATGGGACTTTGGCGCATGGCGCACGGGTTTCCAAGTCACTGATATATACATTATCATTGTTTTAAGAACATGATTGTCCTTAAATTTATCCCCTGTATTGCTTCAGTGACAGATTCATTTACTTTTTGTTTCTTATTTAGAAATGAGAGTAAAGGATGTATTGATCATTTTATAAACAGTTGCTATCTATAAACTGCCTTGGTGGAAAGGTCTCCAGCATAGAGATTTTTTTTATCAAATTGAAGGTATGTTTTGAGTTACGTGCTGTAAGCAAAGGTGACACATAGTGATAACTTCTTATCTGCTTTAAATACTTTTTCCGTCAATCTAATCATTATTCTGCAATAACTCTTGCATTACTCATGCTTTTCAAATGAAATTTCATTGATGAACAGAGCTTTACAAAAGTAAATGTGATGCACAAAGTCCATAACTCTGGCATCAATATTTTTTAGTCAATATTTCTCATTTTTAGCTCACCTGGTACCAAGGGCCAAGGTGAGCTTTTGGGACCAGCCTTTGTCCGGCGTCGTGAGTCGTCAGTCGTCAACAATTTACTTAAAAACCTTCTTTTTAAAAACTACTGATAATGAAGTGATCAAAATTTGCAAGGATGTTCCTAAGGTGACCAGGGCTCACCCTGTCTGTAAAAATGTTTGCGCCAACACATTCGCCAAATGAGAAAATTTAGAGCCAAATTTAAGAAGTTGGAGCCAAATTTAATGCAAGTGGCTCAAATATGTTTTCGGAAAACTTTATTGTCTTTATATACTGGTATGATATATGCATTTATTATACTTGATCTGTCCAAGACATATTCAATTGGTTCATAATATTTAAAAATAAAAAGATAAAAAATATATGGAAAAAAAATACAAATACTGTCATATAATTCTAAATGATAATTAAATGAAATTAATCATTATCCAAATATCAATAAAAGACAAAAAATGTTCATGTCAAAAGAAAAAAATATTTTCCAACAAAATCATAAATAATAAACTGACTAAAAATATTATATGAAAATATGAAGTGAAATTATAAAAAAAAAAAATACAAAAAAAAAATAATAAAACTTGGGTACGTTATATATTGGGTATGTTTTGGTTTGGATACATTTTGACTCGCTGCATTAGCGATTAGTATCGAGTCACTGTGATATCTTATAAAAATTGTTCAAATGGTTCCGGTCTGGTGCAAAATTAAGTCACGGGAGTTAAAAAATAGATTTTAAAAGTGAAATCTTAAAAAATCTTCTTCTCTGAAACCACAAGGCCTAGAGCCTATTTAGTGTGAAGCATTGTCTAGTGGATCTCTACCAAATTCAAATCATGACCCTGGGGTCAAATTTGGCCCCGCCATAGGGGTCACCTGATTTTTACATAGGCTAATATAGGAAAAAAAGCTAGAAAAATTGTCTTCTCGGAAACGGAACAAGTTAAGATATTTAGTGTGTAACTTGGCCTCATGAACATATACCAGGTGTGTTCAAATCATGGCCCTGGGGACAAAACTGGCCCTGCCCCAGGGGCCACTTGATTTTACATAGGCTTAAATAGGAAAGTCTAAAAAAATCTTCTGCACATTGCCTTATGGACATCTATTAAGTATGTTCAAACCATGGTCCTGGGGTCAAAATTGGCCCTTCCCCTGGGGTTTCTTGATTTTACATAGACTTGTACATAGGAAAGATTTTTAAAAGATAATCTTGTCAGAAACCACAAGATCAGGGGTTTAGATATTTGGTTTTCAAATCATGGCCCTGGGGTCAAAAATGGTCCTACACTTGGGTTAACTTGGTTTTTTTAGCTCACCTGAGCACAACGTGCTCATGGTGAGCTATTGTGATCGCCTTTTGTCCGTCGTCCGTCGTCCGTGCGTGCGTCCGTCCGTCCGTCGTCAACAATTTGCTTTAAACAACATCTCATCATAAACCGCTGAAGGGATTATGACCAAACTTCACAGGAATCATCCTTATGATGCCCTCTATCAAAGTTGTACAAATTATTCAGATTGGTTGAAAAAGTAGGTCACAGGAGCTAAAAATAGATTTTAAAAATGCAAACTTTGAAAATCTTCTTCTGCAAAACTGCAAGGCCTAGAGCTTAGATATTTGGTATGTAGCATCATCTTATGGGCCATTACCAAGATTGTACAAATCATAGCCCTACGGTGATCCCCCGCACCAGGGGTCACTTGTTTTACATAGAGTTATATAGGAAAATCTTTAAAAATCTTCTTCTATGAATCCATTAGTCCTAGAGCTTAGATATTTGGTATGTAGCATCATCTAATGGTTCATTACCAAGATTGTTCAAATCATAGCCCTACGGTGATAAAGGCCCCCACATCAGGGGTCACTTGTTTTACATAGAGTTATATAGGAAAATCTTTAAAAATTTTCTTCTATGAATCCATAAGGCCTAGAGCTTAGATATTTGGTATGTAGCATCATCTTATGGTTCATTACCAAGATTGTACAAATCATGACCCTATGGTGATAAATGCCCCCGCACCATGGGTCATTTGTTTTACATAGAGTTATATAGGAAAATCTTTAAAAATCTTCTTCTATGAATCCATTAGGCCTAGAGATTAGATATTTGGTATGTAGCATCATCTAAAGGTTTATTACCAAGATTGTTCAAATCATAGCCCTATGGTGATAAATGCCCCCGCACCAGGGGTCACTTGTTTTACATAGATTTATATAGGAAAATCTTTAAAAATCTTCTTCTATGAATCCATAAGGCCTAGAGCTTAGATATTTGGTATGTAGCATCATCTAATGGTTCATTACCAAGATTGTTCAAATCATAGCCCTGTGGTGATAAATGCCCCCTGACCAGGGGTCACTTGTTTTACATAGATTTATATAGGAAAAACTTTAAAAATCTTCTTCTATGAATCCATAAGGCCTAGAGCTTAGATATTTGGTATGTAGCATCATCTAATGGTTCATTACCAAGATTGTTCAAATCATAGCCAAACGGTGATAAATGCCCCTGCAATAGGGGTCACTTGTTTTACATAGATTTATATAGGAAAATCTTTAAAAAATTTCTTCTATGAATCCATAAGGCCTAGAGATTAGATATTTGGTATGTAGCATCATCTTAAGGTTCATTACCAAGATTGTTCAAATCATGACCTTATGGTGATAAATGCCCCCGCACCAGGGGTCACTTGTTTTACATAGAGTTATATAGGAAAATCTATAGGAAAATCTTTAAAAAAATCTTCTTCTATGAATCCATAAGGCCTAGAGCTTAGATTTTTGGTATGTAGTATCATCTAATGGTTCATTATCAAAATTTTCAAAATGGTGGCCCTTTGGAGATAAATGACCCCGCACTAAGTCTTCTCCTCTGAAACCATAAGGCCCAGTGCTTATATATTTGGTGTATAATATTGTCAGGGCTAAAATGTTTAAGATTGAGTTATATCAGAATTCTTGTCTGTTTAAAAACCTTGTAATCAGTTGTAGCAATGGTACTCAGGTGAGCGTTTCAGGGCCATCATGGCCCTCTTGTTTACCACATGTTAACTTTTAGTGTGGAATTAAAATCATATTGCTGTTCTTCTTCATGGATTTTGTATTCAGTATGACTATGTTGTAAAAGGCAATGAAAGCAATATTTCTCAGGTGAGCGATTCAGGGCCATCATGGCCCTCTTGTTTCTTTTTGTAGGAGTACAGATCTTCATGTATGTGAAATGGGTTGCTGTTCTGATTAAGAAATGTCAGGGATATTTTTTCTCGCTTAAAATTGATGTTTCCAGTGCAAAATAATGGTAAAAAAAACATTTTAACAAACAATAATACATTATAAGCTGTTACGGTTGTGATTTAAGGGTCTGAATAACATATTCCACTCATATTGGTTAGTGCAGAATCGCATTGCATAAATCCGCACTAAGTGCGGAGAGGTACAATTAAACTTGCCGTGGAAAATATGCAAATCACCAAGGCCTGATTTTGTTTTCAGCATAAGACGGCTGTCGCCATCTAATAAAATCTTTTTATTAAGAGATATTTGTACATTTTTATAAAAGAAAATCTGTAAATGCACTTCTAATTTTCATGATGTTAGGAGGTGGAAAGTGTTTTTAACCAAGACTTCTGTAGAAAAAGGGCATAGGCAAATGCATTCTGGAAAAATCACATGCTATCTTATAAAAAGACAAGATTGATGGGTAATATTTTTTCCCCCAAGTGCTCACAATTTTCTGTCTATAAACCAGCCCTAACAAATTACTATCTTTAAAGTTAGGAAAGTTAGGAAAGAGGCAAGTGGAAGGAGATTGAAAACCTGGCTTTGAGTCATTTCATGGCACATGCAACATAATGATTTTTTTCTTGATTATTTGATAATGAACTGAAACACTTTTATAACTTTGATGTATTAAAAAGAGTTAATTTGCATAAAGTCAAACCTGGTTAAAGCAGCCACTCATTGGATGTGGCCATTTTGGCCGTTAATCAGGGTCAACCAGTGAACCTCCTATCTGATGAACATAGGTTATCTTCTAAATACTGCCATGAAGTAAAGGTTAATAAGTGGTTGTGAGGAGATAAGAAATTGACAATAATCGCTTGTAAATTAGGTGAAGGTTTCTTTTATGATTGTTTACCTTCATACTTGAGATATCTATGTTGACCTGGTTATTTTGCTGGTGTAATGTGTCAGTGAACAAAAGGCTCTATGGTTGTATCAATCAATGAGTCAGACCTTGACAGCAAAACATTTGGAAGTGCTACAGTGTCCTCCTTCATCAACCAAGTACTTGGGAGAACATCTCTGTAAGCTTTCATCCACTAAATCCTTTTTTGTAGTACATGCATACTGATTGTTACATTATTTTATTTTATTAATAGATAAGTTTAAATTAATCAGAGATTGAAAATAGAATAAAATTTTCATGACCTTGATTTTAAGTTTAAACATTTTGTGTGAGAACATATTCTCTTCATGGTCCTTATCATCGTCTATCTTTTTCATCAGTTATTGTAGTTAGTTGTATAATCTCTTTTTTTAATATGATTGAAAAAAAAAATAGGGTGAAATATTCATTCAGCAGTGATTTATCTCGAAGTTCTCTAAAAATTCTTTATTCTCACTTGTTTGAAAGAAATGAGTTGTTTCACCAAATACTCTAGAGTTGTAAATTTATTTTAGAAGTAACTTTGTGACAATAAGTATCTCCAAACCTTATTGAGTAAAATGTATATCCATAAATTTTGCAGCATTCCAAGTAATCCATTTTTCTCTGGAGCCATATCACAGATTTGGATAGGGACATTTTGCAACAAGTTGACTTTTACTCTACGTAATTTGCCAAAATCTGTGTAAGGGGGGAGAGGGGGGGATATCAATTCAACAAAGTTGCTTCCTGTTTCGAACATGTGTTGACAGCTTTTAAGAGGTTCGATACTTTCAGGAGTTTGTGGAAGGGCACGCCTCTTAGGTAATTCAGGACTGAGATCATTGAAAAGCCAGACTTCAGTAAAAAGGAAAGAAAAAATGATTAAACATGTTTTCAAGTTCTGAGAAAAAAAAATCGTAACTCCGCACTTATAAACATCGCAAAGCTGTAAAGTATTTCTAGAAAGCTATAAACATTTTATCTTGTCAACAAACAAAAGACCTGTCACCCCATAAACTGCTTGTGACTTTAATTAGATAGTAAAGATGTGTACATATTGGTCAAGTGTTCCTGTGCAAGGTATGATGGGAAATCAATAGTTTGTATCTGGGTTTTGCTTGGCATGCTGGGTGTGGGTCAATATGGGAAGATGTTTAATAATAGTGTAAGTTTGTCCGTTTCCAGGGTGATGATGTCAGTTTGACACATTAACTGTCTTGGTCTATATAGATATATGGAAAGGTAGTCTGAGTTCAAGTCATTGAAGTCTGAAAAATGTATTCATAAGTTTTAGAATTTGTAAAGAACTGCATGCATGATGGACTCACTTTATTGTTTGCTTCATTAGATAGACTTATCATTATTTTAATAAACGGTTAACTCCTTTTCTTAAGATATTCACTGGACTCTGATATTTATGCTGTTATATCAACTTACTCCGTACAAAGTAATTGTCTGAGAAATACCTTGGATCATTGTCTTAATGCAAAACAAACATTCACGCTACAGATGTTATTGGCAAAACAAAATAATAATAGTAAACAGATTTTATTTATGATTTTACAATATGAGAATTGAGCTAAGATTTGATTATCTCTGCCTTATTTGAAATGGTTAATTGATCACCATAATAGTCAGAAAAAGTAGGTCAGAATGTTCTTTAAACTAAAAAAAAAAATGCTTAATATAAAATTTGCTCTTTTGATTTTTTTTTTTCAATTTCAATGTAAAATCCAAGTCTTGAATTCATATTTTATATGTTTTTAACTTTTTTTTTAGCTCACCTGAGCACAACGTGCTCATGGTGAGCTTTTGTGATCGCCTTTTGTCTGTCGTCCGTCCATGCGTGCGTCCGTGCGTCCGTCGTCAACAATTTCTTTAAACAACATCTCCTTCTAAACTACTCACTGGATTTTGATAAAACTTCACAGGAATGTTCATTATGGGGCCCTTTACCAAAGTTGTTAAAATTATTTTAATTGGTCAAAAATCTAGGTCACAGGAGCTAAAAATAGATTTTAAAAATGAAAATTTTAAAAATCTTCTTTTCCGAAACCACAAGGCCTAGCCTTTTGATTTTTGGGATGTAGCATGATCTTATGACTCTCTACCAAGATTGTTCAAATTATGACCCTGGGGTCAATAGCCCCAGGTGTCACTTGATTTAACATAGGCTAATATAGGAAAAACTTGAAAAAATCTTCTTCTCCGAAACCACAAGACCTAGCCTTTTGATTTTTAGCTCACCTGAGCACTTGTGCTCGGGTGAGCTTTTGTGATCGCCTTTTGTCCGTCGTGCGTCGTCAGTCGTCCGTCGTCAACAATTGCTTGTGAACACTCTAGAGGCCACAGTTTTGGCCCAATCTTCATGAAACTTGGTCAGGTTGTTTGTCTACATGATATCTCGGATGAGTTCAATATTGGGTCATGTGGGGTCAAAAACTAGGTCACTAGGTCAAATCTTAGAAAAACCTTGTGAACACTCTAGAGGCCACAATTTTGGCCCAATCTTCATGAAACTTGGTCAGGATGTTTGTCTACATGATATCTCAGATGAGTTCGAAATTGGGTCATGTGGGGTCAAAAACTAGGTCACCAGGTCAAATCTTAGAAAAACCTTGTGAACACTCTAGAGGCCACAATTTTGGCCCAATCTTCATGAAACTTGGTCAGGATGTTTGTCTACATGATATCTCAGATGAGTTCGAAAAAAACCGGAAATCTTGAAAAATTTTAATTTTCTTAAAAGGGTTGTCAGGGTTTTCACATGATATTTCGAATGAGCTCGAGACACTATGGCCGTAAAAAACTAGGTC
>CM037783.1:2893700-2943700 GCA_021229015.1 Solen grandis
GCTAATCGGAAGACAAGTATCACATAGTGTTTTATGGTTATTTTCAGCTTCAACAATCACAGAAGCAGCAGGGTTTCAACAAAACTTCTTCATTGTTTAAATTCTACACCCAACTGAAGCCATACTTAGATGATGTAAGTTTGTCTTTATTTTTGGACGAGTTTTTCAACGAAAAATTTGTCTTTTAAATATGATGATGTCAGGGCATCTTGCATCTGATCAGGTTTACCTTTTGGTTAATCTGTGGTAACTTCTATGTGCATCATTGGATTGCTAATTGCTTAGATGGATGGACCTTTACATTATGCATTATGACCCTGACATTTGACCTACTTCTGATAGGAAAAGCCTGAAGGAAAAAAAAAAAAAAAAGTCAAAAGTCCATAATACCATCAGGTCTGGTATTTATGACTTGTTCTATGAGCAGGTAATATGAAACTGACTTTTTTTACCTCTGTCGTATGATAGGATGTGTAATGGTATGGCGCTGTCTGTTCCATAGATATATTGTTCCCACACAATAACTTTTGAAAGACTTCATGTATTGAATTCATATTTGGTATGCAAGTATATTATTTCAATACAGGTCAAATTAGTAGGTCAAATTAGATTTTGGTGACAATCCACTGATTCCTTACAGATTAAGGCACCGTTCTAGTCAAATTTTATGTGAAATGACTGTTTTCCTCGCAAGAACTTTTGAAAGACTTCATGTATTGAATTCATATTTGGTAAGCAAGTGTATGTTATCAAAATACAGGTGAGGGCCTCCATGGCCGAGAGGGTAAAGTTGCTGACTTTAACACTCACTCATCCCCTCACCGCGTGGGTTCGAATCCCAGCAGGGTCATTCTGATTTTCATGTGAGGAAGCCTTCCAGCTGGCTTGCGGTAGGTTGGTGGTTCTACCCAGATGCCTACGTGCATTCAGAGTCTTCCTCCACCTTTAATTAGCTGGACGTCGCTATATGACTGAAATACTGTCGAAGTGAGGGTAAACTCAAATAGGTCAAAATATAGGTCAAGTTTGTTTTGGATTACGATCCACTGATTCGTTATAGAGTTATGTGCCCTTTGTAGGCAAATTTTATGGGAAATGACTGTTCCACACAATAACTTTCATAATAAAAGCAATATTGTGTACTATGATTTGCCTTTGGCGTATATTGCCATGCCATAACAGCACTCTTGAAATCACATTTTAAGACTCAAACTTAGTTCATTTGGCAAATTAACAGACATCAATTCCATTCAGCCAAAATATTATGTAGCACAATTTATCTGCCACTTGACCTAGTATCTCATGGAGACTATATCTCATGTGTGGTAGGTAAAGTTGAAAAGTACCAGTCCAACCTAGGAACCTTTGAGAGGGAATAGTGTAAGTTGTAAGAACTTTCTGCAACCAAATGTATAACAAAAGTTAAGTTTTATCCTATCTGGTCATTTTGTTTTCAGATCATCGATGATTTGTCTGAGAGTAAGGAAGCTGGGTCGTTACAACTGCATGAGAAGCTACAGCATGTTGTACAGATCATGGAGGAAGATATTGTATGATAGACTGTGTATCTAGTCAGCAGGGGAGCTAACTCTCCTGACATGCCAGGGCAAACTCAACACAGTGTTACTGCCCTTGAAGGACAATAAATTGTTAGGATTGCATCATTAAGACGTCAGTCAATTAATCAATTTTCTTTTTAAGATTTTTCTTCTTCTTTTTTTTTTTTACATCATTAATCTTCTCTCCAATGAATAAAATTTGATAAAAATGGGGAAAAAGAAAATCATTTTCATAAAATATCAATTCTATAAAAAAAAAAAAATGGTAAGGTAGCTGAAAGCGAGTTGTTTTCTCTCATGGTGGGAAATATTTAAAGGGAAATAACTGTGTTGGAGATTGATGCCAGGGGTCAGCTATTTGGACACAGTAGTTGAAGATCAATATGCTGAAACGAGCCATTGATCTGAAAAGTAAAGAAAAAATGTCTGTGATTTTGGTTTTATGTTCTCTGGTGAACAGAAATGTAAAACTCAAGTTTTTAAAATGGGACTATTTGAGTTGTTATTTCAAGGTTGAATTAGATTCATTATTTAAAATTATGTTGGCATACTGTATGAGATTTAGAACTGAAAGGATTCAATAGAAGAGGACACTGTGAAAGAACACATTTGTTGGGAGTTTTTGTATATGTAAATTGTATAAATAAAAAACATATTAACAGATATGTATCAAATTAATATCTAAATTCTGAATTGGGACAAATGTATGTGCATGAAACAAGTATAGAAGGCAATGCTCTGAGAATTGTTTTATATATAGATCTGTTGATATAAAAAGTTTATAAAGGATTATTTGTACAAAATAACACTTTTTAGTTTTATAATAATTAGATTTTTTTGGGGTTTTTTTTGGTTAAAAGTGTATGGTAGAAAGTGCTATATTTAGCTTTAACTTTCCCTCGTCTCACCCTCCATATATCTCTCATGTGATACAATGTAATAGGTATTTTATGTATTTTATACTGGAACTGGTTTTATTTTTGTATATATTAGTATAAACATTGTATTTAATGCTATATATTATTGATTACAGTACAAATTTTATTTGTAGCCTTGCTCAGTGCTTAATGTAACAAATACAGCATGGATTGTGTATCTAATATATTGCGTTATACTCGGTATTGGTGAAGATCTGATTGTGTGTCTGTGTGGCTTATTTTTTTTTTTTTTTTTTTTTTTTTTTTCAAATTTTTAATTTGTGTTAGTAGTCTTTTTTTTTTCTTTTTTTTGGGGGGGGGAAAATTTTATATTGAGTTTGGAGTTGTGATTTGAGACTTTCATAGGAATATTTTTTGAATTTTTATATCTAGCAATATTCACAGGCAAAGAGAAGAGCATTCTTTTCTTTTTAGTGCTCTCTTTTTAATAGGAATTAACCCAATAATGGCATACCTATTTTTAGCTCACCTGAGCACTTGTGCTCAGGGTGAGCTTTTGTGACCGCCTTTGTCCGTCGTCCGTCGTCAACAATTGCTTGTGAACACTCTAGAGGCCACAGCTTTGGCCCAATCTTCATGAAACTTAGTCAGGATGTTTGTCTACATGATATCTCAAATGGGTTCGAAAATGGGCCACATGGGGTCAAAAAGTAGGTCATCAGGGCAAATTGAGAAAAATCTTGTGATCACTCAAGAAGCCTACATTTTTGTCCCAGTCTTCATTAAACTTGGTAAGAATGATGACTGCATGAATTCCCAGTTAAATACAAATTCAGGTAGGATCAAAATCTAGGTCACTTAGTCAAATGTTAGAAAAACACTTTAGATGCCACATTTTGTCATCATGCCTAACACAGCAATCTTACTCAGGTGAGCGACACAGGGCCATCTTGACCTTCTTGTTTTTATAGGTACTTAGGTATTAGGGCACAATTATCAGAGATTACCAGGTTTTAGCATTGCTCATTGTTTAATTGCACTGTTGAAATTGTTTTAAGTTATTGCATATTTACATTGTACCTATAAAGAGAAAAAATGAATAAATGAAAGGTTGTATGCACAATGGTTTTCAGTGTTGCATGGACAGCATTCAGAATGTATAGGTGTATATTTTTTAACCCAGATACACATAGTGAAGTGTGGGCTTTATAGGGATCGCCCTTGTCCTGTCAAGTCACATCCTACAAGCACCTTGCATGAAGTTTGGTCCTTGTTGTTGAAAACGCCTTTACACTTGGAATAGTGATAACACTGTCAGCAGACGTGTGCAGATAACTGTCAAGGATTTTGTAAGGGTTAACTGCATGTTTTGGTGACTATGCAGCTAAAAATTTTATTTAAGCTTTTTATATTAATATGGGTTTTTACAAATACATGTGATTGTCACTTTGTTCTCTGTCATCTTGTAAATGGATCACTATCAACCATGCTGTATCATGATATTATCTGGGTTTTTACAAATACTTTTAAAAATGAGATTTCATGGCTATCACAGGCAATTTCATTTTCATAACAGCATATATTTATTGAATCGTATTCTTAGAAATGTTGGATCTACTTCTGGTACATTTAAGATTTTATGGGGTTAAACCATTCAGAAAATCTAGGAAAATTAGTCACCCTTGAAAATTATGATTTGCAGTATCTTGTATACCATTGAGAATATGATTATAAATGGCTACATTTATGTGTTATATGTTCAACTTACTGACATAAATCATTTAATATCATCTTAGGAGAAGATTGATTGATAAAAAAAAATGAAATAATTTTGTGGTATTGTGCACAAAAGGGGGAACTAAAGGTTGCTGGTTCAATCCCTGGGAAGGAATATCCTAGGAGAAAAGTACTGTAGATGACTAGGAATTTAACAAGAGCTATCAAAACTTTGCAAGTCATAAAAATGGTACTGGTACAGTGTATAGCTCCCTTGCTTGGCGCTCAGCATATAAGGATAGTTCCAGGACTTGCTGGCCTGGTGTCAGGATAATGAGACTGATAAGTTATCATGCCACATGTCTAAGGCATGATACTACAGTGTGGCAGCACTATATCTGTCTCAAGTAGTCATTTTCTTCAAATGACTAAAATACTGTTGGTGGGATGTTAAACCAAACAAACAAACAAATTTAACTATACAAGCATTATTGCATGAATTTACATTAAATGACTTGTGCAATAGATCAAATATACTAACAATCCAATCCAATACTGTACAAGCTAATTTTTTTAACTTTGGTGTTATGTTGAAACAGTACTCAGCCACTTACAAATTCTTCGAGAATTCTAGGCCGTAACAGGGCTCAAACCCACAACCTTTAGGTCCCCATCCATATGAGCAACACTGGACAAAGGTACCTTTCAAAGCTGCCTTTTAATACACTCCTGTAATATCTTGGCGCATTTCCCCACAGGTTATAGTTTAGTGGCAGCACTTGACTTTTTACTATGCAGATGTTAGGCCTATTATTAGATTCTGCAAGTAAAGCTTCATTTTCAGTATACTTAATTTGCAACAGTTTTAAATGGATAATCTTCTGGTCATGTTTAAATTATTAGATATTTTAATTAAATATTGATAATGAAATTTATTATAATTTTATTATTGTTCATTATGTTTAATATATAATCAATTTTCTGGTGATGATGATGATGATGATAATGCTGGTTAAACAAATTATTAGAATTACATATTTTTTTCTTAAATAAAGCAGCTTAGCTGTAAACTGAATTAGCTTTATACAGTTGACATGAATTGTATATGATTGTAGTTTTAAAATTATTTGCATTAATGCGTTACACTCTGGGTTTAAATATATCTGTATATTGCATATGTGTTCATTTTGTAATTGTTGACAAAAATGTATACAAGTCCTTTTTAAATATTTATTTTACAGAATTATATGTCTTACAAAAAGAAGTGACCTTAATCATGAAGAAACAAAAAGAATATTTTTAGAAAATAGATAAATATGTAAAGAAAAAAAAACCTGTATTGAATATGGTACAATGTTAGGTAAAGTAGTTCATAGAAGAAAAATATTAGATGGATTTCTTTAAACCCTTTACAATTACAAGGGGGACAGGCCTGGTCAAATGGTTATTATTGGTGAATTACTGTCACTTGTCCCTTCACTGGTCTGGTTTCAAGCCCTGGTCTGATCACTTAGATTTTACATTTGAAGAGGCCTTCCAGTTTGATTTTACACTACATTTGAAGAAGCCTCCCTGTTGACTTTTGGTAGGTCGGATGTTCTGCCAAAGTGCCCCTTCAGCCATCATGGGTCTTCCTCCATTTGCAAGCTACTGGACACTGCTCTATGACTGAAATAATTGTCAATTCCAAAGAAATAACAAATATGACCAAAGCAACTGGTATATGACTAGATCAGATTTTCTCACAGGAACTGATACTTGATAATACCAGATTTAAGGTATGATACCTGGTTCCACCACATTTCGGACCTCAGGGTCTTTCACAGAGATAGCAAAGGTTTCCTATATTTCCTTAGGGTACCTTGATTATCTTGGTAAAGGATAAGTGGTCCGAAATGTAGCTGAACCGATAACCAAGGTTTCCTAATATTTCCTTAGGTTACCTTGGTTATCTTGGTAGAAGATTAGTGGTCCGAAATGTAGCGAAACTATTACAGGTATATTATGGTGTTAAGGGTCTGTCTTAGTGGAAAAGGGTTAGGTAGAATAAAGATATAAATATGTGTGCTATATGGAAAGATAAACAAGGCAATACATGTATTAGGTAGGTGCATGTTGAATGGAGAAAAAGATTTTCTTAGAAGAATTGTGCTGTATGTTGGGAGAAAAGGTATCCATGTATTCCTTATGAAACTTGTGTGAGACTTGGATAAACTTACAGTGTTATCAATTAGATAGAAATGTTTCTGTTTATATTTGTTAGTGTTGTAGTATGCTGATCTGTGTGGCATTGTAAAATGTATATCAGGTTCTTATGTGTAGGTCTTGAACACTTAAGCATAAGATAGTCAAACTGGAGAAAGCTTATTAGAGACTAGCCATGGATTCTGTTATCTAAAGATAAGGATTTTGTCTAGATGTGTGATTTTTAGCTCACCTGAGCCAGAGGCTCAAGGTGAGCTATTGTGACCGGTCTTCGTCCGTCGTCCGTCCGTCCGTCGTCCGTCCGTCCGTCGTCCGTCCGTCGTCCGTCAACATTTTGCTTCAAACGACATCTCCTCCTTAACCGCTTGGTCAATTTTGATAAAACTTTACAGGGATGTTCCTTGGGTGGTCCCCTTTCAAAGTTGTTCAAAGAATTGAATTCCATTTGGAATTCTGGTTGCCATGGCAACGGAAAGAAAAAACTTAAAATGTCTTCTTCTCCAAAACAACCAACTGAATTTCAAAATGTTTTGGCACAGATGTTCCTTTGGTAAGTGTCTACCAAGATTGTTCAAATTATTTGGATCCGTAAAAAAACATGGCCGCCAGGGGCGGGGCTTATTTGCCTTATATGTATATAGAGAAACCTTTAAACAACATCTCCTCTGAAACCACTGGACAGAATTTGATTAAACTTGGCAGGGATGATCCTTGGGTCAACCTTCACAAAAGTTGCTAAAATAAACTTGATCCATGTAGAACTCTGGTTGCCATGGCAACAAAAAGGGGAAAAAAATGAAAACTTTAAAAATCATCTTCTTCAAAACTACTGGCCAGATTTTAAAATAAATTGGTACAGATGTTCCTTGGGTCAACCTCTACCAAAGTTGCTAAAATTATTCCGATCCGTAAAAAAACATGGCCGCCAGGGGCGGGGCTTATTTGTCTTATATGTATATAGAGAAACCTTTAAACAACATCTCCTCTGAAACCACTGGACAGAATTTGATTAAAATTGGCAGGGATGATCCTTGGGTCAACCTTCACAAAAGTTGCTAAAATAAACTTGATCCATGTAGAACTCTGGTTGCCATGGCAACAAAAAGGGAAAAAAAATGAAAACTTTAAAAATCATCTTCTTCAAAACTACTGGCCAGATTTTAAAATAAATTGGTACAGATGTTCCTTGGGTCAACCTCTACCAAAGTTGCTAAAATTATTCCGATCTGTAAAAAAACATGGCCGCCAGGGGCGGGGCTTATTTGCCTTATATGTATATAGAGAAACCTTTAAACAACATCTCCTCTGAAACCACTGGACAGAATTTGATTCAAATTGGCAGGGATGATCCTTGGGTCAACCTTCACAAAAGTTGCTAAAATAAACTTGATCCATGTAGAACTCTGGTTGCCATGGCAACAAAAAGGGGAAAAAAATGAGAACTTTAAAAATCATCTTCTTCAAAACTACTGGCCAGATTTTAAAATAAATTGGTACAGATGTTCCTTGGGTCAACCTCTACCAAAGTTGCTAAAATTATTCCGATCTGTAAAAAAACATGGCCGCCAGGGGCGGGGCTTATTTGCCTTATATGTATATAGAGAAACCTTTAAACAACATCTCCTCTGAAACCACTGGACAGAATTTGATTCAAATTGGCAGGGATGATCCTTGGGTCAACCTTCACAAAAGTTGCTAAAATAAACTTGATCCATGTAGAACTCTGGTTGCCATGGCAACAAAAAGGGAAAAAAAATGAAAACTTTAAAAATCATCTTCTTCAAAACTACTGGCCAGATTTTAAAATAAATTGGTACAGATATTCCTTGGGCCAACCTCTACCAAAGTTGCTAAAATTATTCTGATCCGTAAAAAAACATGGCCGCCAGGGGCGGGGCTTATTTCCTTATATGTACATAGAGAAACCTTTAAACAACATCTCCTCTGAAACCACTGGACAGATTTAGATTAAACTTGGCAGGGATGATCCTTGGGTCAACCTTCACAAAAGCTGCTAAAATAAACTTGATCCATGTAGAAATCTGGTTGCCATGGCAACAAAAAGAAAAAAAATATGAAAACTTTAAAAATCATCTTCTTCAAAACTGCTGGCCAGATTTTAAAATAAATTGGTACAGATGTTCCTTGGGTCAACCTATTTATCTCAGGTGAGCGATTTAGGGCCATCATGGGCCTCTTGTTTTTTGTTTTTTTTCATTTACAAACCCATTTGTTCATATATTGAAAATAATTAGCGTCTTTGATTTTGGTTAAATATTTTGCAAATTACAAATAACTATACATGTATCTACCAGTGTCCAATTGGATCAAACATTTGCTGTAGAAAGCCCAGCATTTTACTTTGGGCAAAATAATTAGTGTCTTTAAAAATAAGGCAGCCTTAGTAATCTGTATGTGATTCTACAGGTGTCTTAACAATAATATCTTAAAAATAGACTTGAAAATATCATGAAATACACCGTACCTCCACATCTGCTGTAGTTACACTGGGTACTAGTGTAACAAGTGAACTGCTAGTGTTAGCTTACATTAGCTAACGGTCACGAGTTTGTTCCCTGATTGCATTCTATATACCTTGATATAACAGGGGTGTAAACACTCACATTACAAAGTGTTACCTTTTGTGTTGTCCGCTGTTTATCTGATACAGAATATTTTAAACCTTTACCTGTACATGCTGTTATATATATCTGTGTCCACTTACCATATTTGGATAGGTACCCTCTCCCCAGAACTGCCATTCCCTGAAACATTTAACCCTTTCCCTCATATATACTCATTTTGACGCCCTCAATAGGTATCACATAAAGCCTGATCTGCAGAAAACCACAGTTAAACCTTACCAAATTTAATTACAAAATCCTCATTTCCAGACCACTGAGGAGCAGCGAACAGCATAAAACATGATCAGCCTGCGAGTTACTCGCAGGCTGATCTGATTTTATGCTGTTCGCATAGGTCTTTTCATGGTGTCCTCTATGAGGGAAAGGGTTAAAGTTTACCAAAATAAATCTCATTTGCTAGGTTTATGATTTATCATTCCCAGAAAATATATACATATGTTTATCAATGTATGTTTATCAATATTCCTTAGTTACTTAATCTATGAGTGCCAAGTATTCAGTATTAAGATGAAATCAAAGCCTAAATGTCTGCCTGTCTTTCACTAGGTGGTGCTATTCTGCAAGGTCTTTTCTACATTCACTCTTGTACAAATATCAGATTATTGCATATCCTGGAAAACTGGAAAGATAAAAATGTGTCGGCCAGATCATCTCATTACATTAATGGTGCTGTGAGTGGCTCAGTTTGAGGCAACATACAAGAATTATTTTGGATGTTGACACCAGGCTGTGTCAGCCACATCCCGGATGAAAACCTTTTTGATTGTATGTTTTTTTGTTGTTGTTTTACCCTTTATTGACAGCCATAATGATTGAATCTTTTTGTAAGAGGCTGTCTGATCGGCTCATTTTAAAATAGCATGATTGGATGATTTTATGAGAGGCAGCATGATTTGCTCATTTATTGACAGTATGATTAGGTGGTTACAGGTATGTAACAGACAACATGATTGGCTCATATTAAGACCATTAGATTAGTGTGATTGGCTGATGAACTATGTAATAGGACAGTTTTGCATTTATAGTACTTTGAAAGCAATGATCTGAGTATTGGTCTTAAATTTTCTACCCACTTTATAACTTGTGTTTGCTTAATGATATTGGTTCCATGTTCTCAAAAGTACTTAAGTACAATCTTGAGAGGCTCAAATTTGTGTATCATACTGAAATCCCTATAGAACTAATGGGCATAGTTTGAGTACAAGTTTTATTTTCGAGAACAAGGGGCCAGTAATCTAGTCAATACTACTTTGTTATCTTGTGATTTTATTATTTGTTTATTGGAGTTCAGAAGAGATGCAGCATGATGAATACTGCCAGCTTTAATGATTATTCTATTAAGTAATCAAATTAGCTATGTTTCTTTTGTCCTTTTACCTTGCTTCTTATACAGTTTACAATGTAAAACAGAATATAGTGAAATGGGTCTGACTGAAAAAATGTGTTTTATTGGGTCTCTTATTTCTGCCATAATCTCAGAAGAAAAAGAAAAGCAAATGTTAAACTGGTTTTAGTGATTTTTTTTTTTTATAGAATTTGCCCAACATTTACGGAAATTATGTAGGAAAACTTATATAGTGTCTGATCTAAATATTGAGATAAAAGGTTTAGTGGAGACAGAAATTTTCCATCTGTCTTATTTAACACACACACAGAGGGGTGGATTATGGAATAAGTTTGGGTGTTAAATATATTTATCAAAAGGATTAATTTTGGGGTTTTAATAATGTGGGTAGTACATGAGCTCAAAAAGTATAGAAGTATATTAAAATGTTTGTTTTCACATTCTGTTGCTCATGACTTAAAGTGCATCTATAAAATAATGTTCTAGTGTAATAGGGTAAATTTATGAGTGGATTTGCAAATTCATTTGAATAATATTTTGATTTTTTGTGCAATAAACTACTAATAATGCCAAGGAACTTCCTGAATTTGTTAAAAAGTTGTGTTCATTTCCTCTTGCATTTATATTTTCATCAGCACAGATTGGGGTAAAGTGTTCGAATTTTCCTGTTTTTAGCATTTTAATTATTGTCATTTAAGTTGCGCACTCGCCAGCAATTTTAGTGAACAAAGAAAATGCATAGTTATAAATAATCTAGCTCACCATTGGTACTTGTACATAAGCTGAATGATACAGATGAAATCGACAAGTAAATACATATCCTGCCAACTAAATTTGTAGCACATTCCATTAACACACTGGTGTTAAACGTAGGAGCATCCTGATGTTTAAGCTCACCTTTAGCTTTCTTTTTTTTTTTTTTTTTCAGTGCAGGACTTACGTCAAAATTTCAAGGAGTGTATGTAAGAACTGTCTGCTACATGTAATACACAAGTGCCTTCTCTTTAATATTTTGACTTACGGAATGACCGTCTCCTTTTTTCCCCCTAGAAAAAAACTTGAATAGGTTATTTCTTAATTTTTTTTAGGTCATGACAATATCAACAGCAACACATTATTTGTCAGCTTATATTATTGACTTAATTACAAACATGTACTGTGAACAGAAAAATATGATGGAATGAGTTTCTTTAAATAGTCATTTACTGAAATACTTTGTGAAACAAGAATGATAGAATGTAATTTTACCTTATTTCAGATTTTAAGAATCGCTTAGAGCTAGGTAGTTTGGATGTAATATAAGGATCCTTTGAGGTGGATCTTTTGTGGTAGAAGTAGTGTTATATTGGGCCTATGGTCCACTGTGTGTGGCTGTGTGCTCACCATTGTGTACATGTGAGTATAGTTGTATATGTATAGTTGTGTGTGTACTGTTGTATGTGTATATTTGTATGTGTACTGTTGTATGTGTATATTTGTATGTGTACTGTTTTATGTGTATATTTGTATGTATTGTCAATATTTGTGTGTATTTGTATGAGTGTATGTGTAGTTGTATGAGTGTATAAGTGTGTCTACGTCTGCATGATTTGCTTGGAGCAGACCTCTTATTGCTAGATGTTAGAGCGGTAGTCGCAGCATTTACCACATGTATGTCATGACATCATATCCTATTATCCGAGTTTCAGGTCTTGTTTTGAATGTTTTGTGATTTGCAATTAATAGCTCTATATCAAATTATAATAAAAGCCTTATCTTTCTGTACCAGTGTATTATCTTTTTTAACCACTAGAGCCATATTGATTTTCCTATATGGCTTTTGTCTACAAATATTAATCCCATAGAATTATATTGTAGATGGGGCTTCCATGGTTTAAGTTAAGGATTTACTGTCACTTAGCCCTCATCCAAACCAGCTGAATTTACTTATGCTGAAAGTGGTCATTGTACTCATCAAGGGAAGTAACTGCTGCAGGAAGTTAAGGATTTTTAATGTGAGGGAGCCTACCAGCTGACTTGTGATAGGTTGATGACTCCTCTGCATTAAGGGTCTTCCTCCCTCCGTCTGTAATGAGCTGGTCGCTATGACTGCATTACTGTCACAGTGACAGTAAACTCGAGCACAACAGAACTGATGTTTTCTATAACACAAGCATTTACCTCATGAATATTCATGTACAAATTTACGATTTTGATAATATTGATTGATCTTTAAATGGCTGAAATAATGGTTTTTTGTGTCACCTGCATAAGGATCTTTTTTATGTTGTCTTTTCTGTCACGCTTCAGCGGGTGACACGTGTTCCCAAGGACATTCTTGTTCTTTGCTACAGAGGACTGTGAAGAAACTGAGGTGCAATATTGTATAAACAAAAAGAGGAGATCCTAATCAGACAGAATCAGGAAGGTGCACTCTGATCAGGGTCTACTCTGTTTGGCTATGCATCAAAATGAGTCTATATGAAGTAAAGGACTTAAGTGACCATGAAATTTCTCTTATTAAAGAGATTCAATGTAAGCTAATAATTTTAGTCTCTTCACAAATATTAATCACAGTAAAATGATGCACAGTGAAAAAGTTTTGTGAGATTATTGCTCTACAATGCCTAGCTCGGCATGAACAAAACAAATCTGTATTTATTAAATACCGGATCTTAAACGCCTTGACATTCATTTCATATTTATTTTTAACTATAAAACAAGTTCAGGAAACTCATTTTTGATGGACTGAGCAATATCTGAGATCACAATTGTCAAACATTTCACTGCATGACCTAATAAACAGAAAAATTTATTCCCTTAATATCTACTTGTAAATGTTAATGCAATGAAAATACGTGTAATTCAAATAAGCCAACTTGGATCAAGTTTACGGTAATTCAATGAACCTTGTTTGGGAGAGACCCGAGGCGAGTTTCACACACAAATATTATTTAACCCTTTCCCTCATATAGACTCATTTTGACGCACTCAATAAGTACCACATAAAGCCTGATCTGCAGAAAACCACAGTTAAACCTCACCAAATTTAATAACAAAAACCTCATTTCCAGACCACTGAGGAGCAGCGAACAGCATAAAACCTGATCAGCCTGCGAGTTACTCGCAGGCTGATCTGGTTTTATGCTGTTCGCATAGGTATTTTCATGGTGTCCTCTATGAGGGAAAGGGTTAAGTGTTTTGTATTCTGGTTTCCGGTCATCCTCAAGATTACAGATAACTTAGTGTAAGGGGAAGGTACCCCAGCAGAGAACCAGACTACAAAACATTTGAACCTACTGCAGAATAAAAGTAAGAGCTAGTTTTGATCTAATTGTTGCCCTTTGGAAATGTTGGATGGAAATTAAATATTCCACATCAGGCACATTTCTATAATTATTGTGTATTAAAATTTTCCAAAGTTTAATTGAAACCCATCAAAACATTTAGGAAGAGTCATGCTTGCATGTTAGCAATGACTACAACTGGCAGACACTGACCAAACAGTCACACCTATTGATGAGCAGTGACAACATTTTGGAGGTCTCCAGGCATGTGAGATCAGCCATGACCAATGCCAGTTTTCAACACGTACTCGGAGATATATCTTGGGGGCAAAATCCAATACAAATTGACTGTCAGGATATTGAGTACCCAAAATATAGAATAATAGTGTTTGTTTACCAGATTTTTTTGTGTTTGAGTCAGAAACCAAATATTCCGTAATAACCAGGTTTTTTGTGTTGTAGTCAGAAACCGAATATTCCGTAATAACCAGATTTTTTGTGTTGGAGTCAGAAACCGAATATACCGTAATAACCAGATTTTTTGTGTTGTAGTCAGAAACCGAATATTCCGTAATAACCAGATTTTTTGTGTTGGAGTCAGAAACTGAATATTCCGTAATAACCAATACAAATAATGTAAAAAGTTTGTTCCCAATTAAATGTCGTTATTTGAATTTGTCAGAATATTGAGTGTCATTTTAATGTGACCTAACTGAACTAAGGTGTCAAAACATCTATATGAGGTAAACTGAAATATACAAGTAAAATATTAATGGTACAGATATTTACATAAACACACAAGATTTTTTTTTTTTTTTTCAAAAAATTTTATTTTGATTTTCAAGTTCTATTTCATTTTTGATAAAAAATATTCATAATAATATATGTACATATAAAACGATCAAATAAAAATCATATAATGAAAAAGCTCTGCTTGATAACCCTGAACAAAGATCCATAAGAAACCTAACAGACCTGGAAAAAAAACTCATCTTTTGCAAGAAGATAAATTATTCAATATAAGTTAACCACAATCTTTATGAATGAATATGAATTTCATTTAAGGTAATTCATCATTAAATTGTGATCATGGTCCATCAAGTGAATGTGGAAATTTTATAGTAAATGCAAGCCAGTATAGACTTGGAGCAAAAGAGCCTATAACTTCATGTCATTGTGGATGCTTGCATCTTCACTAAGTCTTAAGCATTTGAAGGACCATGACTATAGTTAACTGATCAATGGATTACCTTAATGATATACAAAATTCATACTTTTTACTTATAAATCATTTCTGTTGTACTCACCAATACATTTCTGACAGACCCAGGCTACCAATACATTTCTGATAGCCAGGCTATTTTAAACCTACATGGTTGTTACAAAACCAATCCTAATGCACCAAAATAATACAGACAACTAGACTTGGTCACCTCTTGAGTTTCTGACCCTCCTATTCTTCTGTCTTGATTCTTGATAATCTAATTATTATTGTTATAACATCAAAACCAAACAAAATACAAACATCTGTTGTATACATGTATATCCATGTAGAAAGTAATATTTTTTAGTCTCTTACCACCTAAGTACATGTACATTTCACACCATCTTTGACCACTGTAAAGCCTAGTTCAACAGAAAAAAAACCTCTAGTAATCAACTTGACCAATTTAAATGTCTGTTATTCTCTCATCTCAAACATGTTTAGAACTTCCAATAACAATAAAACCAGGAGCCCAAGTCATAAATCTCAGTAGCCTATATTTTAGACTCAATCTCTGGCAATGCAAATGTTCAAAGAGGGAGGTATCTATAAATATTTATTTCAAAGGCTATATTTATTTTTCTTTTATGTGTTTTTAAATTCATTTATTATTACCCCTTTCCCTCATATAGACTCATTTTGACGCACTCAATAGGCACCACATAAAGCCTGATCTGCAGAAAACCAGTTAAACCTTACCAAATTTAATTATAAAATCCTCATTTCCAGACCACTGAGGAGCAGCGAACAGCATAAAACCTGATCAGCCTGCGAGTTACTCGCAGGCTGATCTGGTTTTATGCTGTTCGCATAGGTCTTTTCATGGTATCCTCTATGAGGGAAAGGGTTAAAGAAGAAACTGACTATTTTAAGCCTGAATCTGAGCCAAAAAAAGTCTGGAGATTGATGAATTAAAGCCCTGATCAGCTGGAAGTTTCTCTGACTGGTATGGTTTTATTAACATATAAACCCAGTTGCACACATACTTGAATGCTCCTTATATGTTCAGTCATCTCAATGCTCAAATAATATAAAAAAAATCTCTACATACAACAGTGCCAGCTCAATCTTTTTATGTATCAATGAAAAAATTTCATTGGTAAGTAAATGTAAGATATAGCAATTTGGTAGGATGCTGCATGAGAGAGAACGTCTATAAATGGCCCCTGATACAGAGGAGAAAAAAACCTGACCAGTATTATATTCTGACATGCACAATTTGTTACTTTTGTCTCTGAAATACATATTAATGTATCAGCACAGGATTAGCCAGCTTCTATTTGATGACTAAGCCAAAATTCATTTGTAAATTTGGTAAGACTATCATGTGTTAAGTTTTAAATGAAGTAAGATCATAAACAGTGATAACAAAATAAGCAGAATGTCTTGTAAACAAAGTCCATTTCAACAGGCTTTTTTTATCTAAAACACAATGTTTATGACATCATTAATGGTTTGCTACAAGGACATATTTTGATCTTTGAAGTCATGTGGATCACATACAAACATGTTCACTAAGCTCTCCCCTGAACACACATCATAAGCACAATCAAAACTTCCACTGCCATTGCTTCCAGAATATAAATAAATATCTTACAGGGTTCTTGCTTATCCCAAGTACTGAGTCCTGGCCTTGTGTTCTCAAAAATAAAAATTATTTTTTATAATTTTCATATTCAGACTTGAACTATGCCCATTAGTTTCAATAGTGGTTTGAGTATGATACTCAAATTAGAGCCTGAGATCGTACTTAAGTATTTTAGAGAACACAGGGCTGGCTCAAATTCCACCAACAATACTTTGCGCTAAGTTATACTAAAATTCTTAAACTAGGTAGACACACATTCCACTATTACTATTTTATGAAATATTCCAAGTACAAAACTAAGCCAAATTAAATTATTGTCTTAATAACTAGCAATAATTGTTAAGAAATTATATATTTGGGTATTTTTCATTATAGAAACAAGACCAATGAAATTCCCCCGTAAGTATTTAAGTACCACTTAGCGTTTAGAATTGTTAGTTGAATTCATGCCTAGACTTCAATACTTAGGAAAAGACTCCTATTTTCCTAAGCAGTTCATGTATGATAACATGGGAGGACTAAACTTTTTTGCAAAATTCTTGTCAAGCACTCCTGATTTCAGAATCCTTGTGATTTTTAATAAAAGTGTTAAGATACTGGTACATTTAAACACATGATACATATACCAGTGATAGGTTGTGCATAACAAGTCCCAGGCTTTGTTTGAGATCAATGTCCACACATTATTAACACGGAGTCGTAGACCTTCCTAAAATCTGCCCATACTGTTCAGAAATGCAGGCCTACTTCCATGTGCAGTTTGACTTCACCGACACAAGTATCAAGGTGACACGTGTCACGGCTAGGCGTTCAGCCACATGTCACAAGGTATGTACAGTTTACATTGCTCATCTCTCTCCCTCACATCCCCCCTACACTGCCAAAGTTGAGCTGTTGAATGGCCTGAAATACAGTAAGCTTCTTATAATATATCTGTACAATACCATATCATTTTTCCTTCAAACAAATATAATCAGAAACATGCAAAAAGATTGAAGAAAAAAAATTACTGGTAGGTATAATTTTAAGCTTGAAGTCAATAATGACCATACTTGGAGCCTAAGCATGAAAAACATGCTTATGTTATTTATTATTTGGAAACTAAGCTGAAATCCTTAAAATGAACAACTTCATTGCTTAATTATAAATTAAATATAAATATTTCATAAAGCAGATGCATTTTTCCAGTTTTTATCAGTGAAAGTCTAAACCTCACTTTTCCCATGCATGGCCAGGTCAATTGCTCACAAACAAAACCATGTGTCAATTTGTATAAACCATGTCAACCCCTGACTACCTTTTCCCATAGTGAAGCTACTGGAGAGCCTGTAGGTCAATTTGAATACATTTGTAATCACTGAAAAGTTCCATTGTTTTATATATTAACAAGAGTGTTCTTGGGAACACATGCATCACCTGAAGCTTGATGGAAAAAGTGTGATGGACAGACAGACAGACGAATGGATGGACAGACCATGGAAAAGTGATCCCTATGTGTCACCTCTGCTTACAGTAGGTTAAACGCACTAAAAAAACTTTAAATTCTCTATCAAACTCTAAACATATTTTCAAGTTTAGCACTCAACATACCTGATTAGGGAACGTTGTTGTATATATAACATTCTGTTGACCGTTGGTTTCCATTATATTAGCTGCTAAGCTTGCTGTTAAAAATAAAACATATCCAATTAAAGTATCAGAAACATAAAATAATCTTTATTAGCATATAATTTACATAGCCACATACAATATGTAAAAACACTTTACGATCCCCTGCCATATATTTATATTCAGTAATAAATACATCATATTTATTAGTACAAGTTCTAACTTTAAATGCAATTTAAACCTATTTGACTAAGTTATTAATTCTTTTTGTTGATGAAGATGACATTAAGGTAGTTTTTTTCTTCTTTTTTTTTTAAATAATACAAGCTATAATTTCTTTCCACTGGACAGAACACACTTGAAAACTCTTACATTAATCAATTGGATAAAGTCATTCATTTTTTTTTTTCCATTGTGGGGAGGGAGTATGCTGTCAAAAAGGATTTCTTGTCATTAAGATTTAAACTCAAAACCACAAATACTGGGACTTATATCCTACCAATGGACCATGATGCCTTCTTTATTTATAAGCTTGTTCTTTGGAACATGTGTCACCTGCTGAAGCATGACAGAAAAAGAGTGACAGACAAGTGTGACGGAAAAAGTATGACGGACAGACGGACATACATGACAGAAAAGTGATCCCTATGTGTCACTTCTGCTAACTGCAGGCGACACAAAAACTTTAGGTATCAATACCCAGCTACACTGCATGAGAATTTGCATTTAATTTTTTGTATAGCAGAATAGGATGGAATGGGGTGCCACACAGGCAACAAGCATTATTTCTATAGAGCCTCCACTTCACCTAGTTAAGAAGGGCTATAGGAAAAGTCAGCAAAAGAAAAGTATTTAAAGCAAATATTCTAAATGAATTATGAATTTAGGAATATTAATTTATGGAATTATGGAATTTCAGAAGTGTAAAATAAAATGACGTAATTGATATTCCTTTGCCATTCAGACTGTGTAGAATCTGAGCTGCAACACTGCATGAGTAAAACTGAGGAGACCCTGATGAGACCGCTCCTAGAAGGAGCAGTGTCATATCTTAGCCTGCTGTAGTTACAAGGACATCAAAATATGTCTATTTGAGTTAACCCTTTCCCTCATATAGACTCATTTTGACACCCTCAATAGGTATCACATAAAGCCTGATCTGCAGAAAACCACAGTTAAACCTTACCAAATTTAATTACAAAATCCTCATTTCCAGACCACTGAGGAGCAGCGAACAGCATAAAACATGATCAGCCTGCAAGTTACTCGCAGGCTGATCTGGTTTTATGCTGTTCGCATAGGTCTTTTCATGGTGTCCTCTATGAGGGAAAGGGTTAAAGGGCTAAACTGTACTGAGAAAAAGGTTAAAAATACTGAAACAAGAGTGTTCTTTGGAACACATGTGTCACCTGCTGAAGCATGACTAAAAAAGTGTCACGGACAGACAGAGAGACAGATGATAGAAAAGTGATACCTAGGTGTCACCTCTGCTTACAGCAGGTGACACAAAAAGGAAGAACTCAAGCTTTAAGTCTGAGTAAAAACCATTCAGGAAAATATTGTTTCCATCCTGCTTTGTCAATTTAGTAGCTGGATTATTCAAAAGCCAATGGATGTAAAGTACACAATACAATAATTCTATCATCAAATTTAATGAAAAAGGGTAGTGAATAAGGAAAAAATAAGTTAAATTAAAACATGATTCACAGCCACACAATTCCACATTATATTTCCTTCCCATTGATACAACATTTACAGAATTATGCTACTTCTTTCTAAGTAAGTACTTCCTATAATTTTTTTATAAACACTTCCTATAGTTTCTTTATTAGTCACTATGTTTGAAAAATAAATAAAAGAATCTTTAAAAACTAAAAGGAAACTTATTAAGAAATTCGAGAAGAAGGAAAAGTACCATCAAAAATGATAAAATACTTACACTGAATCTCAAAAGTGCTTGCGTCTACCCCAAGGTTAGCGATATCATCTTCAGCTGCTCCCATTGGCTTTTCCCCTCCCTTCATTGACTGAAACACAACCGTCCTTGAAAATTACACAATGCACAATTCTGCACTTCCTTGTTTCATTTCAAGTGGAGAGATACTTAAAAAAAAATCTTAAATAAAGATATATGAATACACACAATGAGGTCTATCTTACAATAAAACACTTGAGATATCCTCATTTTTTAATTTTCCAGGACAAAAAATTTCTATTGTATATGAATTTATGAAAAGCATAACGGAAGGTGCTATGATAGTGTTAATGACCTATTTTTCAATAAGCATACCATAAATAAAAAGAGCATGAACTATTTTAACTTATTTCATTTAATGTTAATTGGAAAACAAATTTTTATACTAATTTTGGGACAGTTCCTGGGCTGGACCAGTACTTTGCACATAGGAAGGCCAAGAAAGATTCTTGCATTCAATGGGGTTCAGACCTGTAACCTTCGAATCCGCAATCATGTACATTACCACTGAACCCCAGCGCTTCTCAAACTATCTGACAGCCAAATTAATATCATTAGCCAAGCAGTTGATGGTGGGAAAGGGTCCTTTAAAATCATACTTTGCAGAGTGAACCAACAACATCTTAAGTTTGGGGGAAGGAAAAGAACCTGGTGCAAATAGCAAGTTCAGGAAAAAACTAAGAATTTTAAGAAATTTCCATGGAGATAACACCTATGAACAGCCCCTGATTCAGATAAAAAATATCCTGGTAATAAATTCTGAATATCTTTGAAAATACTTACGTACTGAATTTTGATAGCCAAAACACTAGTCTTACCTCTCTGTATTTCTGGAGGTACACTTTCAGAGGTTCCACATAGCTGTCAAATCCTAGAGTTGACATTGCAAACAATATATCCTCTCCGTTAATTGTTTTCCTCTTCTCTTGATGGCATCTTTCACTTGCTCTAGTTACTTTGTAAAGGAAACTTACCAAGCCAATACAGGACAGTGATATAACAATAATTGAAAATCACTACTGTTTTTTTAAAAACACTATGTTTTGACACCTGAGCAAACAGCGCAGACCCAGTCTGGTTTGAGACAGGTTCTCCTCTATCTGCTCATTCATTACCATAGCTAAGGTTCTAGAATGAATTGCATAAAAAAAATTCCATTGTTTTATATACCTGCCATTTGATATTCATTGAATGGACCTATTAATTGAAGCTTTCCCATGTTTACAGATGTACTCAAATAGTTTTGAGTTACAGTTTGTGAGCACTTGACCAAGCCATGAATGGGAAAGTCAGGGCTTGAATCTACATTGCTAAAAACCATTTAATCAAAGTCATAAATTAATGCGCTGACTTTAACACTCACTCAGCCCCTCACCACATGGGTTTGAATCCCGGCAGGGTCATTCAGATTTTCATGAGAGGAACCTTCCAGCTGGCTTGCAGTAGGTCGGTGGTTCTACCTGGATGCCTCCATGCATTCGGGCTCTTCCTCCACCTGTGATAAGCTGGACATCGCTATATGACTGAAATACTGTCGAAGCAATAAACTCAAATAGTCAAGTCAAGTCATAAATTAATGCATGAATTTCCTAAAGGTAAAGAGTAAAAAGATTTTTTTTCATAAATATTTGCAGAACATTAGGATATTCTCACTAGGATTAAAGCTGGAGTCCTCGAGAAAGATCTGTCAAAATATTGAGAGTTCTCCCATATTGTCAAATGGGAGCTGCTCATGAAAACAAGAGTCCTTTTCCCATACACTGGCCTCTAGGACTCAAATTCTGTGTCAGTGTGAACCCTGTATCCTTTATACATCTAAACAGTATCATGTCCTTTTTCTGATATTTCTATCTTTTGTAGAATCATTAATTTTCATGTGGGACTAATTTTCGTGGATTTCATGGTCGACTTTGTCCACAAATATTAATTCCAACGAAAACTGGCCGTTTGATAGATCTCACTAGTTCTCGAACATGAATTCACAAATATAAGTACCAACAAAATGACTTTATTACAGATCCCATGAAATTTAATGCCAACAAAATTTAATGATTTTACAGTGCTCTAATATTCTGATTCACAAAGGATACTCGCTGGTGATGAAGCTGATGAACTCAGACACACACTCCTGTACACATTCCTTTGCATCTTTTGCAATCTACAATTAAAATAAATCCATCTCTGTGACAAACATTACCTGAACCATACAACTTTAACAGGGTTTTTTTTCTGCCTATATTACTGACTCTACCACATAGTTGGGAATTTTTCAGAAGCATAAATTAAGTATGTGTAACTATCATGTTGTTAAAAAAAGCATTTTCTTTCTTAAACACGCTTAAATAACAAACCTCATTTTTTTTCTCTCCAAAATTGGCCATTTGGGAAGTAATCACCTATCACCTATTTTCAATTGGGAATGGGCCTATATTCGGACCTTACAAATAATAATAAACAAGAGGGCCAAGATGGCCCTTGGTCGCTCACCTGAGAAATATGATTGCTTAAGAAATAAAGATGCTTGAGTGTAAAAGTGAAATCTGTTTTTTTTTTAAGGTGAAATGGGCATAACTCCTAAATGTACAAGTCAATATCAGTTATAATTGAACCCGATTGTGAGATTATGGGCATAAACATTGTCTTAAAGTTTAAAAATGATTGTTAAAAAAATGAAGTTGGTAGAGAATAAACAAAGTGAAATCTTGCATTTTTTGTATTAAAAGGGGCGTAACTCCTGACCTAAATGACCCATCTCAGCCTCTATTGAACTCAATCGAGACATTATGGTCATTAACAATATCATAAAGTTTGAAGATGATTGCTAAAAAGATGAAGATGCTAGAGTGTAAACAACGTGAAATATGGCTTTTTTTAATATTAAAAGGGGCATAACTCCTGACCTAATTGACAGATTTCAGCCATAATCGAACTCAATCGAGACCTTATGGTCATAAGCATTGTCATAAAGTTTGAAGATGATTGCTCAAAAGATGAAGATGCTAGAGTGTAAACAAAGTGATTTCTGGCATTTTTTGAATATTAAAAGGGGCATAACTTCTGAACTAATTGACTGATCTCAGTCATAATCAAACTCAATCGAGACATTATGGTCATAAGCATTGCCATAAAGTTTGAAGATGATTGCTAAAAAGATGAAGATGCTGGAGTGTAAACAAAGTGAAATATGGCATTTTTTGAATATTAAAAGGGGCATAACTCCTGACCTAATTGATGAATCTCAGCCATAATCAAACTCAATCGAGACCTTATGGTCATAAGCATTGCCATAAAGTTTGAAGAGGATTGCTCAAAAGATGTAGATGCTAGAGTGTAAACAACTTGAAATATGGCATTTTTTTAATATTAAAAGGGGCATAACTCCTGACCTAATGGTACAATATCAGCCATAATCGAACTTGGCCGTGATTTTATGGTTATAAACATTGATATAAAGTTTGAAGATAATTGCTCAAAATGAAGATGCTAGAGTGAAACAATTGAAATTGGCTTTTTTAATTTTAAAAGGGGCATAACTCCTGACCTAATGTTCCGATATCAGCCATAATCGAACTTGGCCGAGATTTTATGGTCATAAACATTGTTTCAAAGTTTGAAGATAATTGCTCATAAAATGAAGATGCTAGAGTGCAAACGAACAAATTGTGGACGACGGACGACGGACGGACGGACGGACGGACGACGGACATTCATCGATCCTAAAAGCTCATCCTGAGCACACGTGCTCAGGTGAGCTAAAAAAACAGAAAAAAAAACAACGTACAACTTACTACTGCACATTAACATGTGTCAAATAAGTATATTGGTAGGTAACTGAAATACTGTTCGTGGGATGCTTAACCCAAACAGTATGAATTCCAGTACATAAAACTGTCAAGTCTCATGATAACATGCAAGAGTAACAAATGTAATGATTAAAAATTCTTTTGTTAACAATTATGATGATATACACATAATAATAAATGTGATTTTATAGTAATTGTAAAACAAATTAAGAACTAGATCTTAACTTGTTATTCTTTCTTTTACTCAACAATTAAAGATTTATTATAAAATTCACACATTGTGAAAACACATACTTTTCCATTTTTCGGTATGGATTTTTTCATAATTCTTGCCACATTTGCAATGGGTAAAAATCTATCCTGCAAAAGAAAAAAAAGATAATAATAATAATTATCAACAATTAACTTAGTAGGAAACTATATATGAAACTTGAATATTAAGAAAGAAAGTTTATTTGTTTGCATCCACAGGTAATATAATGAAACAAACTATTTGAAAAAGAGTGCCACCTAATATTCATGGAAATAGGAAAATTGCTCTTTAACACTTTATTTCATGGACTCATTTTGGCGCATAAGTCAAAATAGCAGATGCAGATCTCAGGGCCTCCTCTGTTTGCTCATACAATATTTAAGCTCATACTCTACACAGTCTACACAGGAAAATAAAAAAACTATTGTTTCATACACTATTGAAAGTTAAGTCAATGAATATTCATCAAGTCATAAAATTTGTACAAGAATATTCATGAAGTAAAGGTTTAACATGCCTAGGGCTTATGAAAATAGTTGAAAATCTTGCAAAAATATCCCTTACACAAGGCCATAATTAAATATTTATAAATATCCCTTACACTTGGCCATAATTAAATATTTATAAATATCCCTTACACAAGGCCATAATTAAATGTATATAAATATCCCTTACACAAGGCCATAATTAAATATTTATAAACATCCCTTACACAAGGCCATAATTAAATGTATATAAATATCCCTTACACAAGGCCATAATTAATATTTATAAACATCCCTTACACAAGGCCATAATTAAAAAATTTAAACCCAAAAAACCCTTACACAAGGCCATAATTAAATATTTATAAACATCCCTTACACAAGGCCATAATTAAATATTTATAAACATCCCTTACACAAGGCCATAATTAAATTTATAAACATCCCTTACACAAGGCCATAATTCAATATTTATAAACATCCCTTACACAAGGCCATAATTCAATATTTATAAACATCCCACCTGTTCTCGGAGCGGTTCATTGTCCTTTGGAGCATCTTCATTATCTCCAGATTCTAAATGTTCTTCTCCATCCTGCCCTGTTAAGGATAAGAAAAAATACAAAATGTTAATACAAAAGCATAACAAAACAGTCACTGAATCCACCAGCAAGCCTATCATTATATTCATTTCTGAATTTTAAACCCATAAAAACAGATTTAACTTTTGTAATCTTACTCAATCTCAAGACTGACAACTTCGAGTTCCTCTTCATGGCAGTTGACCATTAGGTTTGTTATTTACAAAAATAAGTTAACCCTTTCCCTCATATAGACTCATTTTGACGCACTCAATAGGTACCACATAAAGCCTGATCTGCAGAAAACCACAGTTAAACCTTACCAAATTTAATTATAAAATCCTCATTTCCAGACCACTGAGGAGCAGTTCGCATAGGTCTTTTCATGGTGTCCTCTATGAGGGAAAGGGTTAAGCAATGCATAAAACAATCCAAAATAAAAAATAAATGACTTTTTACAATGAAACCTGATTCTGTCATGGGAGTCCGAGGACACCAAAAGTTGGAAAGGTATCCCAGAATTGACATGCCAGGAGTTCCGTTGGGACTATTAATTATCCAATTAAAAGTAAATTGAACAACTACATTTGTTGAAAACTTAATTAATCATATTCATAAAACTTTCTCAATAGTAACCCTCTTTGATGAATCGTAACTTTTTAACCAATTGCTCTGTGAATAAATTTAGCCATTATATGTCTGAATGACATGGCAGGGACTCCTGATTTTCAAAAGGAACTCCTGGATTTTCAAAACAGGTGTTCAGTCAGGATACCTGGCTAAAACGCTTGTGTTAAACACTGTTTTTAACAATTGATTCATCTGAAAACTGTGAGTTACATGAGAGTAAAAGGTCAATCATCTGACACAAAAAACACTTTCTCATAATTTTTTGCAGAATAAAACATCAGATAAAGCAAAAACAGATAAAGCAAAAACAGATAAAGCAAAAACAGATAAAGCAAAAAAAGACAAAAAAAATCTCTTAACCATTTCAACTATTGCTGCCCATCTTTTTTTTCTGGACAGTATTCAGTATACTGTATATATATATACATTACTCTTATTAAGTCACAGGAATTTATCAATTTGTTTACATGGGATTTAACTTCTGTTTGCACATGCGCAAATTGGTATTGCTGTCGAATGCAAAGGTGTGATTGAAATAATTTTCAGTAAGCGATAATTTTCTGTATTTGATTGTATGGATATATGAAATATGTGATTTGTTTTAATCTTTTCTTTTAAATTTTATATTTATTTTGAAGGCATTATAACACCTGAAATACAAATGACAACCATAGTGTCACCAAAAGATTCTGGACCTAAACAAACACAAAAAGAATAATAAAAGTTGAGTAGCACCTCTGAAAGTAAATGGCAAACATCAAACTGATCCCAAAAATCAGCAAACCCCATCAGCAAAAGAGAATTCTATAAGCAAAACTTCATGGTTGACACACCAGGTGAGTATCCAGACAGTGGGGATATAGAAATCACAAATAAGGGAGTGGAAATACAGTTAAAAAATCTGAAACCTCATAAATCTGCAGGCCCTGATAACATAAAGTCTATAGTACTCAAGGATTGAAGGAACTTGCTTAATTATTTAATGTCTCAGTGGCAACAGGAAATATACCGTATGACTGGCAAACTGCATCTGTAACACCAGCATTTAACAAAAGGTCAAAAATACATACCAGCAAATTATAGACCAATTTCCCACACATGTATTTGCTGTAAAATCATGGAACATATAATCACTAGTAAGATAATGAAACATGCTGAGTTCCAACAATATACTATACCCCTTCAACACGGCTTTAGGAATAAATGTTCATGTGAAACACAACTGCTTGAATGTATCGACGACCTAACAAAAAACCTTGAAATGGGAAAACAGACGGACCTCCTCATCCTTGATTTCTCAAAAGCTTTTGATAAAGTGTCCTACAGCTTATTACTGCACAAACTTTATCAATATGGTATCATAGGAAAGACAAACAATTGGATCAAAGCATTCTTATCAAATAGAACACAAGTAGTATTAGTTGATGAAGAATCCTCAGACAGAGTCAAAGTAGAATCTGGAATTCCCCAAGGATCTGTATTAGGGCAAATTTAATTTTATTCTACATAAATGACCTACCAGAATCGCTTTACTCAACTGTCAGATTATTTGCAGATGACACTGTAGTTTACCTAACTATTGTGTCAGATAATGATTGCCAAAAACTCCAATCAGACTTACAAAAACTAGCAATGTGGGAAAAAAAAAAAAGAAAATGGAGTTTCATCCTGACAAATGCGGCATAATGACAGTCACAAAGAGGAAAAATCCAATTAAATGGAATTATAATCTCCATGGTCATATACTTAAACATGAAACATCTACAAAATATCTTGGATGTACTATCACTAGAGATTTAGACTGGATCAAACATATCCAAAACATAACAAGCAAAGACAGTCTAAACCTGTGCTTCTTGCAACGTAATTTACATATCAATTCTAAAACTATTAAAGAACAAGCATACAAAACCTTAGTCACTCAGACCCCAGTTAGAATATGCAAAAACTGTTTGGGACCCATACAACGAAAACCAAATTGATAAAATCGAAAAAGTACAAAGAAGAGCCGCAAGATATGTCACCAGTCATCATAGAAATCATTCAAGTGTAAGCGGTATGCTACAAGAATTAGGATGGAAAAGCCTCCAATCTAGATGCAAAGAAGCTAGACTTATAATGTTCTGTAAAACAGTTAACAATATGGTCACAATAAAAAAAGAAAATTATCTCCCAAAAGCCAAATAGAAAATCAAGACACATAAATAATCATGCCTATGCACAATCAACTGCCACCAAAGACTGTAGGAAATGGTCATTCTTCATAAACACCATCAGAGACTGGAACAAACTTCCACTGGATATTGTCTCAGCTGAGGGCTCAAATTTCTTTTTTTTTTCCCCACTTGCAAAAATATGCGAGTGGGATTTATTTCAACAAGCAAATTCCCAGACTTTAGTCTACTCAAATTATCATCTCATTTAGGCATGTTTAAGAAAATGTTTAAGCCAAAATTTTCACTTGCAAAAAAAAATACTAGTGGTTTAAGATGTAACTAGCAAACTTCATTTTCTACTCACATTTTGCCAAAATGCAAGTGTTAAGTTTGAGCCCTGACATCACTCACAAATTAAACCCCAAATTCCTGTTTTTATCCTGTTTTTAACCATGCGTGTTTTGCCAGAATATTCAATATGTTGAATGTGGGCAGTAAACAGAAGAAGTTTGCTTTTAGAGTGACCGATGAAATTTCTTAAGATTTATTATCAAACATGATTGTATCGCATAATTACAATGTTCTATAAATTCAATGGCTGCAAAGCTACATTATAAGTTAATAAAATCTCTGATAATGTGCATTTCAGATGACTTATAATGATATAGCACAGCCTTCTACTCTTAAGTTTTACAAGGGCCGCTTCATAATGGCACAATAACATGACCATGAGAAACCCCAATAATACAGTAATTAATATGTGTTCCAATAAAGGGTTTTAAACGACAGAATATTATGTGGTTGCAAGATTCTTACCCTCCATCTGCCCTCCAGTTCCTGGGAAAAACGTATCTGTTATACTGTTTTCACTCTGCCCATCTCCACTGCCATCCATACCTGAAAAATAAGAGTTAAGTAAGTACCAGGGAAAGTGTAACAAACTCACCTTCACATCGTGCTCTTAGAGCATATTCAACCTACATATCACAAAAGCAACCCAACAAGTGTACAGGAACTTTACATAGATCTACAACCTTAAGATGCAAACGATGACATCAAATGTCACTTCATTAAATTAAAAAATAAATAATCACGACTCTTGTAGAAATTAAATCGGTCACATACATATTTCGGTAAACTTTTCAATATGCCTTGTTCATAAACTCATAAATGCATACGAACTTACACTGATACTAACTGCTGTGTAAACTGAAGGAGTAAAGCGGCAAAAAATAAGCCGGAAATTATTTTGGGAAAATTATCGGGGATGACCCAGACATTTTCTTTGTTCATCAGCCTCATTTTTTTACTCCTTTGGTTCAAAAAGCAAACTACGTGTCTTTTAAATGACCGAAGGATCAAAAATCACGTGTATCATGCGGTCATATAAAAACATAAACAAACCTAATCAAACTTGAGGAATTGGTTGGTCAACGATCGAAATATTTAACCAGTGAAAATTGAGGGATCTTCAGCCATTCAGAGACGACGTAATGGCGTATAAATGTTCCCGGCTGTTAAGCGCGGATGTGTAAAGCTGGGAACCAATTCTACCTTCGGCTACGTTCGTTAGGCGAAGATGACCGAATGATGACAAAATTGAACTGGTTTTATATATTACATTAAATTGAATTTTATTGGCATAACTGATGTTTTATTGAGTTATTTTTATCTTCATTTCAATATCACGGGCCTCTCAGCTGCAGAAGGATATTAATGTAGGCCTATAGATCTCTTGAATCGATGCGCATGCATACTGCATAGACATGGTTTCTTAATAGATCTACTATACTGTAGGCCATATAATGTATAGGCCTATATAGAGACCCTGGTATAGATCTACTAAATATTTCATTACAATAGCTTATCATTTTTGTCGACAAAGTCATTGTCAGTGTGGCATTGTTAATCATATAGACAAAATATATTTTAACTAAGAATGTATATATTGATTTGTTCTAAATCTTCTTACCTATATATACTTGCCGGGAAGTAGTGCTATGTTCACCCAAATTTACAAACACGCAATGTTACTAGGAGGTCTGGTCCGATAACTTGCTGTGGCATTTAAAAATCATTAAAAATGGTTTCGACCTCCCGATCTAGCTGGAGGGCGTTTTCGCGTGAAAAATAATCAACTTTACAGTCGAGAACAACCAGAAAAAGAGAAAGAGGAAGAAGAAAGAGTGACCAGGTCAGGGATCGAACCCACGACCGAGAGTAACTGATTGGTAGTAACCATTGGACCGCGGTGAAGCATGGAAAAGACACTTTAAGCCGCCTGAACCCCCATCCCTTGTAAAAAAGGATTCTTCCTATTCAATCATTGATCCAGAGGAATTTCTTCAACAAGAAATATCTTTTGAAAAAGATATGCGCGGCGTTGGTGGGAATTAAAGTAATAGTAAATTTAGATCGGTTAGATGAAGTACAAATTATCATCTGTGAAGAATTTTGTTATATTATTCATTTATGGGTTAAATAAAAATACAATACTAATGTTCTGGTATACTCTGTTTAATATATTCTCTCTATACAAAGCAGACACACTGATATAGTTCCAGTTAGTGATTAGGTATAGCACAATGGGCAGTGTATCTAGATAAACAGGCATCATATTACAAATTTCTTTTTGGGAAGCCAAATTAAGCCTTTCCCTCATAGAAGACACCATGAAAAGACCTGATGCGAACAGCATAAAACCAGATCAGCCTGCGAGTAACTCGCAGGCTGATCAGGTTTTATGCTGTTCGCTGCTCCTCAGTGGTCTGGAAATGAGGACTTTATAATAAAATTTGGTAAGGTTTAACTGTGGTTTTCTGCAGATCAGGCTTTATGTGGTACCTATTGAGTGCGTCAAAATGAGTCTATATGAGGGAAAGGATTAAGCATATTGGTGGACCACTCAGCTTCCACCACGTTATTCAATAATATTGTAATAATTGAGAAACTTATTGTATTGAAGCGTACAATAACCGACTTTTAGTCTTAACCCTTTCCCTCATATACAAATTGTATGCGGTGCTTACTCTTCGCATTTTATAGACTTGTTGAAATCAGAAGGCAAATGGTGCCTTCTGAAGATATATTTCAGAACCAATGAGTCATTTTTATACTGCAATACAACTATGGCGTGTGGAGTGTAGCAAAATTGTATAAAAAATTTTTAAAAAAAAAAAAAAAATGGATTAGAAAAAATAATTATGAAAAATAAATATGGACTAAAAACATAATTATGAAAAATAAATATGGACTAAAAAAATAATTATTAACTAAAAATATATATATGGACTAAAAATTATATATAAATACATAAATATATTTTATTGAACAAATTTTGCAACACTCCATACGCCATATACAACATGTAATTTTTTCTTCATTGTACGCATTGGTGTATCTGAAATGCACATGTTGTTTGGGAATGGCCTTAACCTAAGTTGAGAGAACTTGTGCTAGACCCATTTATCATTTATATATTTAAACCATGTTGATGATATGTGTGTACTTGTAAATATTTTGACAATAAAATATGTTTAAACTAAACTAAATGCACATGCAGACGCTCGGCGCACTCCACCCTTTTCATCTATACAAACGTTATAAGGACATATGTAGAAGAGAATGCGCACGCATGTTGTGTCATCGGTTTATTTATATCCGGCTTTTGTTTAGGTCACTTAGTTTGGATGTTTTAAGGTCAATACTTCATGTACTGTATAATACACGCTGTCAGGTCAAAAATAAAAACAACAACTACTAAACCGCCATTGCGACATTCATTTTTAGGAAGAAATAAATTTTATTATTTACAGTCACGCCTTTCTTAAACAGTTAGTAAAAGGATAAAAAAAAATACCATTTACTGCAGGTGACTGCTAAAGGGAGGCTAAATGGGCATTTAAACATGGCCGTTTAAAACCAGTCTGACTGCCTAATGCAAGTGGCTTGTAACACAGGTTCAACTGTCTGGGGACTTAATGAACGAAGCATTAAGAACGCATTTTTTTTTAGATATTTATATTTGTCTACTTACATGATTCTCCACCCATCACTTAGTTTCCGCTTTTGTTATTGAAACAATTGTTTATCTGTTTCCTAAACACAAACACAAGAAATATGATATAGCAGGCTACAAGTATATAGATCGATGTAAACGAGGAAGAGGACATTAAACCCGTACGTTTATTGACACTTAAGCATTTATTACAATTAAAACTGTTATCTATGTATAGATTTAAAATCATTTAATGTCATGCAAATAAACCTTGTATGAAGTGAATAATGACTAACATGTCTATATTTGACATGCTTTTGATATATACAAAATCATTACTTGGTCACGATTTTTTACCAACTTCATCAGGTACTCGACTATATTTAACAATGACCCGGATGTCATGCATGCAAATGTCTGTTTACGAGCATAAGAACTTTGTAGCGCAAATGCTTGATCCCTGTATTTAGTTTCCGCATCACATCTACATACTGGTTCCTCCAGATAGGACGCAGAGCCCGGTTCAAGTCGTCGTCATCACGTGATGGCATTTCGCTCATTTGATTGATAGGATATGGAAAGTAACCCGATTCCATATCGGAATCCTGAAATACTTGGACTTGATAAGAAACGGTCTGATACAGTAACTTCACCGCATTGTGTATGTCATGTTTGATTGTTCTTTGGTTTTGCCTCATAGTTCGTGCTAAGTTCTTGAAGAAAAGCTTATCATAGATGTTGAAGCCGCTTCCTGGAATAAAGGCAATACATGAAAAATTAAAACCAGCTTCCCAGTCCTAACTCATTAAAATAAACTGTGTACGAAATTAGAAACAACAGTTATAAAGTTATTGAAATATGTGTAAATGTGAATACTTACAAATTTAGCCTTTAAATATTTGAATATTAATTCACAATTGCCGTTTCATTACCTGTATATGTAAACTGTGGAAGTGGACATCCTGTTTTTTCCCCTATACTTTTCCCGTGAGGATGCTTTTCATTTTTGTCCGCAGTAACCTTCTCTGAATCCCTTTGTCCAGTTCCTTTTGCCGACGTCTCAGTACCGCTAGAAATTTGACAGTTTCTTGTCCGTCCATTTTCACCATTTTCATATCCATTTACGTCATTTGTAGAGCCTTGGTTGCTATGGTGACCAGATTCCGGACCAGTGTTTCCATTTCCATGTGGTTGCAGTTGAGGATCTGTTTGAGGTATTGCCGACAAAGAAGACAGACTTTGGTCCTCATACGCATAAGTTGTTGTGTCCATTAAGTAGTCAGTAGTCAAATCATAATAATAATCTTCTGTTGGCATAAACGATGTCATACCACTAAAGCCGGTGGTAGATCCATACTTGTCATTCAACATTGTTTGCGAAACAGTGGAGAAATCGGAAGGAGGTGTTGAGTCTGTTCCGGTATTCAAACTAGAGCCTGTGTTTGGTGAAACAGTTGATGGGTTTCCATTGCCTGTTGAAAATTCTGAGTTATCATTTGGTGCACTTGATGTAAATGGTATAACTGACGGCTCGGTTGAGGGGAAATCTGTTGGAAAGTCAGATGTCACGAAGGATCCAAAGTTGGCAGGAAGGGCAAAAGGTGTTGGTCCATCGGCACAAGTCAGGCAACACGTACTCTTTACATATGTTTCATCGTTTTGAATGCATTCACGAAGAGAGCATGTCTTTGACCTGTCCCCATATTCACAGTCCGGAATTCCATTTATCTTGACCTTATCGCACGACATGCAACATTTGTATCTTACAGACTCGTCATAGCATAGGTATGGTTCTCTATAAACGCGTCCATTGCAGTTCATTCTCGGCTGGTTTCCGAACACGCACGTGTCAAGCCTATCGTCAGCATCTTCAAAGTGGGAGCACTGGCCGTTTAAGCAGTATTTCTTGTTCCCACATGGGGTACCATCAGCTGGGAGAATATATGCACAGTTGTCTCCCTTACCAGGAAGCATGCAAGCCAACCCCACGCAAACCTTATCGTAATCGTTGCCGATCTTTACCCTGCATACATCCGATCTTGGGCCAAACACATTCTGACATTGCTCTCTTTCGCTATAGAGTTTTCCAGGCAGTTGCTCGACCATTTTAGCCAGCTCAGTCGGATATCTTTCAGATAAGCTTTTCTCATCCAGGCAGTTTAGGCCAACTTCATTTAAGCTGTCTATATATTCTTTGAAATACAATTCTGAACATGATGAAAACTTCCACCTATTTTCTGGAAAAGATTTGATAGGGAGTTTTAGTTTTGGAGCCATGACGTAATTAAAGAACTCAAGACAGTCATTGTTGTCCATGTCGTCGCGGACCCCCAGACTTCTTGATATTTGTTGGGTAGCAAAGACAACAGTCCGAAAATCAAAAGAGTCTTCGATGATAGAGGAGTTGGAAATATTGCGACACATTGAAGAGGCGAATGCTAATCCAGTGTTCCCGGGACTTCCAGCGTATGACAAATTTGTCCCAGTGAACAAAATAGCATGGTCATAATTACGTAAATCTGTTTGCTCATCTAGCCATATTTGGAACTTGTCTAGAGCTTCTGAAGAATTGACCATTATACGAGAGCTGTCAGGGTCGCTTTCCAAAATGCTTGTTGACGTCCAAAGGGATTCAGCTTCAGTCTTAGCTATGATGATATCAACGAATGCCATGTCAATCTGATATGGTTGCTTTTCGATGCTTCGAAACCGTAAGTCTATGCCGTTGAAAATGTAGCTGTAATATTGTCTCATTTTTTCTTGTACAAGACTATCTTTCATTGGACCATCTCTCACCAATGTGCCCCACCTTACAAAGGCAGCATAATCTACCACCATTAACAATTCTACTGTATATCGCCTAGCTGACCGCTTGTTTCTCACACTATTTGTCATCCTCCTCTGTCTCACTGTTTCACCAACCTTTCCTCGACTCGCGCTCCAGTCACGAGGTATGTTGCTAGGCAACCCGATGTAGCCGCCTTGTTGGTCTGGCTTTGATTGACAATTGGATGTCACAACTCGGTGAGAAACTGGCTGCCCGTCACGATCGAGATGGGAAGATTCCCACAGCGGTTCGATCGTTAAACCCAATTCACCTAAACAAAATGTCCCGTTCACGGCAAATGACCGATTTCGTAACCGGACCACCCTCAATGTCGTTCTTGAAATCAATTCTGTGTACAACATCCCTTCGGAAGCATTACTTATCTCCCCTGGAATACTATTTGACTTGGAAAGACTGTGCAGTTTTTGCATCCCGATGGTGGTGGCCGTTGATAGAAACGAGTTTTTTGTCTTTACAAGAAAGGTTATTTCATCTGGGTATACTTGACCATCTGCCGAACTGGTTTCCTTGACAACCTCTAGTGTCCCTGTTCCTGAAAGTAAGAACAAGGCATATAAAAATATAGAATATGAAGAAGATAATGGTTTACAACTAAAAGTTATATATGTATAATGTATTTTCTGCTTCAGGGATACACAGCTTAATACAATTCTTTTTTTAAAAAAAAAGAGAGATTATATTTAAATCGTATTTGTTTTATGCTTCACGAACTCAATAGCCGCTATATATAGACACGTTTCATAAATACATACGCATTATTCATACTGGTAGATAAATATCTTCTTACCAATGCAATTTTGGGGTTTCAAAATAAATCGAAATCTGATATACATTGTTTGTTTTATTTTTTTTGACTAAATCTTTTTAACGATCGACAGTGATCAAAATGACTGCTTCGATTTCAACAACCAATACACGTTTTTGTAAACAATATAAACTCAAAGGACGGAAATGTTTATGCAGTTGGGAAACATATTTTATATTTTCATATAAAATATATTACCTATATGCAATGATACATGTTTAGGTACATGCTTCACATCCCAGTGAAAAAAAAAACTATAAAGAAAAACCTGAAAATATTTAAAGCATTGTATCATTATTCTAATAACCAAATTTAAACTTACCTTCATTTCTAACGTCACTGAAGGCCTGCTCAGAAACAATAAAAGATTGTACAAAAGGTATCAAGACAATTCTGATGAAATTTGCAAACTCCATAGTTTAATGCTCTTTTTGTATGAGCTCCAGGTGTAACCCCTTTGGTTGACCGTTTTTCTTTGTGGCGGAAAACGTGAATCCAAATATAACGTAAAAGCAAAATTAGGCCAAGCCAATTTAGTTTTCCATATATAGTCGTTTGTTACCGAAAGTTAAAGCGCAGATGCAAAATCGTTCATTGTTTCAACACACGCTACGTTTTTTTTTCCTCACAATAATGAGCAAGAGATAAAGTGCGTAGCGCCGACTGCGCACAAAGCGCATGTGCGTATGAATCCCTGGAGAAATAGACACATAAATGTGGTTCTATATCCAATTTTCCCAGTATATATCCCCTGGATTCTCACTTGTGTGAAGATGGATACTCGATTTCATGGTATTCAATTTGGACCTTTTTTATTCTAGTTTAGAAAATATAGACATATTTAGTCCGCTTACCTCCACTGATTACCACTCCCCAATTTAAAACTGTATGGCTGTATTTATAACATTAGTTTATGTGTTACGTTTTGTATTTTGAGTTCTACTAAACATGTTCAGATAAAGAAAGTACCGGTAGGTGTCGTCGGGTACTCGCGGTCGCTTAAAACAATGTGCATGTATCATCCATTCAAATCACTTTTTTTTTTGTCCAGTATATTAGCAAAATGAATAAATATGCTCAATTTTCCACTTAATTTTCGTATAAAGATACAACGACATGAACACTCAACATTTTTGACATTGTTTGTCAAAGCTTGCAAAGAATATCGACATAATTATTAAAAAATCTTTGTGGCATAAAAAAACACAATATTTCATTAGATATATTAGCGTTCAGCACTTTATTGGTTAACATATACACCTAAGTAACTCTCACACATATTTTTTTTAAAATACTTAACAAACAAGTTTTATTTTAATTATCAATTATTAATATCACACTTTTACAAATTCCAGTAAGAAAAGGCCAACAACATCAATACCATTTAAATCAAGAATTATACAAGTTAAAACATTTATATATCGGTCATTTATTGATTATTTTGAATAAATACACATTTTTGGCTAACACATAAGTTTAAAGTTGCTTTTAGGTAGATTGGGAAACATGCTTTTACACTTGATTCTTAACCATCTCGACGGTTTCTGAGCAGTACAGGGACTTCGCACCAGGGAAGGTTTTGAACAAGTATTTCACAGCGGGGATGGAACAAGCAAATTCACGGATCAAAAGACAATGAACATTACTAATGAACCATGATTATAATACATGTAATACAAGACTTCTCACGGATGTTCACAAATGAATTTATGTTATCCATTTTGCTTTTTCAGTTACAATATCTATCTAAAGAAACGCATATTTTTAGAAATAAAAATATCTGATACGTTTAAACATTATTTCAACGATTTCTATTTAAGGAAGCTGGATATCAAGAAACAATTGTTTTATTTGGCGTGGCCTGACAGAAAACACCATTGACAAGACAGTGGGAACAGGTTGTACTTTGTGCTGTTCTTAGACAGGAAGGAGGTGTCGGGTTCCATGGTAACATTGAATGAGAGACAGCGCGCCGATTTTGCTTGACCTGTGGCCTAGGCCGCTAGCTGTCACCGGCTTAACAAAATGATATCGAACACACGTACTGTAACAAGTTTAGATGTTATTCAAAAATACATATATTTAACGGCCCTATAACATGGCGAATAAAGTTTTTTGACCCTGAACATCTACATGTATTTTAATACTGAGTATAAAATACATTAACTAATCTATTTACATGAAACAATATTATAAATCTATCTATTTATTGCGAACATATATCAATTTTAAGTGTTAGTCTGTTGTACGAATGACAACATTATCAATGATATGACGGCAATTCCATGCTTTAGAACGTAACAACTATCAAAACAAAACAAGAAATATCTTTTAAAAAGATGTTCGGCGTTGATTGGTGATTAAAGTAATGGAAATTACAGAAGCTTATGTAATCGGCGGATTAAACATTATTATAATGAGGAGCACTATATGGAGATAGCGAAACAGACTATAATGTACTAGTACTGCAGATGTATGCCTCCGATAGAAGTATTTTTATAAAACAACTGCATGTCAAAGAAACTCACCCGAATATTTTCTGAGTACGACGCATATATGTCAGTAAGTTGTCATCTCAACAGTAACATTATCCCTTACGTAGATTAAGGGCATTTTCTACCAATGAAAATCGTTCAAATATTCATTTGGTCTTTTCTTACGTCAACATCTGTAAATGGATCAAAAGTGACGCTAGACAGCTACACCGAAAATAAATCACAAACAGCTTTCATTTTTCTATTAAATGTGAACAAAAGCGCGGTAAGCGTGACTAACCGATAGTGTTTTCTGTGAGCAAGAATGGAATGAAGCGTTATAGTTGTTGTTGTTGTGTCGCAGTTTACCGTCACTTGTGACTGTATTTCAGTCATAGCGACGTCCAGGTGGTGATCCCGAGTGCACAGAGGCAACCGATTAGAACCAAGGACCTACCGTGAAATTTCCTCAAAAGAAAAATCCGAGTTACCCGGTCGGGATTCGAACGCACTGAGGTGAAGGGCTGGATGATGTAAAGTCAGCGGCCACAGAGGCTCAAAAAATTATAGTAAACATGTTAGTGTACACGTGTACAGACACGACGGTAATGCATGAATACCTGTATCTTAGCCATTGTTACCTGATCTTTGAATTAAAATACCGAGTAATAATCATGATTCTTTCGTAAAATGGTTTTCATATTTAACATCTTCACAAACTTCATCGGCTTGCAGCCATTTTAACTATAACCATAGCACAAGTTCAATTAACAAAATAAAGTAATTGTCTGGTGTTGATCGAGGCTCAATATCCTATTCAGTCTTAGATAATGTTAATATTTCAATTTTATTTTGGCAGCTCCATTTCTTAGAACATTCTCACGTGACATAAGAGACAGTTTTTGTGCTTTCTCTCCTTAGCATACGGCAGCAAGAAGCGCGCAATCTCTGGATAATGAAGATCATTGTTATCCGAATTCTTCACGAGGAGCTGCAGGTTTTCCACAGCTTGTTGTCTGTGAACCGGTCTATGGATGCTGTTGTAAGACAGTGCCAACAGGAAATAGGCATAAACAATGGAATCGACAAAGACAAATCCCTTGTAATCGGTATCGTCATCTGTCTTGGCCTCTCTGTCCTTCAGCATCTGTATCGCTTCCGGTGCAAAGGGTACTTCCCATGGCGAGAAAGCAACTTCAAGGGAAGCCCATTCCGTCAGAGACGGTGCGTTACCGAGGAGTGACGTCACAGACCGGTGCTTCCTTAAAGTAACTGGTTTCTTGCTTGTTTTCATTCGACGTGTTTTGTCGCCAGTTGTGTTGACGATGTATTCATTGAATTGTCTCAGAAGCTGCATGAGAATTTTTATGCATTCGTCATAGTTCTCCGTCATATAGTAGAAGGTCGCTAATTTGAGCTTTGTTGAACTGGCATCGACGCCTATAGCTTCTTCCATGCACTTTTGCGCAGTTGGTATCAGGGTTTGGGACCCACCTTTCCGATTGTACGGGTAGGATTTGGACATGCCCAGGTAACAGATCCCCATGTGGCTTTTTATCATGAGTTTGACAATTCCAGTGGTAGGGACGTCCGGAAAATGGACAGGATCGCGCATGGTCGGGTATTCAATGAACATGGTCATTGCATCAATCGTACTTTGAAGATCTTGTCGCTCCGTCAGGTGTAAGATGACCCTGATTGTTGCATTGAAGAGGGTATAGCAACGCTCTACCATCGACACGGAACTCTCACAGCCTTCTGTGCCCCAGTGGGTGTCAAAGCAGTCACATCTAATCTGTATCTTGTGCCGGGCTAGCATCATGCTCATATTCGGTGGTAAACATTGAAGAATACACATCCATCCTTTTTCCAACTGCGCAGACAAAGCGTTTGTCAGCCTGATTCTTGTGTCTCCTTGGATACGCGGCGCAAACAGGTTGTGGCTTGGGATGAAGTAATGGGGAAGGCTGCCATCTTCAAGACATTGCAATAGCTTTTCAAGGCATCCCACGAAGCATCTTGTAAGTTTTTCGACGGTCCACTCGGAAGAATGGGTGCTCTCAACCATGTGTAACATGATTGTCTTTATGTGGTATGACGAAACTCCTTCAAGGACCTGCGGATTTATGACGTGGTGGACCAACAGTTTAATTAGAAAGAAACACTGTTGTTGTGTGATATTGAATGTGCGCACCAAGAGTTTCTCTGCCAACGAAAACGACCATCTCCATTCAAGATGCTTGTTTGGGCTCTCTGGATTCCCTTTGGGTATGACATGGCAGCCATGTTGAAGGATAAATTTCTTCAATTCTACGGAGGGCCAGACATACCTTCGAGACCGGAAGGCCCATTCTCTGGCGGCAAGCGGCCAAACTGGGGAATGTATGCACAAGATTGGCTTCACCGGAGACCGTAGCACACCTGACACCGCCGGGGCACTCACTGTACCAGTGGTATTCCGACTATACGCATCCATCACTAACTTTCCCGCAAGAATCATCCTGCCTTGTTCGTCTGCTAGGCAACAACTGGGTGTCGGCATAATAGTGGAACTTGCCCCTGTTCCCATGACAACGCACTGTAACCGGACATATGATGGATGATATGTTTGGATCACCTTGAACAAGTGTCCGTCGATGGATGTGTCTGCTGACTGACGCTGTGGGGCGATTCTTGTACCGGAAACAGTCATCATGACGTTGTAATCAGACCCAAGTCTCTCCAGACCGATTCCCTCTGCACAACTTCCGGTCATTATGGCATGGAACATAAAGTCGACGCCTGAGCCATAGTTTGCGATGCCTTCGAGGCTAAATAAGGAGTTGGTATAGTCACTGAGCCATTGTCGGAGTTTAACCTGCTCGTGCGATATCCCTACCTCACAACACAGCTCGTTAAGGTGGTGCGAGTCTCGCTCTGATTGATCCAAGCCGCCCCACATTCTGGTTTCTCTAGATTAAAAAAAGAAGAATGTATGATACAAAATACTTTCCATACTTCTACTCCTATTTTGAAATTACGTGCTCCCCCCCCCCTTTTTTGTTTTAATTTGCGATGTTTTAAATTCCATTTTTTTTAGCCCATGAGGATACAACATGCATATCATTAAATATAATTTGATGCAAATTCAAATAAATATGCTTTATTTATACAAATCACATCTTGTAACAAAACAATTAATTCAAATTCATTTAAATGACAATCATACTCTTAATTGAGATTTCATATTCAAAGACAATTAAAAGATAAAAAAAAATCAGTGTCGTTGTGAAATATGACTCGATCCCCTTAGCAAATTATCGATTAATGTATATTTAAAAAATATATATATTTAAAGCCGAAATTAGCATTATCAATATATAATATAAGTCCCTGCAATGGCAAATTAATATAACCTATTCATTTAATTCATTCATAAAGTTTAACTCATTACTTCAATATAAATTCAATACAAACAATACAATTACAGTTACTTACCTATAGTTTCATAACACTCAGTTCAAACCTAGAAAGATATTTCAAACTGTTCTAATATGTTTTCGTAAATAACAAGGACACACATTTAACCTATTTCCTGGCATTTAAATTTTAAAACAGGTCGACTTGCTTTTTCACATTTTCGGTCACGGTATTCTGCATTTCATTGAGAAAGTTAACTCATTTAGCATTTACTGTTCGATAGTCTCAATTGTTTCACGTTACAGAGCATGCCAATCTAGTCTGTTGGAATTCTCTTATTTCAAGGCTTGGCTACACGCCCAAATAGTAACAGTTACGGTTTGGGGTCAAACTTCAGTTACCCTTTTAACCTTTATGTCAAACAAACAATTCCTTGGTTTATTTTTTGTTTTTCAATTTTATTTCAGTCAGAAAGAAAAAGAACAGCCGATCAGTGAAAAAGGCGAATCAATAGTTTGCAAGTTGTTGGAGTGATATGTCTACACACAAACTCATAACTACTGTCTCTAGCAGACATACACATTTATGAGAATTTCTACATACCAGCACTGATTAATAAGTGATTTCTCCGTGCGAATTTGAGTAAATATAAGAATCATGCGCGTTGCCCCGTCTCGTCGGGTTACAAAACACTTCCATGTATAATTATAATGTTGAGTCAATGCGATATATAATGTACAGTGTCCATAATTGAATATATGTTTGTTGTTTTATTATTCGTCACTATAGCAAGACAAAGTTTTTGGAAGATAAAATACACTAATAGGAGTACTTTGTGAGGCAATATTAAACTTAAGACCGTATATACATACATGTATATATAGGATCCCTGATTAAATTCATATATATTTTCACTCGATCGTGATTGTGTCTTAAATTGACAGAGACTCTCATTAAGGCAATTGACAGCATCTGTGTTGGTTAACTTGTGTTTGAATTACGTTCCACCGACATGATTATATATATGATATTTTTCGAGGATCGAAGTAAAAATACAAAATCCTCGAATAATTGCAATAGGCCCCTACTCGGAAAACTGATTTAATTTGAACATATACCATTTCACTAGAGGATCAGCAAAATCCAGTAAATTCGCTGATTTAAATTGACCAATCAGTGACAGGGGAAAAGTCTCAAGTGTATGATTATTATCTCAAGTATACGTTTTGATTTATTGAACATTGTGTGAAATCTTACACCAGCTAGCATGCATATAAATTCGGTGTTCGGGAAGTGCTCGTTAATTTACGTAGGTTTACGTCTCATTTCGGAGTGCAATGGTCAATATATTAAGTTTCATGCAAAATGATAGCTTGTGTCTGTCGGGTCTAGGAATATACCACGAAGTGTGATATTCGTATAACCGCTCCTCGTAATTTCAAGGTCTGATCTGTTTGCAAACGCGTAAAAATGACACTATATGAAGTAAATGGTCAAACATATATTTCATGACATATGATATAAATGCTTAAATACATTTAATGTGATATTTGCTAAGCAAGTGTTTAATCAAATTTTAGCCACTTGTTGAATACGAGTCTTTTTAAATGGGTCCTAGCTGAACTGAAAACAGTCCAGATTATACCGGTAGTGTAGCTTCCATTTTTGTTGTAAAACACAGCCTTTAATCCAAACAAGACATGCAGTTTTGAGATACTGAACTAGTTTACACAATAAATATACCTTTCAACGACAAGTTTGCTAACCTGTTTCATAGATTTGATTTTACCTGGATGTAGCTGTTTATGCAAAACAATCTTCCTGGAAAATACGCAATTTACACATTTTTTTTATAGAATATGAAGATAAACTTTTCAAACTTTGAAATTTGTTTAATATTTCATATGGATATTGCTATCAGAAATCGTAAACTTTTATGTTTTCGAAGTTATCATGTCTGATTATTCATTCGATGCACTTTTTATATAAACACCGTTTGACGGGGTTACAAATGTTCAAATTTGTGTACAGATTACATCGTAAATACCAAGAAACCGTTCAAGGGGCACCTGGCAACAGAATTTGTTTCATGGCGGCATTCAGTGTTGTTGATGTTTTGAAAATTCTTGTTTGAAAAATAGCTAATATTGGACAAAAAAAGGCTAAGGTTACAAAATGGCGGCTATATTGAGGAGTGCTGCAGCGGCAGTCTCCAATAAAGGCATGCCGAGCACATTCTACAGTAAAGACAAACCAAATCCTGTTCTACAATCACTCGAGAAAGAAATCAAAGAATTTATGGGATTTATCAAGAAAAGGCACGCAACGGGATTTTCAAAGCCAGGAGAAGAATCTCAATCAAGGCCGTATGTAGTTCAGTTTGTTTTTAGATTTCATAAAGTAATTGGAATTTCTTTCAGATAGCGTCGAATTTGTTGGTTTCGCCCATTTTCATGTTCGCACTTTTGTGGATTCTCCAACCCTATAAAAGCCAAGCATACAAACTCACACTCATTGTTTTACAGTTTATGTTACTCTGATAATATATGAAAAATTCAATAATATTGTTAATAATATCGTTAGTAACCTGTTTAAACGAATACAAGGCATATAAAATCTTAGATTGAGATGGATATTGTTTATCTTTTTTTTTAAATTTATCCTCGAGTGCCCAAACTGCGCCCCGGGTGACACGACTTACCACACACTACTACACACTACCACACACTACTACACACTTCATGTGTTGTATGTTTTTAATTGATAATTATGGTATTTCTAGTTCATATAATGTTCCTTTTTTCTCTTTTCAAATGAAATTGGTCGACTGTTAAGATCTTTTATTATGTATGGGGGCAAACAGCCTATGTAAACGGTGTCAGGTGTCCGTCCGGTGTTGGTGTGAAAACATCTAGTCCGTAAATTTTTGGAATGTTTTATTAATTAATTAATTTACTATTGGTTTGTTATCTATTTATTTCTATTATTATTTGATATATAGAATTTTATATTTTTATATATTTGTTGATGCTTTTTAAAAATTATGCTGTTATCTCTCTCTCTCTCCCTCGCTCTCAATTCTATCACTGTTATACACACACACTTATCAAAAACAATAACAATGTTTTACATTCACTAGTATTTATTCATTATGTAACAAATTAATAAAAGAAGCATTAACAAAACACGAAACCATAGAAATTGAGGATATTATAAATCTTACGGAATAGATGTTTTCACTCCAACACCGGACGGACACCTGACGCCATTTGGATATATAGGTTGTTTGCCCTCATACATTTATACATTTTTCATTTATCGATTAATTTCATTTAAAAAGGGAAAAAAAGAAACATATGAACTAGACATACCGAAATCAACAATAAACCAATAAAAACATACAACACATGAAATGTGTAGCAGTGTGTAGTAGTGTGTAGTAGTGTGTGGTAAGTCGTGCTGCCGCTGCGCCCCTCTAAGATTTAATTAGGAAATGCAACATAAATAAAATACATAAAATAAAAACTGTTCACGTACCAATTAATTCTATCAAATTCACATTGAAACCCCTAAATAATTCTTTTATAAATAATTATTCACTCGGAAATAGCATTTAATACATTACGAGTCAAATATTATGCCATCATTTTGTGTGGTCCTAACTCTGCCCCCTAGGTGACGTCATAGCAGTTGCGAATTGTACACATATGACTTCCATTTATAAATGTGTTAACACAGCAGATGGAATTTCCAAGATCTTTTATTTTAAAAAAATGAGTTCAAAAGGGCCATTCTGCGTGGCAATCATTTTGTATTAAGAAAAACACATAAAAAGAGTGGTGCGAGATAAAAATTTGCAATATTTATCTGTTTGAATCAAAATTTCGTACAAAAATCATCTGAGTTTATTTACAGAAACATGTTATTGAAAAAAAATCTCACAGTCGCATACGTGTGTAACAAAATCTAGCGAGACTACGATATAAAAAGGAATGTGGCGGAGTTAGGACAGGGATGCAGTTAGGACCTCCGACGATATTTATTTTTTTATTAGCTCGACTATTCGAAGAATATGAGAGCTATTGTAGTCGCCCTTGCGTTGGCGTTGGCATTGCAGCTTTTGGTTAAAGTTTTGCATGCAAGTTACTATCAACCTTATATCTCAATAACTATTTATGGTATTGACTTGAAAGTTTATAAATATGTTCAGGGGCATCAGACAACCAAGGTAGATAACTCTTGACTGAATTTAATATGAATTATGGCCCCTTTTTAACTTAGAAATTTTGGTTAAAGTTTTGCATGCAATAGAAAATTTGGTTAAAGTTTTGCATGCAAGCTACTATCCAGTTTGTATCTCAATAACCATTCATGGTATTGACTTGAAAGTTTATAAATATGTTTAGGGGCATCAGACAACCAAGGTAGATAACTCTTGATGGGATATATTACAAATTATGGCCCCTTTTTAACTTAGAGATTTTGGTTAAAGTTTTGCATGCTGGATACTCTTATGCTTATATCTCAGTATCCAGGCATGCAATTGATTTGAAACATCTTTAATATGTTTAGGGTATCATACTTTCATGGTAGATAACTCTTGATAGAATATGTTGCAAATTATGGCCCCTTTTTAACTTAGAAATTTTGGTTAAAATTTTGCATGCTGGATACTCTCATGCTAATATCTCAGTATCCAGTCATGCAATTGATTTGAAACATCTTGAATATGTTTAGGGGTATCATACTTTCATGGTAGATAACTCTTGATAGAATATGTTATAAATTATGGCCCCTTTTTATCTTAGAAATTTTGGTTAAAGTTTTGCATGCAAGGTACTTTCATGCTTATATCTCAGTATCCAAGCATGCAATTGATTTGAAACATCTTAAATACATTTAGGGGTATCATACTATCAAGTCAGATAACTTTTAATGGAATATATTACAAGTTATGGCCCCCTTTTTAACGTAGAAATTTTGGTCAAAGTTTTTGCATGCAAGGTACTTTCATGCTTATATCTCAGTATCCAAGCATGCAATTGATTTGAAACATCTTAAATACATTTAGGGGTATCATACTATCAAGTTAGATAACTTTTGATTGAATATATTACAAGTTATGGCCCCTTTTTTAACGTAGAAATTTTGGTTAAAGTTTTGCATACAAGGTACTACATGCTTATATCTCAGAGTCCAGGCATGGGATTGATTTGTAACATCTTTAATATGTTTAGGGGTATCATACTATAAAGGAAGATAACACTTGATGGAATATATTGAAAATTATGGGCCCCTTGTACTTAGAATTTTGGTTAAATTTTTGCATTCAAGCAACTATCCAGCTTCTCACAAATTGCTTGTGGAATTGACTAGAAAGTTAGGGAGTGTCTTCAGGGGCATCAGAAAACCAAGGAGGATAACTTTTGAACTGAATTTTATGCAAATTATGGCCCTTCTCTAACTTGGATTTTTGGTTAAAGTTTTGCATGCACAGTGTTATTGTGCTTATGTCTCAGTAACTAGGCATGGGATTGATTTGAGACTTCATAAAAATATTAAGGGGTATCAGACTATCAAGGTATATCATTTTTGACTATCATTATGTACAGGGTATGTGAAGGGCAAGAATTGAAATAGATTTCATTTGATTTACCAACAAGCATTTTGAATAGTCGAGCGTGCTGTCCTCTGACAGCTCTTGTTTTGTCTCAGCTTCAAAAAAAAAAATGGGTCAGGGGGTAAAATAATGGGTTGGTCGAGTAACCAGAAACAAACCCCTTTTTACACCTTATAGAAAAGGTCGACTTCGGGTAAAGGGTAATAATTTTGTACCCAGGTGCATCCGTGATATAAGAGAACTTGTTTCAGCCTTACCATGGTCAGTGTAAACCAGGGCAATGTTAACCTGTTTATGAGATGATGTAAACCTTACATCACAATATGTTATATATCTGCAAGAAACATGTCTTTCCTTCCTTTGCCTTTGTCTTTCCTACATCATAACCTCTGCATGGAAAATAAATAATTTTTAATGAATAATTTCTATATCAATATGTTGAATGCCAATTCACATGCAGTCTATGTTAAGTTTTTTTTTGTTTTTTTTTAGCTCACCAGAGCACGAAGTGCTCAGGGTGAGCTATTGGGATCACCCTTCGTCCGTCGTCCGTCGTCAACAATTTGCTTTAAAAGACATCTCCTCTGAAACCGCTGGACAGAATTTGATAAAACTTGGCATGTATGATCCTTGGGTGGGCCTCTACAAAAATTGCTCAAATACAGTTGATCCATGAAGAACTCTGGTTGCCATGGCAACAAATAGAAGAACAAATTGAAAACTTTGAAAATCATCTCCTCTGAAACAGCTGGACAGAATTTGATAAAACTTGGCATGTATGATCCTTGGGTGGGCCTCTACAAAAATTGCTCAAATAAAGTTGATCCATGAAGAACTCTGGTTGCCATGGCAACAAATAGAAAAACTAATTGAAAACTTTGAAAATCATCTCCTCTGAAACCGCTGGACAGAATTTGATAAAACTTGGCATGTATGATCCTTGGGTGGGCCTCTACAAAAATTGCTCAAATACAGTTGATCCATGAAGAACTCTGGTTGCCATGGCAACAAATAGAAAAAATAATTGAAAACTTTGAAAATCATCTCCTTTGAAACCGCTGGACAGAATTTGATAAAACTTGGCATGTATGATCCTTGGGTGGGCCTCTACAAAAATTGCTCAAATAAAGTTGATCCATGAAGAACTCTGGTTGCCATGGCAACAAATAGAAAAACTAATTGAAAACTTTGAAAATCATCTCTGAAACCGCTTGACAGAATTTGATAAAACTTGGCATGTATGATCCTTGGGTGGGCCTCTACAAAAATTGCTCAAATAAAGTTGATCCATGAAGAACTCTGGTTGCCATGGCAACAAATGGAAAAACTAATTGAAAACTTTGAAAATCATCTCCTCTGAAACCGCTTGACAGAATTTGATAAAACTTGGCATGTATGATCCTTGGGTGGGCCTCTACAAAAATTGCTCAAATACAGTTGATCCATGAAGAACTCTGGTTGCCATGGCAACAAATAGAAAAAATAATTGAAAACTCTGGTTTGTCATTTGATTTCCTTATAGAAAAAATCATCTTGAATATGCTGATTTACACTGGTGAGCGTTTATGGCCCTTGGGCCTCTTGTGTTGTTTTGTTATTGAAGAAGAAGGTGTAGAAAGAGAGGTGTAGGCCATATTTAACTAGTCTCTTCATGGAGGTTTAAGTACACCATGACATGTTTCTATTATTTTGATGTCATTAAATTAATATTTATCCTCAACAAACTTTCTGAAATCATAATCATGTGTATAGAGAAATATCAGTTATCATTTTGCCATTAATATGATTGTTTTACAATTATCCATATTTCTCACAATTTCATAATGATATTATATATTGATCATTGTCTTAACTGACAATATTATAATTTAACAGCTTGTTGCTTATGACGGGATTTGTTGAGTTCATTTTCTTTAGCTACACTTCATTGCTGTTGAAATCAATTTGTTATTAATGTGTCCCTGTATTTTCCTCTTCTAATTGACATTTTTAAAAAAAATATAAATTGCATCCAATTATTTTTACATATTTTTACAGAGCAGACACATTGTTTGAAATCTGGAATAAATATGAACCTCGTCTGCCAAAGTCATACTATCAGGAGAAGTTACTGGAAGTTGGAGATTTTCTGATGTCTGTAAAGGTAAAAATTCATATTTATTATATACTATCTTTAAAATTCATGCTTTTTGCATTTAACTGTTTCTGTATTCATATATAAATAAATTTTAGCATTTTCAGCATTCTCAGTTACCCCCTGTAGAGGTTTTTTTACCTCCCAAATTGGTCATGTAACCCCCCAAATTGTAGAGACTCTCCATATAAAGGGGCACAAAGTTAAGGGAAAACAGAAAATGTACCTCCAGTTTCAAATCTCAGTGGCAACCCAGATTTCTGCCCCAGCTTTATTCACAAATTGTTTCAGTTTATAAAAAAAAAAGAATATTTATTTAATGAAATTATAATCATTTTCTTACTGAAATGGTGTTTTAGGAGTACAGCCTTGCGCTGTGGCAGTGTTATGACAGATACCTGATGCATTTTGGAAACATCAATGTTTCTGAAATCACAGATGTTGAGACTTTCAAGTCCATTTTCTTCCCCCAAGGCTTGAATGGGGACAGTGCAGGACTAACAGTAAGTGATATTTTCCTTAAACATAAACAAATGAAAAATGTAAATACAAGATTAATCATATAAATGTAATTAATATGAAAACATAAAAAAAATTGTCTTGTTTATGTTAGGTTAGAATCTGGAATTAGATACAGATTTGTGTTCTATACTGATAATATGGACCTCTTTTTAAATTGAATGGTATGGAAGTCTTTCATTTTGTCTGTAAGCATTTTTGATGATGAGGATGATTTCCACAGTTCCGAGCCCTGATGGGAAAGAGC
>CM037783.1:2943800-2993800 GCA_021229015.1 Solen grandis
CATGTCTACGGCGTGATACTGTATTGTGGAAGTACTATATCTGTCTCAAGTAGACATAGTCTACGAATGACTAAAATACTGTCGGTGGGACATAAAACCCAATAAGCAAACAAATAAACATTTTATAACACAAGAAATATTCTATTAAATATGAAAGTATTGCTTATATATATGTGTAATAGGTAACAAAGTATTTTGTGACTTCATTATTTAATCTCGTATCATGGACTGGAGGTCTGACATAACATTTAACCCTGCTGTTATTTTTTTTTTACATTCATGATTTCAGTCTCGAAAAAGGATCCTTATAATATCCCTGTTATAAAAATTTGAATGCCAATACTACATACAAACTGACTGTTTCCAACCCAGACTTCAGTGTCCCGGATTAAAATTCTTCTTAAACTTAGATTGTTTAAAATATGTGCAGGTGTACAATGTAGATTGTGCGTGTATCTTTCAACATGAATTCATTCAGCAGTTCACAGGTGCACGCTTTTATATATACAAATCCGGGTTTCGTTATTTAAGACTCTGGGCTGACACCAGGCCATAGAGAAAAATCATATCGAGATAAAACCCAATGCAGAGGTGCAATTTATTGTAAAAACCGTTAAGATAAACTTATAGGCCATTTAAACTAATATATCTTCACAGGATCCTGATATTCAGTGAAAAAAATCGACATCTCTTTAACCTCTCTTTATAAATAAGATTGGTCGATTTTTTTATAAGGTCTTTTTTTCTGGTCATGTTTTTTTTCGGGGGGGGGGGGGGGGGGGGGGCTAAATATCAAGGTCCTGTGATATCATCAAGTGGGGGCAATGATTTTAAAGTTAATTCTCAAAATTTAATGATGGATGGATTAGCTTAAACAAAACCTAGGGCAAAGTCTCGCCTCTGTACAATTACTCTCTCTATTATGTTGTGAATGTTGTCAATTAGAAGCATACTTACGGGGTTTGAGGAACCAGTGTAGACAAGGTTATCATAGTTCTGCCTCTGCAAAAGAAAGAGTGGACTAGATTTTGAGATTGGATAGTAAACATGGTTGCCATGGTGAATACTGTTGGTCTCAAGTAATGAGGTTGTCTGATTATCAAAAAATAAATAAAGGTACCTGAAATAGGCATAAGCTACATACGTTGCGTACGTGTCTGCGATTTAAGAAGTCTTATACATGTATACCACTCAAATTTTGCTGAACACTACATATTTCACGTATCAAATTTAAATTTGCATGCGCCACATTTGAGTCGAAATGGAAATGACAATAATTTCTGTAAATAATGTTCATACGACTTGACATTACACAACCATCCTTTGCACACACAGACATTAGATTTAATGCAAAAATCTCAAAATCTGAAATCACAATTTCAAGATTTAAAAAAGAAAAACATATTTTTATTAAAAATAAACAAAAAACAAAAAGGCAAGAATAACTTTATTAATATAATATTTAAATCAATTTATTAATGGATTGAAAATTCAATACTGTCTCGTAAAATATAGAGTTGCATTTCCGAATAAAAATGACAATGTGTAAGAAGACATCATTTGTGACTTTTGATTTTTATACTATAATACCATTGTCCAGTTTAGTACAAAAATAATACTTTTAAAGAATGAAAGATTTCTTTTTGGTTGAGTACATTATTGGTTCCAAAGTACAGTTACACAGGGCTAGTTGTCATATTCAGTGCACCTACGCAAAATCACGTGACTTTGAGTGTTATGCGTGGCACAGTTCAAAATTTCGAAAGCGAAATCTACAGTGTCATATTTTGTAAATAATACTAAAAAATCTAACGTTTGCATATTGTCTTTTAAAATTTAATTAAAATATATATTTTTTTAAATTTCTAAGTGGAACAAATTACAGGAACCGTATGATATGGCCAGAATAAATCTATCGACTACGTGTAAAACATGAAATTTCACGATACGGCTACAGACTGAAAGTGCACCGATTACACGGGGAAACTATACATGGACGAATTCTTTATTTCGACAACCTAATAAAGACTTTTATCATATGACATTATGCTCAAACAGCTGAGCTGTTTCCGGTTTCATATAACCATCACCGAAAGCTACATTAAAGGTATTCACATCTCTGCCATCACATATTGTCTTATATTTAACACGTTACATATAAGTTTTACATCACTCCGCCTCACGCGCGTGTATTCTTTACATATTCATAGTGTGAACTTGAACAGCTGGATTAAATGTGTTTGATGCAACTAACTTTGATAAAAAAGATGCATTTTTCATATGATGTTGAAAATGTATTAGAAATTCACACGTTAAACGTTATTTTCAGTTATTATTGAAAAACTATTTCCTTGGTGTTAGATTACAAATAGTAATTCGTTCACAGTCCGTTCATTTATGTTTTTGTTTGTTTGTTGTTATAATCGCGATTTACTATCAGAATAGGTCATATGATAAAAAGAATCTGACATAAATTGTCATTTCATATCAAATGTTACTAAACTCGTAAAAAATCTTAATAAGCGAGCCTCTGCTGCTACTACTACTACTGATGATGATGAAGGTATAAATAAAAAATGAAAAGAAAATTACCAATTTCAGGGTAAGACAAACGTGGCTTTACTGAACAGGAACCACAAAAATAATGGACATACTGTGGTATAAACATGTGCTACAAATGTCCAGTACATATGAACTTTATTCTATGACCACGGCACATTTAGTTCTTAATACAGTAATGTACTTTTTAACAGATATATGATCCATAGATACGTTTTATTTTTTTTTTTTTTGTCCGTCGTCCGTCGTCAACAATTGCTTGTGAAAACTCTAAAGGCCACAGTTTTGGTCCAATCTTCATAAAATATTGTCAGGATGTTTGTCTACATGATATCTTGGATGAGTTCGAAATTGGGTCACGTGGGATCAAAAACTAGGTCACCAGGTCAAATCTTAGAAAAACCTTGTGTACACTCCAGAGGCCACAGTTTTAGCCTTATCTTCATAAAATTTAGTCAGGATGTTTGTCTACATAATATCTTGAATGAGTTTTAAAATGGGTCACGTGGGGTCAGAAAACTAGGTCACCGGGTCAAATATTAAAAAACTTTGACACTCAAGGCCACGTTTTACCATCTTCATAAAATTTGTCAGGATGTTTCTCATGATATCTTGGATGAGTTAAAATTGGGTCACTGGGTCAAAAACTAGGTCACCAGGTCAAAACTTAGAAAAACCTTGTGAACACTCTAGAGGCCACCTTTTTAGCACAATCTTTATAAAATCTGATCAGAATGTTTGTCTACATGATATCTTGGTTGAGTTTGAAATTGGGTCATGTTGGGTCAAAAACTAGGTCACAAGGTCAAATCTTAGAAAAAAACATATGAACATAATAGAGGCCACAGTTTTTGTCAAATCTTCATGAAAATTGGTCAGGAAGTTTGTCTACATGAAATCTTTGATGAGTTCGAAAATGGGTCACATGGCGTCCCATCCTTCATTAAACTAGATAAAAATGATTACTGCATGGAATCCCAGATGAGTTCAAATTTAGGTAGGATCAAAATCTAGGTCACTTAGTCGAATGTCAAAACACTTTAGATGCCACATTTTATGTCGTCATGCTTAACACAGCAATCTTACTCAGGGCCATCTTGGCTCTCTTGTTTTTTGTTTTTTTTTGTTTTTTTTTTAAACTAAATGACTCATTTTTGAAGAAACATTCTAAAATATTTAAATTTGATACTTGATATAAAAATTTACACCGACTTGTCTACGGCGTGACACACGTATCTCTCACGTAGAATAAGTCAGGGACGTAATGAAAAACAAACAAACGCAGATCAACATCCACATTGATTCGGTGATCTGGACTTCGGACCCACTGTACAGACAGACAGACAGACAGACAGAGACTAAATATTGTTTATCCCAAACTGAACACATGGAACTGCAGGATGACAACCGCTATACGTTTTCAATATTTCGAAAGTATACATCTTCCAGTAGCGGATCCAGAAATTCGTTAGTGGATGGTGGGCGGGGTTCTTTTACCAAGGTTTCTGAGCAACACAATTAGCTGAAGATTAAAGGTCACTCACATTCATTTCTCTGTCACAAACACAACAGCTTCTACGTAGGTATATATACGCGCGATCGAGAGATACAATGTACCAAAGTTAAATAAGTTACTCTCAATCAATAATTGTATGCCTAATACCCACCCTATGTGCTACCGGTAAAGACACCGGGTAATTTGAAATCAGTGAAAAAATAACCAGGCCATGAGTGACACCATAAAAAGTGAAATATGTTTGTGTATCGACCTGAATCCTCCGTGGCCGAGTGATCATAGTCATTGAATATTATTTAGATACTAATCGCTTTGGGTTCGAGTCCCGGTCTGATCAATCGGATTTTTCATATTGGGGAAGTTCCATATGACTAACAGTGGGTCGGTGATGCTTCCCGCTTGTCTCTGTGCAACGTATGCAGCTGTAAATGTATTGTATGCGGTATGGGAAAAATAAAACGTAAAAAAGACAGCAGTCTTGGCGAAGAAAGCATGAACGCTTACAAAGTGTTTATATCTGGGGGTTCGTCGAGGGGTGAAGGGAACATAGAAACTGAAGGGAAGCAGGTTATTTCCGCTCTGTTTGATGAATCTGCAATTTTTGTAGAATTGTTGTTGACAATAGTATGACGAGAGTAGAGCAATGGCAAATACATGTAATACCAGTAGCAATGATCATGGTACACCATATCCTACCAATTTTGATATGTCGACGGTATTCGGCATTTTGAAAAATATTGAAGGGACGGTCCAGGTCAATTTAGAGAAATTGGACTCACTTGAAAAAAAAGTTGATACATTTGATAGAGATTTAAATAAACTCTGGACAACAACAAGAAAACTGAGGAAATATGATCAGTAATGGATAAAAATTGAAAATATAGAACTGTGCGAGGTATCAATGCAGTCACATATAGACTCACTAGTTGAACAAAATGCCAAAATAACGGTGAGCTTGTTTATATAAATTCGCAAAGTATGCGAAGCAATTTAATATTTTGGGGGAATAGGAGAGAAAGAAGGCGAGAAGCAGACGGACACTGAAGCAAAACTCCGTGAGTTCATGGTAGACAAAATGAAGATGGTTCGCGGTTTAGTCGAGACCATCAAAATTGAACGGTTCCATCGCACCGGACCACACCAGCAAAACGGTAGTACCCGGAAATCAAGAAACATATGCAAATTATCGGAATTCAAAGACCGTGAAATGGTGAGGAAACAGGGTCCGGATCTTTAAGACACTTCGTTTTTCGTCTCCGACAATTTCCACCTGAGATCATGAAACACGCTCGCGCGCGAGCGCACGCACGCACACACACAAACAAACCAAAAAAAAAACAACAACAACAAAAAAACAACAAAAAAAACAACAACAACAACGACGAAATCAGTGCTTCTTCACAAACTCAGAGAGGCCAGTATTTGGATTAGAAAAACGTTGCTTGAGTACGGCACCTCATATACTGACGGGCACCCTGTAACACCGGGATAAGAAGAACCGGAAAATGAGCTCAAGATATGTGTGTGGAACTGTAATGGGTTAACATAATAAATAATAAATTATGCTGTAAATGTTATCAAGACAAAGGATATATTTTTTATGTCAGAATCTTGAACAAAGCCTTATTATGGCTTAAACTCGACCGAACACTATTTTTTCTCTCGCGAACAATACTTATTTATGTAGATTATATCTTTGGCCAGATGACACCACAATTAATTCAGTATATGACAGTAATTTGTTTGATATTTTATGCAATGATATCTCCTACTTTGAAAAAATGGGGTCTTTATTTTTGGCGGGTGATTGGAATTGTAGAGTCGGTGATAGGCAATATTTTATTGTCCACGATAGATTTTAAATGATCTCGATTCAGACACTTACCTCTAGATTGGGCCTCAGAAGATAAAACCTGGAACCCCCATGGAATGCGTATGCTGGAGTTTTGTAAAGCTACATGTATGCAGGTTGTCTGTCGGACGATTGTTACAAAGGTGCATATACGACAGGCAAGTAATACAGTAGATTATTTGCTAGCCCGGGACACAGTTGGACAGCTTAATGCGTATAGTGACTGGTTAGGTTTTACTCAAGTTCACGTGCTTTTCCTGTAGATGTCGACACTGCTGACTCGGAGGGAAGCTTATATTATACAAGGTCCAGTGTAAATAGATTTTTTCCGTTATAGATGAATTTCGCATATTTCAGATTTTAACAGTTCAATAAACAACTTTGATGGATTAGTAGATGGGAATGACAAAATTGTTAATAAGTTTTCGGCTACAATATTAAGTTGTGCTGGGGTGGTATTCAATATACATCTTAGATTTAACCATGAAATTTCCTTATCCTTTAAAATTTTTTTGCCTCAAGATATTCCTCAACCTGAGAATTTTCCTTAGATTTAATCTTAATGAAATCTTAGGAAAAAAATCTTAAAGATAAGAAAAATATGAAAATATGAATATAAGGTTTGCTGCAGAACGCGTACTACGTAGATGGACTAATTTTTATATCAATTGTGGTAAATAAATATAATTATAATTAAAGCATTCAAGCTGATTCCTACACAGTCATTGAGAAATTCTATCATGCCTGTAAACTTGATAAATAACGTTACGAAGATTGAAATTCAAATATTTTCATATCAATAAAAATACGAGTAGTGTATCCAGAAATCTTATATGAAACTAATATATGCACACTCTTTGGTCAGTCATTATTTATTTACTAATACTATTTGCACTTTTTGGAAGAACTGAAATGATAGTGACTATATGCTCTGTTGTTGCGAATCTCGTTGACGGTATATTGCGGCTCTGAACCTGTACACCGGTGGTTATTAAAGGCGCTTACAGTTTAATTTTACACATATAAGTTATAAAAAACATATGAATTGTCTAAAAATGGACGAAAACGGCTATTTTACATAAAGTATCCATAAAATCTTAAAGTAATGAAATTTTACAGGGACCACCTGCTTTTCCCTAAAGTTACGATGAAATCTAAGAAAAAATACGGATCTTAAAAAAGTTAAAGAAAAATAAGAATTAGTCCGGTTCTTAATATGTTCAATTCCCATCTAAGTACAAGCTTTGGCATCTCTCATTATTTAAATACTTTGCTCAATAGGTCTAATAGAAGGTATATAAATAAAATCCAAATTTCTGCATACAATTCACGTTTTGAAATTGGTACTAGTATGACCATACAGAATTACCAGTAATAAGAGATTATGTACTTTATGCTATTCGTGCGAAGTTGAGGATGAGTACCATTTTCTTTTGATTTGCTCATGTTTTAATGACCTGAGAAGAAAATATATAAAAACATACTACTATGAAAATCCAGTATTTTTAAATTTGATGAGCTTTTGAGTAAAACTTGTTGTGAAATTAAGTATTTTTTTATTTTATGCATTTAAAGGAAGACACGAGATGTTAAATGGTAATAAACAATAATGTTTTATAACATACCAAGTTACAGAGTATTGTCTATGTAGATCATCCATGCAGTATAGCTTTGGATTTTCTTCTTATGTCATTATATAAATTAGTTTTCTCTTCACCGTTTATAATAAATAAAAGAAAATGTTAAGTTTCATCTAACGTATATTTGATGCGGCAATTACTGTGTACTGTCATTTTTTTTTTTTAATGTTATGCACAATCAATAAAATTCTGTTAAAAATTAAATTTATTTTTTAAATATATTTTTAATTTTTATACATGACTCCAGCGAATGTTGTTGACATGTACGCAAACATTAAACTAGCTGTGACATTTAAACATTATACCATATTCAAAATATGAACAAATAATCATCATATTCTGAAATGCTTTGATGATAAATATGTCGATTCTCATTAGTTTGTACGACAAATATTATATTCAAGCGATTTTCTTTTACAATTACTACGGTAAACACAAATACATGTGATTCATTCATGTTTCAGTTAGTCTAATTTAGAACTTATTCACAAAAAACTTATAAAAGTGCACTGAATTTGCACTAATGCAGTGGGTTTCGGTATTTAATATTTACTTACGGACACACCTTGATAAACCGCTAACAATTTATATAGAAGCGCCAGTAAGGCAATTTAAAAGCACAAAACCTCAACTATGAGATTACATGTAGAAACTCTTAACAAGTAATTGATTTTCCAAGAAAATCAAATGAGGCTATGAATAATACACTCTGATCTTCCCAGTGCCTTTGACAAATAGCAAACTAATCAAGTGGCAATCGCAACTCATAGGCGATGAGGCGGAAACTCCCGAAGATTTCCGGTTGAAAACCACAAGTCAATCAACGCATGTTGGTCCTTTAAAGTAATCTAATCTACAAATAATGACGAATTTCATAGCGATTTCTAGGTTCCTGATTTGAGTATTGGTTTGCACGATAACTTATTCTGTGTTCTCACATTAAGTTTCCACATTTATTAAACTCAGACGCAATGTTCCGTAATCGTCGTCACCATCACCATCATCATCATCATCATCAGTTTCAAGTTTTTATTTTACAAATTCCAGAAGGTCATAGACGCAAATGGCAATTTACAATATGAAAATATTCTTTGTGCAAGCAATGAATATCACTTTATTATTTTTTTTCGAAATAAAATGTCTATGTCGGGAGTCTATCAGCTCAAAATGATTAAATACAAATATACGAAAGAAGTCAACAACCACTTTAAGGATCATAAATCAACATTTATTTGCTGAAATGATGGAACGCTTGTAAATGTGTGTTCAATGGGTTTTAGAATGGGTGGTAATCTATCCATGCACATACGATATGTGGTCATAAACACGTAAAATATGTTTATAGAAGCAGAAACACAGTATATAAAATTTAAGTGGAAGATAATAAATTATTTCACGTAACCTCATTAGTATTTCTTTATCACGCAGGAAAATATCAATCGTCTACATATACTACTAAAACAGTATAGTTCATTATTTTAATAAAACAACAACAACAACAACAACAACAACATGTCTTAATTTTAATTGATGTTACTGTTTTGCTCGAATAGAAATTTATCATCCATCCCTCTATGTTTGTATAGTTGTTAACTAGACTTTTGTCTTGTATTGTCTATTGTCATTCTTCGTAAGAATGGCTGATTGTATAATCTTAAAGCAGCTTGATCACATATGGCCACTGACTAAGACTATATGTGTGTATTACGTCTATCAATATTACACACGCATGGCCACCCAATGCAACCATCCGTGTTTGTAAGGAAAATGGGCGGTTATCCCATCACAGGCAATAATGTTACGAACGGTATTGAAACTATATTTAAAATTAAAAAACATATTCAGAATTTCTATTTTAATTTACCGTCACTTGACTGATGACCTTCACTCTTCGCGCATGGGCTCACTCACAGGCTGAACTTACGAATTCGCTACCCTGAAGTAGTGCATACGTCGCGGAACGTGTCACGTGATACCGCAAGCACCTGATTCGGGGATACCCTATTCTATATTTGACCGATTTCACGGAAGTGAAGTTTACGAATAAAAAAACATAAATGAGGGAGAATTTTATTATTTTTTTCTTGTACTAATAAATAAAAACGAGTGACCCTGCTAGGACTCGGACCCACAGCGGTAAGGGGCAAAGTGAAAGAGACTATATAGCAACACCGTCTCGGAGGGTCCTTCTTGCTTTTAATGACATAGAAGATTTTCGTTTATCATACACTTATGTAAGATCGTACGCGTGGTCATTGGAAACTGTTTTCAGTGCCACCATGTCTTTCTTTTTTGTTAATCGGTTGAGAGAATTCATCATGTAAAGTTCTATAAATTACTCTAAGATTATATACAAAAGACTTAATAACCTAACAGAGATCCGCATCTCTAGTGCAAGTATTCCGTTAAGTTACGTGTATGATCATGTGACTTTGAGAAAACGTGAGATGTGTAAAATTGCTCATTTCAGTTACAAATATACATAAGGTTATTTCGGACAGTTTTTTTTTTGCATTATCTTATACCGGTATTTGCTTATGATTGCTTTATAATTGAGATATTTACAGAATGTTAAACAACTTTTATTTACTCCTGTTAAATGTTATACATGTATTTGTATTGAGATAGGTACAAGATTTCCATTCCAGTTGATTTTTCTGCTTGTCATAAACACTGTAGTTTTATGCCATAAACTCGTATCAAAATAACTGCTTGTCAAGAATGAAATACGGTTAAGTACAGCAAGTACATAGATAATCCATAAATGCTTGTGCAGTATTTACTTAGCCCGGATTGAGCCATTCGTAAAATGATGGATATATGCAGAATATGTTTGATTTGATATATTTGTTCGAGAAGCTTTATTTATAAACGATAATCTTGACCTTAACATTATGCAAATAACTTGTTAACGGTCAGCTGATTTGATTAGGAAAATGTAGACTGTCAATGGATTTAAAAAACAAAACAAAAACAAAACAAAAATCAAAACAAACTTTCTGTCAAATGGATTTTCAGATGTGATTATGACGCTGAGATAAGTGCTCAATCCTAAAGATAATGTGTTATAATGGACTCATGTGATAATTACATGATAATAATTAGCAAATTGCAGAGTTTTGGTCCATTGTATGAGACATGTTTGGAAGCGCTGTTCCAAAATTGTATCGCAGGTTACAAATACGAATATTTAATATATATATAAAATGTACATTGTTTGACTTCTGACAGAGATAATTGGTGTAAGTAATATATTTACCCCGCAAACGAAGTTTAAGAGGGAGTATTTAGAAGTCAGTCTGCTGGTCGGTCGGTTGGTTGGTTGTTTTGATGGTCCGTCCGTCCGACAATCTTCCAGATCTTTTGGCGCGAACTACATCTAGATTTCTTTACCAACTGAGATTAAATTTTGCATATGCATTAATAATGAGGTTTTAAATGTTCTCCTCGTATTGTTTTTGCGAGTTATCCAAAGAATGATGGAGTTCATGACTCGGTTGGACTTTGCTACATGGCTTGGTTATTTATAACCTCCAGTGATAGTTCCAGTTTCACCTATACATGTACTTAATTGTTATATGATTTAGTAATAAACAAACTTGTGTATATTAGCTATTATGCAGTGTTTGTGACTCCGTGTTTACATATTACAGATCAGGTAGTATGGTGCGAATTAAGGACGTTTCAAGGTCAAGCAAATAAAAACGTGCGTCTATGTTCAAATATTTGTTTTAAAACAATTGGATTAATAAAAAAAAGCAATTGTCACGCTTTCTTTATTGGAAGAATTCGATTTAATATATGGTTTAACGTAATAATGACCAGTATATTGTAAACATGATCTAGTTTTCAGTTGTTTTTTTTTTTACTGCAAACGCTATATTTCTAAAACATATTCGCAGTCATCGGAATAAAATTTAATTAAATATTCTTTTCCCACTAACGCACTTTTCCCTCCACAACCAACACTCAATTTTCAATCAATTGGACTTATTGCGATACGAGTACCTCGAAGATAAAGATAGTTGTGTCGGTTGGTCCGGTTGCATGTCTTAATCCGAAAACCACCTTTTTCTCTAAAGAATACTTTCTAGTGCCTTTCTTCGACACACAAGTTTTACGCACACTCTAATTGTTTTAGACGGCACGGTCGTTGAGTGTCTCCAGACATAACTAGTACTTCTATATTTTTTCAGCTCAGCTATCATATGTTCAACCGTATCGTATCGCAAAGCTCTGCGCCTATCATTTCCAACTAGATGTCTTAACTGAGCGCTAGAGAATGGTGTCATCAGAGGGTGGTGGTTAGCATATATCTTATATGCCAGCAAAACACACTGCTGGGGAAAAATGGCAAGACACCACCGATCCCGGCCATGAGGCGATACTGGTGAACATTGTTAAGATGTCCGAGAAAACCAGCCTTGATATGCCTTATTTTCCCAGTATTGTCAAAATTACTATTTGTGAATGAATACATTGAAAATGGCGATGACCAGAATATAACTGCTCTTGGTTTTTTGACGGCCGATATATCTCGTGACTCGTTCCGTCAATTGCACCAACTGCGACGGGTATTTTGCTCCAGCCACCGTGCAGATGTAACCATTTTTGGACAGTGGGCTATTGCAGATACGGAGCCACGTTCATAGTCTGAGAATTTCATAATTCAACGTTGGAGAACGTTAGATAAAGCTAACAGAATACTGAAGCATGGATATGACCGCAGCCAAATAAAAAGCAAAAAGAACATGTTTCTTTTTTGCAACCGAGCAATACTGCTGAATGGGATGTAGACAGAATTAACATTCTGGTGTTTCTCCTGTCATTTCAAATCAAAGCGCTCAATGCGCTGAGAGACGGCAGCCTAGCAGGGAAAAAAGCTGTGATTCTTAATTATTGATACAATAGAAACAAAAGCCACATGACGCAAAAACTCCACACACTCTCCTGCAACTATAGTCGGTTTTCGCACTCTGTTTGTTACAAAACAATCCGGATTAGGGTCATGAACCTGACTGTATGAACTTCAGAAGTAGGTCATTCCTTAGGACCCGATTTATATACTATCTACTGTTACTTAAGTATAGAACTTGACAAGGTACTTGATGTTTTAGATACTTGAATGTTTGTTTCTATTTCAAAGTAAAGAAGTCCTCTGGGAGAAACCTAACTCGCTTTCATGCAAAATTACGCGTGAACTACTTCAGGTTAAATACAAACATTCGAAGCGTTACTTTTTTTCTTTTTACAGGTCTGGAGTAGATATTCAAGTATGTAAAATGGATTGCTGTTCTAATTTATAAGTGTCACGGATATATTGTTCACGTTTAAAATGGATGTTTACAGAGCAAAATATTACGTTACAAACAACAGCACATGAATAATAATGAATAGAAGGTCTGCGTAATATATTCCATTCGTAACCGTTCGTGCAGAATCGCATTGCGTGGATCCACACTAAGCGCGGAGAGGTACAGTTAAACTTTTCATGGAAAATATGCAAATTAACAAGGCCAGCGAAGCCTGGTAAGCGTTTCTAGCCACTAAAGACGGCAGCAAGCTGCTGCCGTCTGAAAATGAATACCGCTGTTCGGATAACATTCCAAAAATACCTCTCCTACGAAAACCAACCATGTTATCGGCAAATAACCTGTGCCTTATGTCGATCATAGTATCGTGGGTGGACGACATAGCTCGATAAAATTATATAACATAATGCGATGGTACCCAGTTAAATCTGGAGGAACAATAGCTAAATGAGCAATTGTTCGCAGTAAAAGTTGTCTACGCCTATCCATATCTCTAATCCCATCTAGAACACACACACACACACACACACACACACACACTATTTACAATTCGTCATTATTAAACATACATTCAAATGCACGATAAACACGAGCTTAACACCTGAGTTACAACTTGATGTGTTTAAAGAAGGCAGTTTCACCAATTATGGAAGCCCCACAACAAGGTAAACTGAATGTGGTATTGTAATAACTTGACCTAAAATTATTTTTGGCAATAAACAGAGACCATACGTGTACATACCAAGTATGTCTCGAATATTGTCTTGTTTTATTGTTCGTGTCATATAAGGCGCTACGTCATAATTATTATTCGTTTATTCTATACATCTTTTAAATAAACGACACTTGCTGTATGCATATTTAAATTCTAGTGCTGTCATATCAGGTGTATAATTTGTTACTCTTCATTTTTTAATAGGAATTATCAAAAGACGTTATTGCGATCTTGAGAGTAAGCAATAAAGAGATATTGTGTATGCTTAGAGCATATCTCGCCAACCCGTCAAGATGGAAGGATTTCATCGACAACGTAAAGGCCAACTTTCAACTACTGAACGAAGCGACCCGGCCATTGTTTGAAGTCAGCTGAGGGATAGACTGAGCTCGAAGCTGAACATGCTAATTGCGAAGGATCTTGACACGACCGAGAACTTACGAATTCGGTAAGCTTACGCAATCTCAACAGCAAATATTTATCTGTGTAGTATTTTAAATAAATAAAATTCTTATAACACAATAATTCGCGGGAAGGGGGTCGATGATTTTATGGCAAATCTCCACGTAACAAGTTTATTTACTGGTCAACATTTATGACAGTAAATCATTATAATTATATCTTAATTCTCGCATGAAAGGATAAGAATTTTTAGTCGAAATCACGAAATTAAATGTCGTCGAATTATGATGTTTTACAGTTATCGTAATATCATATATAAATGTATTTCATTCAGACTTATACACGCACGTTGTATGATGATATAGCTGGCGATATTCCTATGACGCAGCTGCTGCTGATGATGAAAATGGTGTTGATGTCGAAGAGGGTAATAATGATAGGGTATTTGAGCTGTTTAATGATCGTTAGCCCTTTTCATACAAAATAAATAATAAAGAACCTGTGTTACTAAAGTGAAGTACATAGCAAATACTATTTATTTATTTATTAATTGCACGGCGGATCACCGCCGGGCATACTGTATTTGGTACGTAGGTTGTCAATGGAACCGGATTTGGAGGTATAAAATCCTTTCGGTTGCAGTTTCGGCATATTTTCGTAATAAAACATGAACTTTTTGCCTAGAATTGAGGGAGCATGATTGAAATAAAAAATAAAGGGATAATACGCAAAAAAAAAATCAGGAATGAATTGTAATCAATTCTGGAAATGAAGGCAAAATATGTAGCAATGCGGAATTGATCCTTTCATGACCCATTCTATTTTTTTAACATGATTGGAGATTATTTTTATTAACATCATCAAAATGTCCATTTCACCATAAAACACACACTCTATCAAATTTAATTAAAAACTGAAATTTTCAAGTTCATGTCAATTTGATTAATATCGTTTTGAAATGGGAGTAGTGCAAAACCATCATAAGAATCGAGATTTTTCATATTCTGAAACGGACCAGAGCGAACTGAGGCCCGACATACATTTTGATCAACAAAATTGAAATCTACAACTGCATTGAAAGTCTATATACGGTAAGTTGATATTTATTGTAACTACGAAGTTACATAAGAAAGTACAATAAGATAGAGGTTTATGAAATATTATATAAATATCCCTTTTTCAGGTTATTGATTAGATCCCAGAAATGAAAGAACATTTCGGAAAAGTTCGGACTTTTACATTGCTGTATTTGTTAGCGATTATTTTTATGATGCTTGAGATTTCACAATATGATGGCTACAGTATTTCTAGGCAGAGGAAAAAGTATTTGGTGAAATTTGTGAAAACATCAGCTTACTAGTGCAAGTTTATACACAACATAATTTGAAACAGAAAAAAAAAGAAAGGGGGTGAGGGATTTCAAATTAATTCTTCATTCTATCAAAATTCATTTCAGCTACCTGCAGCTTTGTGTTCAGCTATGAGTATAAATAATTTATGGAAAAAATGTATATAATGAGTAAAAAAAATATGGGAAACAATTTCTGTAATGAAATTTTAATGCTTTATTGCAATACATTTGTTTTTTATTTACACCTATATAATGTCACTGTTAGGTGAGAAAGATTTGCAGCCTGACCGTGACTGGAACCCGGGGTCTCTTGCTTACAGGGCGAATGCTCTACCGACTGAGCTTCACGGCCACATACACATGTGAGTAATCAGTACCGTGACATTATCCCCCTTCATTTTAGAATTTGTCCCTGAATTCTAGGAGTTATTGGGTAAATATAACCATGTGTAGGTATAATTAGACAGACCTGCCACTTATGTCACAGTCCAACGTTGGGCGCCTTATGTCACACGCTGAGAAAAATGTACAGCCTGACCGGGACTTGAACCTGGGACATTTCACTTACAGGGCGAATGCTCTACCGACTGAGCTACCCGGCCGGTAGCACACCGCATACACATATTTATCCCCTATAGTATCTCTGGAATCTCTTTCTAATTTATATGTTTTAATACCAAAGCAGATATAATACTGATGTTCACACACTGTATATTTAAAATTATGAATATGCAACTAATTATCTTCATTTTTCGAATTTTTTTTCAGCTTGCAATAAATAGAAAATGGGAGTGGCTGCAGAAAACCTAGTAAATTGGACACTGACAATACATACAGGGGCAGCTACATAAGCGCTTAAGAAAGACCAGGGGCAGCTACGTATATCCAGTTCTCAAGCCAAAATTCAGCATTCTGTTCACCTCAGCAGCAGTTAACACCTCAAACAACCAATAGACCATTTCATCAGGGGTTTGGCAATACATGTTTGCGGTATAATTTGTGACAAATCTGTGACTTGTGCAAAATCTGATGCATATGTTTACTACCCAACTGAACACTGTGTAGAATGTTATACCAACATGAAGATTGACTTGGTGACAGTCAGGAGGACTTCTTGACTTAGTGAACGTCTCATTTCAGAGTGAAATGGTCTGTATATAATATGTGCCTGTCACCACAGGGCTCAAAATTAACACTCGCATTTCGGCAAAATGCGAGTAGAATATGAAGTTTGCGAGTTATGTTTTAAACCACTAGTATTTCTTTGCGAGTGAAAATATTGGCTGAAACATTTTCTTAAACATGTCTAAATGAGATAAATTCAATAAGATAATCAATAACATCTTCATAACTAAACAATCCTAGCTTGTTTTTAATATCAAAAGCAAAATTTACACCAGTAAATTGTTGTATACATGACTTGCGTATCAAACGTGGGTCTGGTCTGCCAACTATGTTACACAACACATAAACACATACATGTATATGTTAAAACATCTGCTGTTTTCAATTAATATTTCCCTAATGAATATTGATACTTGATACTGCTTATTATCTAATTATGATTCTAATTATTAAAGTTTAATTTACAATATTAATTTAATATTCAATCATTAAAAGTTATCCACACCCTCGTAATGACCATGGAAGCCTTTTTTTACACTAGTCCCGGTTTCCAATGGAAACACGTCTGATGCTGATTTCAATCATCAATTTAACAATGTCAAAATGAAAGATATCCAGTTTTTTTTATTACATCTTGTAATGCCAATGGATTTTGCACAGAATCTGAAATCGACCAACCGAAGAAAGCACATAGATCTAACGCACTGGTGATAAAGACAGTGAAGAAATGGGAGAAAGAGTTGGTTGTCAAACTTAAAATAGAGTCCGGGTTAAAAATAAACACTCACATTTTCGGCAAAATAAGAGTAGAAAAAAAATTAACCAGTTATGTTTTAAACCACTCGCATTTTTTGTGAGTGGGAAAAATATTGAATTTGAGCCCGGAGCCAATCAACAGATGCACAACAATCACGGACAAACCTGTTATACTATATTTTCTCTTTTAGTTTTATTTTTGATGATTTGTTGTTTTAATTTTACCCTGATAAAAATTAATGACCTTGCTTGCATTTCACAACATTTCAACTCGGATTTCTCTTAACTAAAAGTTAAGAAGGTCTAAAACTCCCCTATTTATTGACCTAGTTATTAAACGGTTTCTCATGAATGTTCTTGTAGCAAATGGTATTTAATCTCATGCTCTGAAATGTAAGAAGAAACTCTGAAAAAAAAAGTTTTGAACTGAAAGATTTGCTTATTGAGGAGAAAATATGGGAGACTGTCATTCCAGATTGTCAGTCATCCTTTCTAAAGTGAAAGCACATCAGTTTGTTTCCAATTTAATGTCTTTCTTTTTTTTCTTTTTTTTTGCATGGACCAAAACTGCTCCTTAAAATAATTGAAGTAACACAATCATACATTCCTTTTTTGGAATATGAATCAATAACTTAGAACGATGTATCCTGATCATAACCCTTCTTAGTTCAACATAGCACATCAAGCTGAAGATGAGTTATTCTGATCACCTTGTGTCCCATATTCTGATGGCAACAATTTGCTTTAAAAGATATATCTTCTGAAACTACTTGTCAGATGCCCATTTGTCGTTTGCAGTGGCAACCAACAAAATTTGATTTTAAAAAAGCTGTTCCCTGAAACAAAGGGCCAGAATAATTCATTTTCATCAGTTACAAATTGCCACCTCATGACTACCTACTGTCATTGCTAAAATTAAGTTGTCTCTTAAATTTCACCCCCTCTGAAACCATTGGTCAAAATTTAATTTCAATTTGCACTTGTTACCTCATAGCCTTCTACCTGCTTACTTTAAGTTTCTTCCTTAAAAAATGGAACACCAGATGGTTGGCTAGTTTCCTAATAATCATACTGTTTATATATTTATTAAAAAAAATCATTGTAACTAATGGTTAGATTTTAATTTCATTTGGCACAAATGGTCACCTTTAGTTCTCTACCACATTGTTAAAATGAATCTGATCTTTTGAAAATGATGTCTTAAGTGGGGGCAGCTAGTTTTTGTATGTACTCTTCATATATATACATGTACTTAAATTCAAAATCTTTCTCCTGGAGCTAGTGTTCAAAAATATTTTTTCCTAATGATAATCTCATGGTTCTTTCCTGCAATTCTGGAAAATGAGACCAAAACAATCCAAGAAGAGCTGTTCTCTTCAGAGTACTTGCTCTTTTTGGAAAATTATATTCACAGTATTACTTTGATCTTATTTAGGATAGGCTAATGATATATGCTTAATGTATTGACAAATTGTGAAGGATGTTATAATAAATTTTGGAGAATGGCCCTTTACTTTCAGTGTCATTTACCTTTGTCTTCAGCTAGAATCTCTTAAAATTTAAGATAGGCTGGTGATATATGTGATATATATACATGTACCAATAACATAAAACTCTTTGTAAAAAAATGTCAACAATGTCAAAAGAAATGTTAAGTTTTTGTTAAATGTTCACAGTTGCCATTATCTACACTATTACTAAACCGATGTCCCGCAAACTTCAAACATGTGTTAATCATCATCAGACCAACCCTAGAAACCAAAACAGTAATTCTTCCAAATATTTTTGCATATTTATGGCCCTTTTTGGACTTAGAATTAATGTTAAACTTTTGTTTAACATTGATATTATCTCCAGTTTTACTCAATGGATGTCTCTCAAACTTAACACATGTGTTTTCCAAATAAATTCTGTTTATAGATGCTATGAAACTTCAGACATGTGTTTATCATCATCATCAGACCAACCAGTAGAAACAGGAACAGTAACTCTTCCAAATATTTTAGCATATATATTGCCCTTTTTGGACTTTAAAAAATGTTAAACTTTTCTTTAACATTGCTATTTCTCCAGTTTTACTTGATGGATGTCCCCCAAACTTCACATATGGCTTGATCATCATGAGATCAACAGGAAGAATCAGGAACTGCAACTCTTCCATTTTTATATTTATAGCCCTTTTTGGACTAGAAAAACATTAAAGTTTTTTTTAATAATGCTATTATCTCCACGTTAACTCAATGGATGTCTCTCAAAATTCACACATGTGTTTATCAACATCAGACCAACCAGTAGAAACAGGAATGTATGTCCAAGTAGTTACAGGAACAGTAACTCTTAAACATTTTTGCATATTGTTGGGCCTTTTTGTACTTAAAATGTTAAAATTTGTTTAATATTCTTTTAACCTGGATGCCCCTCAAAGTTCACACTGAAATTGCATGCCTGTGTTGGAGGACAGCTGTCGTGAATTTTAAAACAGTTATGCCTTTTTTTTTTTAAGAATCTTGGTTAAAGTTTTCACACCACCTCATTTTTTCACTTAACCTATTGAGGTATTGCTTTGAAACTTTAAATACCTGTTTATGACCATAACCTCTATTTGTACATGTCAAAAGTACATAACTCTATCTTGGATTTTGACATAATTATGCCCCTTTTCTGACTTGATTAATCGTTTTGTACTAACTCACTTTTTCACTTTTTCATGTGTATATTTTGATAATACAGAGTTTCTTATTTTGCCGTTAACTGCAATATTTATTTTTATTGACAAGCATACAAATAGTCGAGCGTGTTGTCTTACGGACAGCTCTTGTTGAAGGGTAGTAATCTGTTTTAGTTCAGTAAAACAATATATTTTCTCATAATTGTAATTTGTAATATTTTCATTTCAAATATTCACCACTATACTAAAAAAAATCTATTTCATAAATGTGATAATAAAATAGTATATTATATATCTGAAGCATCTTGAAAACAAATTTTCTATGCATTCCTATTTTTTTCATGCTGTATATTAAAATTACTTCTTGAAAAAAATACACAAAAATAAGACTTTCTTTTACAATGTATAATCTTTTACCACTGTAAAACTTTAAAAAACCTTCCAATCATTTTTTTCTGAACTAACTTATGCAGTGCCAACAAGTAACACTTATCGGTCAGATACTTTTTAAGCAGTCCAGTAACTTAACCAGTAGAACAATCACCCTTTAGGGGTCCCAGGCTGAAGTCTTGGTCTGGCTGCACATTTTTCTCTCTTAGTTATTTTGCACCAAACAAGTGACCATCATAGTATTGCCTTTTTGTTTACCAGGATCATTATCAATTTGATCTCTATTATTCTGCAACAAATTCCAAATTTGCCGGGAATATGTAACCGTTATCGTTAGGAGACTTTTGTAAGTGGTCTCGGATTTCAGTCCTGGTCCTGGTCTGGCTGCTGACTTTAACACTCACTCAGCCCCTCAACGCGTGGGTTCGAATCCCGGCAGGGTCATTCGGATTTTCATGTGAGGAATCCTTCCAGCTAGCTTGTGGTAGGTCGGTGGTTCTACCCGGATGTCTCCGTACATTCGGGGTCTTCCTCCACCTGTAATTAGCTGGACGTCGTTATATGACTGAAATACTGTCGAGGCGACGGTAAACTCAAATAGTCAAGTCATGTCAAGTCTTTGTCGCCGTGCTTATTTCAATGTGCTGCCCCAGGCAGCACTTTTGTACTTGTTTATTTTGTATCAGAGATTTAGTCGTACAAGTACGTGAGCTTGAAGCCCGCCTCACTGACAACCGTGACGAAGCTCTCGAGGGGAAACAAGGATTCGCTGTCGATCGTCCAAACCCAGGACCAGTGGAAGGTCCAGAACGTCCTAGAGCTGACATGAGCACAGTTGTCATCATCGTGGGAGGACGTAGGACCTCAACAACAGAGGCAACGAAGGAAGAGGCCCTTATCTGACCTGGTTTGAGAAAACCAACAGTTATATAGCACTTTCATGAAAAATGAAAGAATTTTTGCTATGCATTGAAACTTCTGCGGTTAACTCTCGCTTTTCCCTGTCATGTACTATATAAACACGGTGTTAAATACACTGAGAGCTAGTATAGGTATACATATTAAATTAATTTAAATGAATACAGGGGTAATACGTTTCTCGAGATGTTTGTGTGTTCGTGCGCGCGCGCGTTTGTGTGAATCTGTATTTTTATATACTCTCCGCCGCGACATACCAAAGTCGTTAAACTGGTACAGCGACAGTCTCGGTACAAAGGTGTAGTTTCAGGACTGTTTGGCCCGGTGTCAGGATAATGTGACATGCCTAAATCGTAGTGTGGCAGCACTACATCCGACTCATATAGACAAAAGTCCGCATATGACTGAAAAACAAATGGTGGGAAGTTAAACCCAACAAAACTATCAAATAAGAGAGAGAGAGAGAGAGAGAGAAGAAGAAGAAAATTTTTAAAGAGAGAAGAGAGAAGGAAACACAAAAATCGAAAAGATTGATCTGAAACTTTTTCCTTAAAAAATATTTAAATAATCACACACACTAACAGATATCGAAGATTTTGATCTGAAAATAAATTATTCGTAAAATGATATTTGAATCATCAGAGAGAGAGAGAGAGAGAGAGAGAGAGAAAAAAAAAACAAAAAAAAAAAAAAAAAAAAAAAAAAAAAAAAAAAAAAAAAAAAAAAAAAAAAAGAACAAAAACACTAGCTTTTAGCAATATAAATCAGGACGTTGCTTTACCCTGTCAAAGGTAAAACCATATATTATTTATATGTAAGACTGTTGCAATGTAATTAAACTTTGACCAGTCCTCATCCTGATGTCCGCTTCCAAACCCCACACTCAGACCTCCGTTAAAGATGTCTATTTGCACGTGCCTTATGCATCGTGACACAAACTGATATCTTATGTATCGCAGCAGATATCAATACATTTGTTTGCTTTCGTTTTTAAGGTTAAACGTCCCATTTACAGTACAAAAGTTAGACTTTTGTCTACACGAAACAGACAAAGTGCATCAATGACATGATACTGCTGCAATACACCTATGCACTTAAACAAACAAACATCTTGACAACGAGCCAACCAGTCCCTGATGTGCTAGTTTAATGACATTGGTAGGCCGAAACCAGGTAACAGACACATGCCATTCTCATCACGGGGAAGACGCTCTAATCACTCGGCCACCAGGGCCGATCAAATGTATTTTAATTGGATTAAACTATTGTTTTCGAAATATTAAACACTGCCAATGTTTGTTGGGTTTAATGTCTAGCCGATGATCGCATGATACCACACACAGTCATCATCGAACCAACCAGTCCAAGAACTACCTTTATATGACGAACGCCAAGCAAGGGAGTTTTACCAGTGCCGTTTTATCCGACTTTGGTATGTCGCAGCCGGGAAACGAACCCACTTTTTGATGTTGTTTTAAGTTTGTTCATTTAAATATTTATACACTTTTCTGTTTGAATGATATAAATATATATAAATGTATTCTAAAACTAACATCTCCTTCTTAGACCAGTACTAATCGCCTGTCATTAAAACCTTTTTTCCCCTGTTCGGTCTGAACAATCGAATCTATCGGGAAATCTTCAAGACACGTGTCATAAGAAAATGGCCAACCGAGTTAATTCGATTTGACTTTGGAAAGATGAAATTACATCAAAGTGAAGCTTGATGTTAAAGTACAGAATATAAATATTACATTGGTATTTATTTTTCTTGCAAATTTTAAAGCTTCAATGTTAACATACTCTTAGATCTTTCGCTTTAAAATATTCAAATTATAGTAGTGTAGTACTGTAGACTCCATTCACAGGAACTTGCTCCCATACACACACACACCACACACACACACACACACTGTACATACACTATGGTGTGTGTGTATGGGAGCAAGTCCCTGTGCTCCATTGTCACGAACCTTGATGTATCTTTAAGTAAAGTCCCTGTAATGGTTCCGCTATGTCTTGGACTACTTAACCTCTACCAAGATAATCAAGGTACCCTAATGAAACATTAGAAAACCTTGGTTATCTCCGTAAAAAGGCAATGAGGTCCGAAATGTAGCGGAACAATTACAGGGACTTTACCCTAAGGTTCATTGATTTTATTTTGTTCGATTCTATAAATACACGTATACATGACATATCGAAAATCAGATACATCAAATTAATGCGTCTCTCAGCTCCAGAGGAGTTTGTGTAAAGTGGGGCTCACTGTAACTTAAATATGAATCCCTTTGATTGGTGCAGAAAGTTATGATGTCATAGCAAGTGACCTGGTCTAGAACAGGATGTACCAGAGAGAAATATCTAACACATATAAAATGGCGGGAAAATGCCGTCCGTTTTGCAAGAAATACACACCTTGGAAAATGTGTTCTGAAATTTCTATTAGACCTGGCTCGAGCTCCACACAAAATACTAAGTCCTAAGTAACACCTAAATCCTTAAATAAGGAAGAAACGCTTTTCACCACTCCTTATTGGCAAAGTATTGAAGTACATAACTAATTTGACACATATTCTTACATTTACAACAAACAATACTTGTTTAGAAATTAAATATTTGTATATTATCATTAGAAAAACAAGAATAGTGACATTCGCCCCAAAGTATCGAATATTACTTAACGTTAAGTATGGTTGGTGGACTGCTTAGTACTTACTGTAAACTATATATGTTGAGAGCATGAAATTTTCCTAGGTCGAGGATCATCCCCGTAACCTAGCAACCATTTACCACCCGGTCATTCATACTGCTTGTTGATCTTTTTTTTCTTTTTAGCCTGGTGTCGTTTATTTTCAAAGGTTGTGTCATTGTTTTTAGAAAGAGAAAAGTGTTGATATGCAACATGGAGATTTTTACATCATTTTTCTTTTGTTATACCTCATATAAGAGTTGATAACTCATATTCATGCAAATTTTATTTTCACCTTGAAACATATGCATGACCTCATTTACTGTAATTTAATGGCATGCTCGTGGTATTGCATTTCATTAACAAATGTCAAGTAGACACACTGTGTCACTATGGCAACAGTTGTAATGAAGAAGCAACAATTGCTGTGGTTCTTCGCTGCAATGTCCTCATCCCCAGGTCAAGCAATCTTTGAAGAACCTTACAATGATCATGAGTCAGAATTCTTCAATGTGGACATTCCATCTAAACGCGACTGGTCTATGACACGTTTGAAATATCTATCCAGTTCTTATGTATTCACGTAAATGTCACCCTGCTACTTAGAATGCCTTAAAGGACCATTATATTTCATTATGATAAAATTTTCATGAAAAAGAAAAGATAAAACGACATTGACATATTGTAGACTAAAGCAAATGGTACATAATGTGCAAATAACTGTTTAACGCATTTGAAATGTTGATCAAATTACGACATTTAGTATTTTGTATGGATGTCAAAATACTCTCATTGTTTACAATTTGCATTAGCGAGTATTCTCGGTCAGTAATCGGAAATAACTTGAACGCCGAATCATTTTTTTTTTATCTGATACGCCATCTATATATGCACTCGCGATACGTTAACGGAGACATACGGAAGGTCTATGGATAACATATAAACATTGACGATGATATCCGGAATATGTAAAGCAGGTGTTTTTGTAAACAATGGAATAATTCCAGAATACATCACCGTAGTTACGAGTTAGTATATGCATCTCCCTCGATCCAAGGGCTGAAATTTGATTATGACAATTGATTAACAATTAACTAGTCAATCGGACTTCCTCAGAACGACCGATGGTGTAGTCCGTAGATTTAACACTGCCGTACATATTTTACCATTACGATAGACAGTTTGTCATGTAAATGTATTGACTTGACTTGACTATTTGAGTTAACCGTCACCTCGACAGTATTTCTGTCATATAGCGACGTCCAGCTAATTACAGGTGGAGGAAGACCCCGAATGCACGGAGGCATCCGGGTAGAACCACCGACCTACCGCAGGCCAGCTGGAAGGCTTCCTGACATGAAAATCCGAATGACCCTGCCGGGATTCCAACTCACGCGGTGAGGGTCTGAGTGAGTGTTAAAGTCAGCGACTTTATCCTCTCGGCAACGGAGGCCCCTGTAAATGTACTATTATCATCAATATTAAGTAACAGTCAAGTATCACTTCCATACCTGTAACAAAGTGCAAATTGCCCTATCTTCTAGTGATATTGAGGAACAAACAATGTTACACGTTCTAATCCCAGTACCCGAGGTATGTGACCTGGACAGAATTCCATCAACACTGCTTACCGCTGAGTACTACTCAAATTCTTGAATTAGGTGGAAACGCATTCCACCAATACTGTTTTGCTTAATATTCAAGTTAACATAAATTATCATATTAATAACTAACACTGTTTTTTGAACAGGGTTTACTTCTTGAGGATTAGTTTCCTTTATTATTTTTTTATGCAATACTGAATACGTATTTAATTTTTTTATACATGTGTATAGAAAATGAAATGAAAGATAAAACAAAGATAAAATAATGAAAATTTGGTTGTTTATATTTGTTTCCTTTTGATCTAGATACACATATTGATATATATCCTAAAAATGTAGGCAAAAGAATTAAGAAGAGTAAAAATGGCAATGCACTTTTTGCTAGCAGTCCATTGAACGAACTGGGGTGTTTATCTTTTCTTGTAACGAGCATGACTTCGCAAAGTTAAAGCGGGTTCATAACATTGTGTTTATTGGCATCGGTTTTCTCTAGGCAACTTATATTGATGGCGGAATTCAACCAGATCAGCAACTTTCGGAATGATCAGGGTTAATTCTGTCCATTTCTAATGAATAAATGTGAAAAAAATGAGAAGTAAGAACTGTAACACGGAATCACTTGCAGCCTGATGTAGAAATGTGCACCTTTGGGATAAAGGTATGGTGTCGGTGTGGTGAAATAAAAAAGTTAAGAAGTCTAGGATAATTCGTCGTCTGATACCGATCGTATTTAACATTAAGTTTATGTATGTATATATATATATATATAATAAAGATTTATTAAACATGTTTTGATAGAACTTTTCATCCTTCATCGTGATAAAGCAAAAGCATATTAATCATAGATATGAAACTCCTATATAAGACAGTGGAAAATATTGTTTAGCCACACAGCAGATCATTGCATTTTGCAAATTTTCAAAAAGGAGTATGAAAAAATCAGAGGAAAATGTTATAAAATAGTAATTTCTCTACTTTCCAATTTGATTTATATAAGTAATTCTTTAGAATCATGATGTAAATTCAACCAGTGTAGCGGAAAAAAAACACCATCGCATTTAACATAATTATCCCCATGCAGGTACTTTTCTACTTTACATAAAACATTTTTAATTCATGATTATGATAATAATAGTTTTATGTAATGTAATGTTCTATTGTAAGATACAATTTACTTTTACATATTTTCAAAAGAGATATTTGAAAACGTGACTTTGCGAGAATTGGACAATTTGTTACGTGCTTCTGTGGGATTTAGACAAGTTGCCATTCTTTGTTAATAAGTCTTAGGTACAAGACACAGCAGGTTGTAGCGAGCTCAGAATCTATAACGATTTACAGGGAAATGACACTTTCAGGGAAATTACAATGTATGACCATTTCACGTACAATTGGCCACAAATCGTAGGACTCTAAATATTCATGTATTTACCGTTTGTTCCACTTTTCCAGCTAATGGGGTAGTTCTTTTTTAATCTAACTTGAAAGAAAAATATTCCATATCTTCGTAGTTTGCCCAGTTTATGTGAAAAATACGCATTTCTTATAGTAATAAATAGGCAAAATGTGAAAATATGGAATATATTTTCTTTAGTTTGGACTGAAAAAGAGATATTTAATTGGCTGAAAAAGTGGGAAAAATAGTAATTCGAAATTAATATGATTTAAAATCTAGAATCATTTTAAGCATTTGACATTTTCTTTAAAGTCACCGAATATATATTTTACATTTATATGTTTATTTTTTAATTGTAGGTGACATATAAGCCCATGGGGCCGGGTGTTGATTATTTATTGCACTGTTATTATATATATAATTCATGTCACTATAATAAATAATTAATATACTTACTTACTAACTTACATACTTACTTACTTACATAGAGCCTTCAATGGTTGACTCACCCTTGTGATTTAATGCGATCTGTGGTGTCGTTTGCGTTTACCGTTGTCTGGTACTTTATTTAAGTTTTATTTAAGGTAATCTATCCATCATTAAACTGTGATCATTGTCCATCAACTGATCATGGGAATTTTATAGTTAATGCAAGAAGCAAAAGAGCCTATAAATCCAAGTCAATGGATGCTTGCATCTGCATTGAAGTATCTTTAAACATTTGAAGGACCATGAACATAATTTAATAATGGATGGATTACCTTAAGTGAAATGAAGAAAATGTTTGAATGTGAAAAAAACATAAATATGCAGTTGTTTCTGTTAACCATTATAGATTCTGACCTCGACGCAGAAGTAGTGATAGCGGAATGCAAGCATCGAGAGCCTTCGATGAGTGTTATTGTGCAGTCTGGGATTTATCAAGATTAGCGAAATACAAGTACACTATTTAGTTTGAAATGAAGATTTTATGGGTTGCAAGAGAAGTCAGAGATACTGAGCGGTCATACATCTTGAACAAAACGAACAGTTAGTATTTAGGTTGCAGTTTTCGATTTTGAGAGATACTTCAATTAACTGATACTTTTTAAAGCAATAAAACAGAGACACAACCTTTCCTGCGTTGTTTCGAAATTTCGAAATCTTCATGTATGGTGAGTGTATATAATTTTCTTATTTAGTGCACGTGTACTTCTTGCCTTGGCCTTAATGCATGTAGTGCATTCGCGCTTAAAATAAACTATCTCATGTGTTTGTTTGAGGTGCGTTGTGGTTCAATGGACTGCGGATCCAAAATCTGTGTGTTCGAACACCTTATCGGGTCAAGGATTTTGCTTGTCCAGTCGCAAAGTACCGGTCCAGTCCAGAAACCATCGAGAGGGATGAATATAAGTTGTAATAACTTGTCTATCTAAGTCTACATAAAATAAATGAGCTTAAACTAACTTGCTTGTTTGAGTTAACTGACATCATTTCAGACATTAAGATGAGATTAACAATAGCCTGGCATACTCGAGTTGCATGTTACCACAACCTGTCGAATTCTACTAACACTGGGCCAACAAGTCCTGGAACTACCCCAATATACCGAGCCTAAAGTACAATGGAGCTATACCAGTATGAATTTAACGACTTTGATACGTTTGCGACCGGGGATCGAACCAATGACCTCCGCTTTAGAGAAAGAACGCCCAAGGTTAGAGGAAGAACGCTCTAACCACCGTCTTGAAATGATAATTTGTAAATCAAACTAAGTGAGAATACAGCAGATATTTTAAAAACAACAACTTTTCTTTCCGACCTTTGTAATGAGCTCTTCATAAACATGCAAAGGATGGGGTAGAATTTCATAAAAATCATAGCCATTCATACGTACTTCGTTGTTGAATAAGGTGTGTAAACCGGGTACCAGTCACTTACATCGATATTTCCGTGCAATGAAAACATGTCCCAAACAAACCCGGGGTTCATGACTCACCCCGAATGCGTCACATGAACCCCGTGGGTAAGTCTTTCTTAGAAAGGCCCTCGTACTTGATTTATATCTTTTATTTACACGCTCTTCTACAACATACAAATTTACTATTTTCGTCAAGAAATAAATTGATCTATCATTGAATATTTACCCAGATACTTCAAGGAAATGTCTGATTTGGGTCTCTTTGATTGCTCATGCAATATTGATGCTATGAATTTACACAGTATATATGGCAATGAATAATCCGTTGTTTCACACACCACAAAAAAAAAGAAAGAAAAAATAATAAATAAATAGTTATCAAGTCATTTTGTACATGACTATTCATTAGATACAGGGTTTATACGCATTTTAAGGAAAAACAGTATATTCGGTGTATCAACGTATATATCAACAATATAATATTTCATAAAGATTGTCCTGTTATAGTAGTGGTTAACGTACCGGGTTACCTCGGTTTGACAGAACAGAAGTATGTATGGGGTGCAAATAAGAAGGACATTTTCATAAATGAACTATCTGAGGATTATGTAATTAATGGTTTACGCACTTTAGATTTACACATTGAGAACTCAAATTCTGCATGTGTTATTGATTAGTGTACCACTGATTTTTTTTTTTTAAATATTTTAGATAATATTGCTTCCCCATTGTTTAAAATGAAGGTGAACATGAAAAACAATAACAACAATACATTTGTTAAAAATGATTAGCTGGTGTCCAAATATGGACATTTTATTATCAGTTTTTGAGCAGTACTTTAACAGTGTTAATAATTCAATCAGCGCTAATCGATTCTTTAGGCCAGATGATTATGTGATATATTTTTGTTGAAAGGTACGAAAACATGAATTCTGTGTCATGTTTCAGGAAATGAATTCGACAGTCACTATTGATGATATTTTAAAAGCCATTAAGAATTAGACAATAATAAAAGTAGTGGCCCAGATTTACATATAAATGAATTCTTTATATACGGAAAAATATACTTGCTCCTTATTTGCTACGGTTATTTAATAAAATATTTGATATCGGATATTTTCCAGCCAGCTGGTCTGAATGGTTTATAATACCAATACATAAGAAGGGTAATTTAAACGACAATAATAACTAAAGAGGTATAACACTTCTCAGTACACTGGGTAAACTTTTTACACGTGTGCTTAATAATAGATTGATGGAGTGGGCGGAAGATTCGTTCCAACATGGGAACAGTCGATAACATTTTGTTCTACATGGAATAATTGCACACTAACTAAATCAAGGAAAGCAATTGTATTGTGCATTTATAGACTTCACAAAAGCATTTGATTTCATTGTAAGGGATAACTTATGGGCTAGATTAATTGATTGTATACTCGGTGTTCGTCAAGGAGCATGTTTATCGCCTTTTTTATTTGCCATGTTCTTGATGATATTGCAAATGAATTTATAGAAAAAGGATGTTGAAACATTTAAGCTATTTTTGACTTTGTACGCTGATGATATGGTAATATTTTCAAATAACAGAGATGAATGGCAGCCAGTTTGAAGTTATCAGATTATTGTAAACGTGGAGACTAATATTAACACCAATAAAACAAAAAATATGATTTTCAGGAAAGGAGGGCGGTTGTCAGTGAATGATAATTTCTTTAATGAAGGTCAAAGTGTAGAAGTAGTAACTTTTAGAAATTTTAATTACCTTAGGTTAGTTTTTTTAACTGGTGGTTCTTTTTCTAACGCACAAAACACCATCTGGACAAGCGATAAAAGCAATTTTTAAAATGAATAAATATTTATATAAATTCACAAATATTTCTGTAAGTCACAAACTCAATCTTTTTGATAAACTTGTATCTCCAATTTTGAATTACGCTAGTGAAGTATGGGGATTTGTGCAAGGAAATGCTAGTGTGTGTGTGTGTGTGTGTGTGTTTGTGTAAGTACAACAGACATTCACGAGAAGTTTGTAGATAGCTTTCGTGTGTTCTTAAGGAGGATAAAATGCAAGCGTATGTTTTGTCCTTACTCAGTCCGAGAATGTTAAAACAGCCTCTGTCTGATTTATCATACAAAATTTGTTTGGTCTAACGTCCAACGGACAATATATCAGTCATTTGGAGACGATGTCTACTTAAGACAGATATAGTGCCGCCACACTGCAGTATCACGCCGTAGACAAGTGGCATGATATTACACCCAGTCACATTATCATGACACCGTGCCAACCAGTCCTGCAACTACCCTTATATGCTGAGCGCCAAGCAAGGGAACTATAACAGTACCATTTTTTACAACTTTGGTATGTTGCGGCCGGGGATCGAATCCACGACCTCCCGCTCCCTTGGCGGATGCTCTAACCACTCGGCCACCGGGGCGGTTCATACAAAATGTACGCTTGAGTGATATATATTAAAAATTACATGTATATACGTTTGAGCGATATATTTAAATGTACATAAACATGTATATATTCTTGAGTGACATATCAAATAACTTCTAAAGAACATATTTTCTTGGATTATATTCAAAAATTGTTCTTTCAATGCTCTGTATCAACAACAACTATTGTAGTAAAGTAAAATTTGATGATTTCCTTGGATGATTGTCACGTTATTTCATTCAATGATTATTCTAGGAAGTAATGAAATCATGAGACGAAACAGGCTACACAAACAAGGTATTTTATTACTCATGCCTACTTAAAAATCGTTTTCAAATCCATTCCCTTTGAAATTAGTCAAGGACTCGTCCGCCATTGTTTTGTCATATTGCAAGTGCTTTGCCCTTTTATCGCGTAAGGCCTAAGACCTAAGGACTAAGTCATAAGACTTAGGTCGTAACGTATAATACTTGACTCAGAACACAAAACGCATAAGACAAAATGGCCCTAATAGGCTTCCGTAGAAATCAGAGCAAATTTAACATACGACAGTATCCGCTATATGTATCAACTGCACATAAGTACTTGTACAATGTACTTTAAAGTTGTACACTTAAACACAAACGTGATGTGACTTAAATCAACCGCTTGACTAAGTTCATACTCTAAAATAGTTTTCTCTGATAACTTGCATTTTAAATCCACTGTGAAGTATGAAACATAAAGAACTTTCAGCAAAGGGTTGTATTAAATTCATGTCATCATTTTATAGGATTTCTGTATCATTCGGTCTTCCTGATTTTTGTAAGGTCAGGTACTTTGTTTATTATTTTAATGTTTTTGGAAAGCCAGTAGGTCGTTGTATGTCAATTAAAACGTAAACACTCTCATCATGCATGCTATCTCTCCTCTTTTTATTGTATCAAAGAATAATCTCGTATCTACCTTGTTAGGTCATTTCGAATAAAAGACACTTTAACTATATACACCACGTACATGCACGCCAAAACAATAATTTTGTTTAATGCAAACACCAGTGCATGGATACAGAGCTTCCAAAAAAAAAAAAAAACAGAAAAAAAGGCACTCACCGATTTTACTAGGTCAAACCCCTTTGTCATTTTGAATATCCTGCAATTTCAGACAACAGATTCTTAGCTTCACCCCGTCAATGTGTCACTTTGGCCTGACCCACGTACACACGTCCAAAGCGCCGTGTACCTAACTCACTTTCACAAGTGTATATATATACACACACAGATGAACAGAACAAATAAGCCTGTAAGCTGAGCTGGTCGTGTTTATATCCGTGTGTTTAAGTATTTGTCTGTCACGCTTCAGTTGTCGTTCCGTGCGGCATATGTCGTCATGTCATCTGTTACGCGTAACGTTAACGTGTATTCTAACGTTTTGTATATCACATTACGTGGATTAAGGAGGTTTGCTTTTAATACTGTAACTTTCGATTTCATGAGCAGACATAGTTTACATATTTTTTTTAGAATTGCGAATCCACGAGTTAAATTATAATTTTCTAAATCAACCCCCGTCACACACGCGCGCGATGTATTTCGTGCTTTATTATTCCCTTTTTACTTACCCCCCATATGACTTGAAAATGATCTAATAGAAAGACTCGTTTGTACCATTGACGTAATTTCTATTATTTATTTATTTATTTATTTATTTATTCATTTATTTATTATTGATCAGCTCATTGATCAGAATGTTACTCTAAAGTCGTCTCAAAGTTGACATCTTAATTATAATAGATATTTTCAAGAAAGTTATTTAATTAATTATTAATTATAAATTAAAACAATTTACTATTTTTTTTTACCAGTAGCATGCTACAATAACAATTTTATTCTACGCTTTTGGTGAAAAGAGTGAGAAGTATTCATCAATGATAAATCATGTATCACACCGTAGAAGATAGGAAGTTATCATTTCCAGTGTGATAAAAGTTTCCTGCATGTTATTCTAACTTCGCATAAGACAGCAAAATGACAGTTCAATGCAAAGTCGTTTAGATTACTGTTTACGGCTTAAAAGTCAATATTCAATAAGTACTAACAAGAAATATCTTTTGAAAAAAGATAGGCACCGAAACAACAACATCAACAAACAAGAGTTCCATAGAGGCACTGGATCGCTCACCTGAGTAAAGGGTTACCCAAAGAACATCTGTATTTAAACATTTTGTAATCTTGCCAGTAGTTTTGAAGGAAATAATAAAAATTAAAGTTTTCATATTTTTTCTCTTTCCGTTGCCATGGCAGCCAGAGTTCTATATGGATCAAGATTATTTTTGCAACTTTTGTGAAGGTTCACCCAAGGATCATCGCTGCCAAGTTTAATCAAATTCTGTTCAGTGGTTTCAGTGAAGATGTCGTTTAAAGTTTTCACTATATACATTTAAAACAAATTAGCTCCTCCCCTGCCGGCCATGTCTTTTACGGATCGGAAAAAAATTAGCAACCATGGTAGCAGGTTACCAAAGAAACATCTGTATTACAACATTTTGAGATCTGGCTAGTAGTTTTAAAGGAGAGTATTTTTAAAGTTTTAACATTTTTTTCTTTCCGTTGCCATGGCAACCAGAGTTGTACATGGATCAAGTTTATTTCAGCAACTTTTGTCATCCTTGCCAAGTTTAATCAAATTCTGTCCAGCGATTTTAGAGGAGATGTCGTTTAAAACGAATTGTTGACGACGCACGACAGACGACACACGACAACGGACGCAGGGTGATCACAAAAGCTCACCTTGAGCACATTGTGCTCAGGTGAGCTAAAAATAAACAACAACAACAACAACAACAACAACAACAACAACAACACTCAAATGAATTTAGAATATGGGAGGTAACCGCTGCACGGAGTTTATCTGAAAGGCGGAGTTACGCACCTTTTCGGGAAGTCAGCTTGCCATTCAGCAGAACATCCAAAGTCAAATCATATGCTGGCTTACCTTTCATCTTGTCATTCATTTGACTGTTCAAAATGTTGTGCATACTGACGGGTGATCAACACCCAAATTGTATTATGTAAGGAATCCATTTTGTCCAATATCACGTGCTTCTGTGTTAACAGTATAAATGTGTGGAGCGATCACGCACCTATACACTTTTCATTATGTTTTAATAACAGTTTACAATGTGAAACAGATGAAGTTTATACTAAACATAAATGGTCGGAAAAATACAGAGATTAATTTAGAAATAGTCTCATTGGGCAATTACCTCTACTTAATCAGTTGGTCACAGATATTGAACACACCGAGTCAGGTATTGATCATGTTGTTTCTAGATTTTCAAATGTTGTACAAAATGTGGCAGATAATTATTTTTTGAAAACTATTAATTGTTCACATACATCGGCTTTGTTGATTTACCTTATTTGGACAATTGGACAATGCAGAATGGTTTGACAAAGAATGTGTTGCTGCACGAAATACCTACCTTGAGGCTTTACGGGTTTTTAATAATTGTAAGACAGACTGATGTTAGTAGAATATATTGTTGTGATTGTAAAAAGGAATATAAGAAATTAATCAAAGGAAGAAAAATGCATTTAAATATCGTAAATTAAAAGAGGCTGAACAACATAAAAATGTAAACCAAAGGCTTTTTGGAATTATTTTAAAAATAAAAAACAGAAAACAGAAAACTCAATTCCACTAAATGATTTTTTTGAGTACTTTTCTAATCTTCATAATGACATATACACTTGCGTAAATGAAGAAGTGGAAACTTTTTGCAATAATAACGATTTCAATAATAGTTCTGTTAATGAAGAGTTTGATAGGCCTATAAGTGCTGAAGACTGCCTCCTTAATGAATATTTTATTGAATCCATCGATATTTTGTTACCATATTTATGTGACATTTTTTTATACAATTTTAGATTCTGGAATTTTTCCGAAACAGTGGAGAGAAGGTATTATCATTCCTTTATATAAGAAAGGAGACAAAAATGATGTTAATAATTATAGAGGTGATATTGCGCTGAATTTATTAATTGAACACTGTCTTAATCACAATAATAGATTATATGTTGCTTTTATTGATTTAAAAAAATGTTTCGACTCTGTATATCGAAATGCATTGTGGTTTAAACTTTATAAATCGGGAATTCAGGGGAAATGTTGCGTATTATTAAGATATGTATAAAGAAGTAAAATCTTGTATAAGACACTGTAATTCTATTTCAGACTTTTTCGATTATTCTGTCGGATTGAGGCAAGGTGAGATAATGTCGCCAATCTTAATGTCATTATTTGTAGAAGATTTAGAGTTGTTCATACAAAATGCTTTTGAAAGTGGTTTACAGATTGATGATATTGTTTTAATTATTATATTATTTGCGGATGACATGGCTATATTTGGTAAAACACCCAAAGATTTACAGCGGAATCTTGATACCCTAGATACATATTGTAATAAATGGGGATTGGAAGTGAATACATCGAAAACTAAGATTATGGTTTTTAGGAAGAGGGGAAGGTTTGAAAAGAAATGAAAAAATGGACATATAATGGTATTGATGTAGGAGTGGTTGACTGTTTTAACTATTTAGGTACATTGTTTTCTTATACGGGGAATTTTTCAATGTTTTGCGAATATCTTTCAGGAAAAGCCTTAAAGGCATTGAATGTTTTATACAATTGTAAAAAAACTACCTTTAAAGTTAAAAACCTTATGTCAGTTATTTGATTCTTTTGTTGGGTCAATTTTAAACTATAGTTGCGAGGTCAGTGGTTTTAAGAAATCTAAAGAAATTGAACGTATACACTTAAAATTCTGCAAACGAGTGTTGAGAGTTTCTTGGAATGCATGTAATGCCGCTGTTTATGGTGAATTAGAACGTTATCCTTTGTATGTATCTCTTTATTGTAGAATTATTAAGTATTGGTGTAAAGTCGCACATTCCGAGAATATTATTTTAAATAGATTGTATACATTAAGTAACAGAGATTGTTTGATAGGGCTTAATAATTGGGTAAGTGGAGTTAAAATACTTTTAGATAACTTTGGTTTTTCTGAAATGTTAAATGTTATTAATTCCTCGTCTATACATGCTAAATCATTTCCAGCTATGTTCAAAAGCAGGGTTATTGATTGTTTTAAACAAGAATGGTTTGGTTTAATTGATAGTAATAGCATTTTAGAGGAATATAAATTATTATATAACTAAACTACGTATATCATCTCACAATTTGAGAATTCATACTGGAAGATTCGGAGAGAATAGATTACCTAGGAGTGAAAGAATATGTGTGCAATGTAATTTAAATGACATTGAAGATATTTATCATTTTGTTTGTGTTTGCCCATGTTATAGAAACCTTAGAGTTAAGTACCTGGAAAAATATTGTTATGTTAGGCCATCAGTTTTTAAATTTTATGAAATATTAAATTCCCATGACAGTGAAGTTTTGAAAAATTTGGGGAATTATATAAAAGAATCTTTTAAATTAAGAAATACTTTATATTTTCTTGATGGTTAGTATGAAAAATGCAATAATATTGTAAGTTTCTTCTACTCTCCATTATTAATATGTTTAATATGGACTGTTATCTGACAAATCACGTGTTTATTTTGTATATATGCAGTTGTTTAGACGATGTACTTTGTACAAGTCTTTAATAAAATGTGTTCTGTTCTGTTCCTCTTAAGTGATGAACTTGTTATTACCCATGAAATAGGGAAGTAGGGTCAAGTGAAGCGATGTGCATTTGCAGACAAGAGTTCTATATTTTGAAAATAAAAATCTTCCTGGTTCCTGTTTATTTCAAACTGAATATAGTAGAATTTTACTGCCAAATCAGACAATCCTTAAATATTACAAAGAAAAGATTTGCAAAAGTCATGACATTTTTACCAATTGTCATGTTTTCGAAAACCCAGAGCAACCTGACCCTAACCCAGTAATCCACTGGAACAATCCTTCTGTAAACAATAATAACCTAACAGTGTTAAATAGTTTTTTGCTCTTATCGAACAATAACACTTCTGGCCACAAATATTTTTCACTTCAGCCGAAGCACACTAAGATCAGATAGAGAGATAAGACCATGCATGCACCCCCATGGGTCTCTGTCAATTTGCAGCAATAGATGATAATGGTACCCTAACAGCACTGTAATGGTTCCGCTACATTTCAGAACTCATGACCTTTCACGGAGATAACCAAGGTTTCCTGTTTCAGTAGGGTGCCTTTGTTATCTTGGTAGAGGTTAAGTGGTTCAGGACATAGCGGAACCATAACAGGGACTTTACCTTACTGCTGATCAGCAGTATTTCAAGAGCTGAAGTCTTTGAATAGAATTGACTTTAAAACATTTTAATATTATTTTAAATAAACAAATTCTTACATTTATGATGATAATGATATTGTGTCTGATGCTCAACTCGGTTTTAGGAAAAAGTCGCACGACAACTGATGCTATATTTTATTATTTAGTTCTCAATTATATTAATGAAAGTAAGAGATTATATTGTATATTTGTTAACAGTTTGGCAACGAGAAACTTTATCCCCGAAACTATTGCCTCTTTTTTTGAATATTTGGAATTATACATACACGAAGACACACATTCTAGGCTATCAATAGATACTCACATTTTTATTAACTGACGATAAGGTTAATTTTGACAGATCACTACAGTATCTACAAAATAATGAGGAGCTGCTTCAGGAAAATTGTTTAACAAGAAATGTATTTAAAAAGAATATTTGGCGTAAGAAAAAACAACAACAAAGATATGAAAGTTAAAGAAAGTAAAAGTGTTACAGTATAATAAATTTGATATAATAATGCTGGAAAGTTTTAAATGGTCTGAGATTTTAAAATAATGCAATAAAACGTATTTGTAACTAAATTAAGAAAATGCAATATAATAGTCAGAAAAAAAAGTTGAACTGAGATTGAGGCCCTTAGTTAAACAAACGAACACCTAACCAACTACGCAAAGGAGACTGTTGCTATATATAACTAACGTTAGCTGCGGGTTTTTGTGACTCAGAGGGACGAGCCCACTATCAAGGTTAACCACGTTTTCTAAAGACTCACAAGTGTTTACTTTTTTCATGTTTAAATAGATTTTACCAATTGACAATCATGCACGAAGATATACACCCTGAAATTTTATAAAGGAATATCCTGAAATAATTTATGCAAACCACTGAAACGAGTGCTTTTTCGAACTCTTTGGTTGTTATCCAAGATAAGATTGTTTCAAGAAATAGTTCAAATCCATTTCATACAGCTTACGCCGAAAATGATACTTAGCTGTTAATACAAATAAAACAAAAGTGATGTTATTTAGAAGAAAAAGTTTTTTGTTTTAAAATGAATGAAAATACTTTGGTACTGTTTTTAGCTAAACTAAACTGATTTTTTTCTCTGAGCAGGTAAAGGGCTTGAATTTTTTGTTGATTAACAGCGGGAAAATGTAAGTTAAAAACAAAAACTTTGTGTCAGTTTTCGATACTTTTGTAGAGTCAATATTAGAATATTCGTCATTTTATAGGACTACTCAATATCAAAGAAGATAGATGGTTGTTCAAAGGGTCATTGAATTGGATGCTACCTGTGTGAACACGGTTAAATTGGATGCTACCTGTGTGAACACAGTTAAATTGGATGCTACCTGTGTGAACACGGTTAAATTGGATGCTACCTGTGTGAATACGGTTAAATTCCACACGCATGGGATTCATCCGAAAGGATTGGGTTTTAACATTTTATTACAGTGTTTTACTTAAACCATCATTTTGTTAATTTCATGACAAAAATTAGCGTTCTCACTCATTGCAAATACAGACAGAAAGCTATTCTAAAAAAGATTTTGTCAATGTTGTTTATTGGGAGAAATAGAAACTGAATTTAATTTTGTACTGGTCTGTCCCACTTATGAAGATATTGTCAAAATAGACCAAAGAGTTATGACCCCTGATTGAAATGTACACCTTGTGATAGTGAACAATAATGTGAAGTTTGATGACAGATAGTTTTACAGTCTAGAAATAAAGGCTAAGGTCAAAGTTTTTCGAGACAACTATATCTTTTAAAAAGGAGATAATTAAAATGTATAAATAGATCCTCTAGTACCGACAGTATTAACACCAAGAGCAGAATATATTCCTGATACAAAAGTTGACAAATTTTGTCACTGTCAGCGAGGACATTGAACTCATTTTAAAAACATTTATTTCTTTCTTTTTTGTCTTAAAAGAATTGTGGACGTAGTCTAAAACGACAAAGCTTGTCTGAGATGCAGAACTAGACGGATTTTTCACGATTATCAAATGGAATGATTTCTTACAAAAGAAATGGTTCACGCAACAACATATAAATACCAACATCACACAATTAAATATTTTTACCCACTTTCCATTAAATACACAGCATATATTTCATAATCTTCTTCATTCTGTTGGGGGCTCCATGGCCGAGAGGGTAAAGTCGCTGACTTTAACACTCAATCAGCCCCTCATCGCGTGGATTCGAATCCCGGCAGGAGTCATTCGGATTTTCATGTTAAGAAGCCTTCCAGCTGGCTTGCGGTAGGTCGGTGGTTCTACCCGGATGTTTCCGTGCATTCGGGGTCTTCTTCCACCTGTAAATAGCTGAACGTCACTTTATGACTGAAATACTGTCGAGGCAACGGTAAACTCAAATAGTCAAGTCAAGTCTGCAGAAATAGACAGGCAGTTCGACATGGTTTTAGAGTAAGCAGTCATACGACTTTTCTTTGTATTTTATTTTATACACGAGGGGTGTTCCAGAATAACATCTACTTTTTTGTAGCTTAATAACTGTTTTCCTATATATTTTAGACTCAGATCAAGGGCCGGATCTAGACCGTCGGCCACAAAAAAGTTGTACAAATGTGTTGATTTGTTTTTCAGCGGACTTGTGACGTCATACTATATACGTCATTTTTAAAAAAATTATATATATTATATATATATTGGAAAATAATGTAAATTACACTTCAACCATGTTTATTCAACATTTTTTTTTAAAATTTTTTTAAAGTAACTTTAATGACTGACATTATTTATTGAAATTTTTTATTATTAAATAATACAAACAATCAAATTTCTTGTTCGTAAAATGTTTACCTATACAGCTGTATCATTGTGGAGTCCAATCCACCAGATGGAATGTCAATCCCAATGACATTTACATTACCTTTTCCTATGACATTCATTACCGCATCAGTTATGTCAGACAATTTTTCATGACTCTGACCACCTCCTAAACAAGAGTAATGGCAGTTAAATATTTTTCATAGTATTGATACATAATTTAAATTCAATCCAAAAAAATGTTGATGATACATTTAAATGCTATCAAAATCATAATTATCTTTATTATTTTGTTAAAAAAAAATTTTAGGTGAATTTGTGAAATAAATGCATGTTTTGTTTCATTAGGATCAATATACAGTTTAATAACAGTTGAAAGATGCCTGTTTTTTTTTATTCTTAAATTGAAAATCATTTTTCATTTGCTTAAAATTAACAAGAAAAAAAATAACATGATTAAATGTTTAGTACCAGTCCTGTTTAATTCTCTGACATAGTCTTGGTACTTTGGTCGATGACACTGTACCAGGTTGTCCCACTTCTTTGAAAGATCAAAAATTTGGTGATCTATGAAACTGTGACTGCGAATTGAATTTCTCAGCCACTTTCACCCAGAGTACTTTTTTTGTTCCGGATGTTATCTCTGAAAACCGTTTATATACAACTTATATCAGAGGTAAGTATTTAGTAACATCAATTTATGGTAGACAAGAGGTTATATCCTGGATCCAGGAGTTTTTTTATTTGATCCCGAAGCGCGACATACCGTTGCATATAAATATACAAGTTTGTTGATACAGACTACTTTTTTTTTCTGTTTTTCTGTTTTTTTTTTGTTGTTGTTTTTTTCATGAAAAAAAAAATGCAAATAAAGGTTTGTTATTGTAAGGTATCAAATATTGCCGATTATATAATTGCCAAAAAGTTTGTACGTGATCTTCAGACACAACAGACCATCCTTTGGGGATCAAGTGATAAGGGTGTCGACCTGCAGTTTGACATTGTGGGTTTGATCAATGACACTGACATACCAAAGCATTAAAAATATTACAGGTTGCACAATGCTTTGCACACCACACACACATATATATATATCTACATCATCAAGTAGACATAGTATCAACATTCATAATACTGTCGGGTAGACATTGATATAAATTAAGAACTAAAAATACAGTAAGGTATGTGTACTGTATTTGTATTGAATGGTCAGATCCTGTACCGTGGTTGGAGCGTCGGACTCAGGAGCGGGAGGTCGTGGGTTCGAAGCCCAGCTGCGACCTACCATAATCGTAAAAATGGTACTACCTTGCTTGACGCTCAGCATAAAAGGGTAGTTGCAGGACTGGTTGATTATTACAACAATAATTACCATTTCCAGTTAAATATAATATTCACTGTACGTGTGTGTGTGTGTTGTGGGGGTGGTTGTGATTCCAGACCTTGATTTTTATACATAACAGCCAAATCCTAAGGGGGTTGTATTATATTACATCCTATTTACTCATTGCTGACTGATACATTCATGTCGTGCAGGAACAACAAGCATCACCCTAATAATAGCACAAAGGAGGAAGGAATAAAGTCTATATGTACATTTATTTTATATTTATTTATTTATTTTTTAATTTATTTATTTAATTTTTTTAGATGGATCATATAAATTAAAAACAATAAAGTTTGCGTATGGCCTATGGATGCGTTAAAAAGAAATATGCTGTCTGATTACTTGATGTAAATCTATGTTTTTGCAACTCATGGTTGCTCAAATCATCCATATGAGATGGTTTCCCCATTATGTCGCACAATAAAAGGCAGTCCAACGGTGTGAAATTTGGACTCCTTTCCTTCTTTGGGGTGCATGTGGTGTCACACCACTATCAGAGTACTTCCGGGTCGTAGGGTGCTGAAGTAGTACCTAATGAAAAATGAAAGGGTGGACATCAAAGTCATATTTTCCCCAGAAAACACTGAATAACTGCAACACATTTAGCCTGTGTGGTGAGATACATGTATTTTTGACCAACAACTTGCATTTAAATAGTTGTATTAAGGGATTACTTTCCTACAGGATGTTGGGAGAGCTGCAGAGGTAATGCGGCTCAGAGGTCATGACATTATCGTCTGCAAAATGGTGTCTTCAATTGGGTCCGCGCGTAACAATATCCGGTTATGTTTCTAATTTTAGAACGGAAAAACCAAAATTCGATTGTATTTTTAGCTCTCCACATTCGCTCGCACTTGACAACAAACCTTAGTTAAATCTTAAAATATTCATTATGTTTAAGATTTTTTTTACGCAAGAATCATCTTAGATTTAATCTAAGGGAAAAAATAAGGTTAAGGAGTATCTTAAGGGAAAAAGTTAAGGATAAGGAAATTTCTAAGATGTATATTGAATACGGCCTCAGATGTAATAATAAATACAAAAATGACAAAGATTTATGTGAACTTGAAAACTTAAAATTCGATTTACATTTATAAAAGATATATCTTTAGCGGGGTCAAAGGGTATTACATATTAAACGTTCAAAAAATAGTTGCGCGAAATGATACGACGTCAAAATGTTTTTGGACGCAAGACATATTACATTGTGCGTAAATGACATCATATATATTGAGAAGGTTGTTATAAAAAAGAAAAAAAATAGACACTCTCGTATTGGCGTCATAATTGTTCCTCATAATTGGTATTATTTTTACACTTCTCTACAATTGTTTGCACATTTTGTATTGCAAACATATTTTCTGACACATATATGACGACAAAAATTCGCCAGACGGTAGTTTTGACGCAAATTGACGTACACACGATATTGCGCCACAATCAATAAATCATTTCCTCGTCTTCGCTATATTTGGTTACTATAGTGACCCATACCATAGCTTATTTGCTTATGTCGTGTTATGTATTTTGCATAATATTTTCAGTACAAATCGATTTCTTGTCAAATAGAAACAGAAATGAATGTAAGGATTGGAAAACCCTCGCATACGGCATAGTTTTGTATGTTCAACACCTGTTTATGAATATAGGATAATCAACCGTTAGTGACAGACGCAGATCGGTAAATATTGATGCTTAAATTTTCGTTGGTACTAAATGAACACCGCTTAATCAAGATATATGTTCAAATACAAACTTATGATTTGATGAATAGAGTTCCCCAAATCGTGCAGACTGTGTAGAATCAGAACTAAAATCGGATGAGCAAACACTGAATACATGTCAATATGAGGCACATAGTTGCGTTAAAACATGTCTAAATGAGGTAAGGGTTACATCAAAACATCAATATGAGGCACATAGTTGCGTTAAAACATGTCTATATGAGGTAAGGGTTGTATCGATTCATGTCAATATGAGGCACATAGTTGCGTTAAAACATGTCTAAATGAGGTAAGGGTTACATCGAAACATGTCAATATGAGGCACATAGTTGCGTTAAAACATGTCTATATGAGGTAAGGGTTACATCGAAACATGTCAATATGAGGCACATAGTTGCGTTAAAACATGTCTATATGAGGTAAGGGTTGCATCGAGACATGTCAATATGAGGCACATAGCTGCGTTAAAACATGTCTATATGAGGTAAGGGTTGCATCGAAACATGCCAGTACGAGGCACATAGTTGCGTTAAAACATGTCTAAATGAGGTAAGAGTTGCATCGAAACATGCCAATATGAGGCACATAGTTGCGTTAAAACATGTCTAAATGAGGTAAGAGTTGCATCGAAACATGCCAATATGAGGCACATAGTTGCGTTAAAACATGTCTATATGAGGTAAGAGTTGCATCGAAACATGCCAATATGAGGCACATAGTTGCGTTAAAACATGTCTAAATGAGGTAAGGGTTGCAACAAAACGTATTATATAAGGCAAAGTGTTGCGTGAAAACAAAAGTGTTAAACAAATAAGGGTAAAATCACGCTATGTAAGGCAAGGGTTGCGCCAAACCAAAACATGCCCATAGACCATTTCACCAGAGAATAGGCAATACCTTGTATAATTCACCGATTTAAACTGACCAATCAGTGACTGGGGACAATCTCAAACATATGTTTATTTGTACGCCAGCATGTAGATTAAATGTTCGGCAAGTGATTGTTGATTTACGTAGGTTTGGTGAAGTGTTCTAAAATAATGAGGTAAGGGTTGAATCAATTGTATATGAGGTAAGGGTTGAATCAGTCTGTGTTATGAGGTAAGGGTTGAATAAATCATGTGTTAATGAGGTAAGGGTTGAATCAAATCATGTGTATATGAGGTAAGGGTTGAATCAGATCATGTGTATATGAGGTAAGGGTTGAATCAAATCATGTGTATATGAGGTAAGGGTTGAATCAAATCATGTGTATATGAGGTAAGGGTTGAATCAAATCATGTGTATATGAGGTAAGGGTTGAATCAAATCATGTGTAAATGAGGTAAGGGTTGACTCAAATCATGTTCGTATAAGGAAGGGATTGCATCCAAACACAATCGTTTGGCACAAACGACGGTTAGCAGCTTACTCACCAATCAGTCAGTCAAATGTGCTCTATGGTGGTACATGTACCAATTCGTGAAGATTCTGGCTGTGTGTGGTCCCTTAATAGTGTATCAATTCGTGAAGATTATTGCAGTATGAGGCCCCATTATGGTGGTACCAGTTCGTGAAGATTATGGGAATATATGGCCCCTTTATGTATTTTTATCCGGTAAAATCAAATAAAAAGTAACCTCAAAGAAAATAAAAAGTAAGTGGTAGCAAATAAGTAATAACAAGTAAGTATAGTAACAAGTAACTAATTAAATGTAATAGCAAGTAAGTTGAAGAAAATAAGTACTGAAAATAGATCTACCGGGTATCATCTACCCATGAAAAATTGTAAAGCAACAAAACGTCATACTTAAAAGTTTAAACTTTACTTACTTTACATTGTTTGTGAAACAAGTAATCACAAATTTTATTTATCATTCTCAACGATTCCGGTTGCTTTATAGTTAGCACGCTTTGTGCAGAAAAAAACCACCCAAAACAACAACAAAAAAACACATTCCGTCTTGACTGTAAGTGTTCGAAACCGTTATAACTCACACGGTAATTCTTATCAGTTTCTTTTATTCATTTCAATTTCCTAATTGCTACAACTATTGGCGAGGTACATAATATTTACACGAACATATACATGACAAACACATTACAGTAAAGGTTGAACAAATGAACAATGTGAACACACACACACACACACACACACACACGCACACGCACGCACGCGCGCACACATACACACACACACACACACACACACACACACACGCACACACACTTTAATGAAATGATACTGTAGTATGTTCCCGTGTCATCATATACAGCATATGTGAATGTTCTAATCTCTTTAAGATATATCATACCACGTATTATGCTTCATACTTAAATGTTTAATACGAGGTTCTTAGTGCAGATATAAACGAACAAAAATGATACTGCTAGGAAAGATAGTTCATCATTATATTAGATCTCGGGAAATGAACATCTGAACCAAGAGATATGATATACAGATTTTACTTATTCACGTGTCAGGCTTGGGTCATTGCGAAATAGGCTTTCAAATAAAATGAAACCCTGCAATCGTACTGGTTTGCTTTATATAGATATATACAATGAACAACGATGTCATCATATAAGATACAGTACATCTTACATACTCTTTAGGAGTTATTTCCGACTCGACACCACACTTAATGTTGCTTAAATATATGTAATCTACAAACACTGTATACTAGCGACTTTGTTATGAGGCTGTAACAGTTAAATGGGCTCAAAATCATCATCTGTGTAAAACGCGTTTGTTCTACGTGTAAATAAAACTTTTTATGGAGTCTCGTGTGCATTTAGCCAGGGTTTAAAAAACTTTCACTCATGAAAATATGTAGGCCTAGTACAAGCAAAATTTTACAGATGTCTGGGACAAATCCTATTTGACATTGCCCTGTAGTCAAATAATGAAAGTATATATGCGTAAATATTTTACGACTCACAAAGTTTGTCCCTTAGCTCAGAAATCAAATGTAAAAATATTAATTTTCTCACAATTACCGAACAGTAAAACTCACGGAGACCTAACATAGACGCATACATATCCCATCTAGTGCGTGAGAGAATACTTTTGATTTTATTTTACTATCTATTTAATATACAAATGTTATCGGTTATATTATTACATAGTTCGATCTGTAAGGCAACAAGATCTAAGAATACAATCTAAGAATACAAATCAGCTGAAACATTTGGGTTGCTACCTTGAGGGTGTGCACCCTGTGTTGACATAGAAAAGAATGCACAATTTGCCTTCTGGCATCGCTCTTTATGGCAAGATACCTGTGATGGTACCGCTACATTTCGGACCACTTCACCTCTACCAAGATTACCAAGATACCCTTGCAACATTAGGAAACTTGGTTATCTCCGTAAAAGGCCATGAGGTTCGAATGTAGCGGAACCATTACAAGTATCTTACTTTAAGGTCTTCCCGTCCTAATAGCGATCTGTTCCATCAAAGCCATGCAGATAACTTAACAAATGTATATAAGCTTTTAAAGAGTCAAACAATGTTCACCTTAGGGGCAAATTGACATGTTATGACAAGTGACAGAAGTTCTTTTATTACCCCCCCCCCCCTTGATTTTTTGTTGACTTGGGTTATCTCCCCTGAAAACTAAAAAAAAGTGATTTTCTCCAATTTTTTTTTCACGAAAGTTGATACAAAATCATAAAATGCATCTTTCTACCATGCGTTTTTCTCATAAATCAAATTCAGTTTTCATATTCACAGAAAATACATATTTCCATAGGCTTCAATATTAACTTATATGTGGATTATCTCCCACAAATTAGATAAAAATTAAAAAAACTCTTGGTAAAATATTTTCTTTTTTAAACGTCTTTAAAGTGACAAAGTTTCATAGAAATATAACCATCAAGTGGCAAGATATGGAATATGGCTATTAGGATGGGAAGGCCTTAACCAGGTGGTTCGCGTGGTACATTTGTCGCCATACAATATTGCTATTTTTGGAGCGATTCGTTTCTTACTGAAAAACAACACTTCCGCCTTTTTTACGTTTATGTTAATTCGCCAAGTCAAACATATAAGTCATCTATATCAATCATTATTTTGCAGATTAAGGGGCGACAACGCTGACAAGGATATGCCATCTGCATAAAAACCCCTTGCCTGCTTACTTTCTTATAGGTTTAGACTTCAAAAAATAACCATTTACTTTCATGGTGCATTTCAAATCCGTGTAGGAAGATTTAATAATACGAAGTGCCTTTCCAACTACCCTAAAACATGCATAAAACTTACTACCTTTCTCGACCCGGAGATAAAATGTTTCCTGGCGGCTGAATAACGGGATGATACAGCTAAGATAAAAAAATGTTTACTGGAAAATTCTTTGCCTTTTTCATTTATAATGTCATTAATTCGATTATGCAGAATTTTTGGAACTTTTGATTAAAACACGGGCTCAGTGATATCTGTCTATGGCTATAAGAATCGATGCAATGTTTCCCTTTATTTTTATATTGGGTATAAGTAGGCTGGTAGACCATTGTGAGGGGATACATTCGTTTAAAATAATGACATTAAAGAGCATCATTATTGCATTGATAATGATTTCTCCACCGAAGTTTCAGTGCTCGTTGACAGCATTATCTGTTCCTGGACTTTTCTTACTTTTTAGGTAACGCACAAAATTTCGAACTTCGTCTACCGTAGTTCGTTCAGTCGATATACGTGTATCGTTATTCGTCTTAGAGAGAAGTTCAGAATCTAAATTAGTATCCGAGATGGAATTATTGTTGGAGAAAACATATTTAAAGTATACAATTAAATTCACTGTTTTTCAATATTTCTACAAAAGTTTGCCTTTCTTAACAAAAATGATCCTTTGGGCAACTACACGATGGACATTTGTACAGTTGTCATATTGTTCAAAACAATATGGCGACTGTACAAACGTTCAATTTTATTAATTCTAAATATTATAACTATCTGTTGTATTTGAAGGACCATCTCCTGTTTAGTAGCTCATTTGTTAATACATGCGTATACCATAAAACGGAGGATTTATATAGATGAAGAATGAAGGGGTGGTGGCGAAGTGATGATGTAAGGTTAATTTTGATATGTGTTGTCAAGGGGTAAAATTGTAAAAAAAAATGAAATAAAACCACATTAATTTAAAACATACTTATTCAACACATTTTTGATAATTTTTAACACACCGGAGAATACTCAAGCTATAGCAAATCAATATTCGTTTGACAAATCACCTTAAAATGCAGCTTTAATTTGGATCTTAACACATGATGTACATATTATATTCCTTTGTCATCAAGATACACTATGTTTAATCATTGAACAACCAGACTGAAAACAATTCAATAGAGTTTTCGTCACATTTTGGTTCATGTAGAACCAAACATTACGAGTCTGCAAGTCTTGATAATTGTTCTCATATAGTTCATTTTCTTGATATCTCTCAAGGATAAAGGTTATATGGCAAATAATACAATGCATATTTCCAACCACCTTTCCTGCATTTCCATAACTTTTTCTTCACTTCCAGCGTCTATTTCAAGGTGATGGAATTGGATGATGAGCACTCAGTTTTTTCCAAAGGTCTTCCATACATGTTTTATTAATTCCATGGACGGCATAAGTTTTGGGCAGCATCAGGGCACAAATAGTCGAAGCCTGAAGCTGTTCAAAGAAACCCGGAGTATCCTGTAATGTGTACCCTAAACGTTGGAGACAAAAACCAACATAAACATCCTCAAACCTAAAGAAAGGTATATACTGGGAGATATTTACGATTTGCTTCACAACGGCCATATCTATTATATATCCCAAACCGCTCAAATAGTTGGGATAATATTCATCCGGGTATTCATTTCGAGTCACAAAAAACTTTCCGAATACACTGCTTGCGTTTCGTACAGGTTTCGTTTGATTCATAAGTAGCCCAAATGAAACTTGCCTCTGTCTTAGGTTATGCGTATCTTTATCCTTTTGCAATACTGTTTTTAGCTCGCGGTTTGGATCTGAATCGTTTTTTTCGTTCACCGGCTTATTCACCATAGGAACCGTTTTGGACATGGCTTGCGTAATTTCTTCCTCCATTTCTTTTGTTTCAATGAGTAAGGATAATATTGCTGGGAGATTGACAAATACGTCACTATCGGTTTTCATGACGTATTGCACATGCGGGCATCGTGACGCGGCGTACTTTAATCCCGTGATTGTCTTCAGCGTAAGATTCGAGTATGTGTCGACATAATCAAACAGCACAATATCGTCATACGTGTCACTCTCATTTTTCAGCTCTCTTAAAATTGTATCATTTCCCCTTAAACCTAGTAAAAATAGATGCCTTGCCTTAGCCGTGTTGCTTTTTGTTAGGGAAGCCCATGTTTTTCTGATTAAATCCCGTGTTTCTCTGTCTTCTTGTACTGACATGATCAACATCAAGAGTAATATATGTTCCTGATTCGAAAGTTGACATATTTTCGCACTGTCTAAGAGAACGTTGAAATCACTTTTGAAACATTTATTGCATGTTTTTTGTCTAACTGTAGTGAGGGCGTTTTGGTCTAAAACTC
>CM037783.1:2993900-3043900 GCA_021229015.1 Solen grandis
CCTTATGGTTTCACACCCAGTCACATTATCCTGACACCTGCAACCAGTCCTTGAACTATCCTTATAATCAAGGGAGCTGTGTCAGAACCATTTTAAGCTTGGTATTTCGCGGCCTTGGATCAAACCTACGACCTCCAGATTCCGAGGCTGATGCTCTAACTGGTATGTCATCTAGACCGGTTCGTGCTAAATATTTTCTGTACAAAATGACGTTTAATGTCGTAAGGGTCAATTTCTGATTTAGAAGCGTCGTTAGACGCGGTTGTCTATTTTTTATTGCAGTCTTTTCAATGGGTTTCGTTTCTAAAATATGTACATTTATTACCAATCTTTTCGATCGATTTCGTGTCTTTGATAAAAAGGGTAAATGATAAATGATTCTTACATGTAGTTTAGTTCGAGCGGATTCAGTCAAGCTACCTTTCAGATGAAAAATAACACCTTAAGTTATCTTAACGAACTACGATTTCATTTTCATTTTTTAACAATATCTTAATAAAGTGCAGCGTCGGAAAACCCATGAGCGCTTATTCCATTAATCCGTAATAGGCAGCCGTGGGTATCCGACGGTGAATAAAGTGATGAAGGTTTAAATTAAGTTAGCACTTGAAGTAATAATTTTAAACGTCGCCATAATATTTGTATAAGAGGGACAGTTTTGATGGATCAAATATAAGACTGTTGGGCTAGCCAAAGGAGCAAAAACAGCAGTGCCTGCTATACACGTATTGTTTTCTTCAGTCTTAGTTTGCACTTAGTATTGGTTGTACTATACGTTACAAAAAATGTTGGCTTGAATTTTGTGTATTTTGTATCATACACCAAATGAAGCGGGAAAAAAAGCGTATTCATATATATTTATTTTGATATCAGGCATTTCCAACAGATATAATGTTTATATTTTACTCACCTAGATAGCAGTTGTTGCTTACAAAATATAGGGTAAGACGCAGTTCTATTTACAGTCTTGATAAATATAAATGTATTTCTCGGATATGGAATTAAGCATATCAGGATTATGTCAGTGGATAAACTTTGATTATTTCATGGCATTTAAATACATGTATTTTAAACACTCATGTATAAAGTTCTGGAACTCATATGTATTAGCATCCAAAGTTACTTTCAACTGCTTTTTAAACTAAGGGTTATGGGACAAAAAACAAACAAACAAACAAACAAAACAAGAGAGCCAAGATGGCCCTTAATCGCTCACCTGAGAAAGATGATTGCTTAAGAAATAAAGATGCTAGAGTGTAAAAAAAAAGTGAAATCTGGCTTTTTTTCTGTACTGAATTGGGCATATCTCCTGAATTAACTGGCCGATATCAACCATAACTGAACCCCATCGCGAGACATTATGTTCATACAAATTGTCTTAAAGTTTGAAGATGACTGCTAAATAAATGAAGACGCTAGGATATAAACAATGAGAAATCTGGCAATTGTCTATAATAAAGGGGGCCTAACTCCTGACCAAATTGGCCAATCTCAACCATAATCAAACTCGATCGAGAGATTATGGTCATAAACATTGTCTTAAATTTAAGTTTAAAGATAATTGTTAAAAAAATGAAAATGCTGGGATGTAAACAATGTGAAATCTTGCATTTTTTCATAATAAGAAGACTATCTCCTAACCTAATTGACCGATCTCAGCCATAATCGAACTCAATCGAGACATTATCGTCATGAACATTGTCAAAATGTTTGCAGATGATTGCTCAAAAAAATGAAAATGCTCGAGTGTAAACAAAGAGAAATCTTGCATTTTTTGTTTTTAAAAAGGGGCATAACTCCTGACTTAAATGGCCCTTTTTATTAAAAGGAGCATAACTCCTTACCTAATTGACCTATCGTATCCATAATCGAACTCAATCAAGACATTATGTTCATAAACATTGTCATAAAGTTTAAAAATGAGTGCTTAATAAATGAAGATGCTAGAGTGTAAACACAAAATTGTTGTTGACGACGCATGACGAACACCCGGACGACGGACACACACGGGATCACAAAGCTCACCCTGAGCTTTGCTCGGGTGAGCTAAAAACCGATAGGCTCGTTTCTTTCTTTTTTTTTATTATTATTTTCTCTTTGATCACTATATCTGTATCATTCAGATCCGATTTAGAAAAAGAAAATAAGTGTTAAGTTTTATTTTTTATATTATGTATCAATATCTAAGTATTTACTGTTCATGTACAAGGCAAGATGCAGTTGGACTTTAAATACATGCGACAATAAAATCAATAATATGCTGCAAATTTTGAAATAAGTGTCATGATTGTTCAACAATATGTTACAGTCAGTTCGCTTTTAAAGATTCAATATGTTTATAGGCATTGTTAGAAATATTTTAGCTAGAGTATGTGACTAAGTCTAATTTGCTCTCTATGAACACTGAAATTATAAGAGGTTAAGCTTTAAGTGTTTCTTTTGCAAAATGAGGCTTGGCTACTATTATTCTGTTGACATTTATCTGTCATTCATCAAACCGTGCGTGTAATTTGTTTACTGATCATTCGCTGTACTTGGGTAGTTTGGAAATGTAGTTTGATATATAGATCATTCGCTGAACTTGGCTAGTTTGGAGATGTAGTTTATTATAGATTATTCGCTAAACTTGGATAGTTTGGAGATGTAGTTTGTTTTATAGATCATTCGCTGAACTTGGATAGCGTGAAGATGAATCGTTCGCTGAACTTGGGTAGTATGGAGATGTTGTTTGTTAAACAGATCATTCGCTGAACTTCTGTAGTTTGGAGATGAAGTTTGTTATGATGATTATTCGCTGAACTTTGGTAGTTTTGAGATGAAGCATTCGCTGAACTTACCTGTACTGGGGTAGATTGGAGATGTAGTTTGTTTATATAAATTATTCACTGAACTTGGATAGTTTGGAGATGTAGTTTGTTATATTGATTATTCGCTTAACTTGGGTAGTTTGGAGATGTAACATTCGCTGAACTTGGGTAGTTTTGAGATGTAGTTTGTTATATTGATCATTCGCTTAACTTAGGTAGTTTGGAGATGTAGCATTCGCTTAACTTGGATAGTTTGGAGATGTGGTTTGTTATATTGATCATTTGCTTAACTTGATAGTTTGAAGATGTTGTTTGGTATATTGATCATTCGCTGAACTTAGGAAGTTTGAGATGTAGTTTGCTTTATTGATCATTCGCCGAACTTGAATAGTTTGTAGATGTAGTTTGGTACATTGACCATTCGCTTAACTATTTTTTTAGTTTGTTATATAGATCATTCGCTGAACTTTGGTAGTTTGAAAAATGTAGTTTGTTTTATTGATCTTTCGCTCACCTTGGGTAGTATCGATATATATCTTGTTATATTTTTATTCGCTGAATTTCGGTAGTTTGGAGATGTAGCTTGTTATACTGATCATTCGCCAAACTTGGGTAGTTCTCCGCAAAAATCCATTTTGTAACTGCGAAATGGGCTCCATTTCTTCATAGTAATAAACATTAAAATATATGATTTTCACTATCTTGGCTTTTCTATATTTATATAATTCTACAATAACTGTACAATAATTTCTTCTATAAAATTCCACAGTATTAAAAATAACAGTAATAAAAAAAACTCAGTCTAGCCATTCCCGGTCCATTTTGCGAAAATGACTCCATTCAGCTTTCATATTTGCCGCAAGTATAAATGCATTCGTTACCAGTGTAGGTGCAGATTGTGAAATTGCATTATTTGGACAACAGCTACACTTATGGAAACAAGAGAGGTAAATATATTTTCCTCGTTTTACCACAGGGAATTGCATTTATTTAACATGCAATTCATGACTGGCATGCATGATTGGCTGCCTTGTTTTTGACACATTGGTATCTGGTGTTTTGGGTTAAATACTATTTAAACATTCTTTTAATTAAGATACAGTTATTTGAGTTGAAAGTCAGTCCGCGTCTATCTTAGAAACGACCTCGGATCTTGGGTTTGCTTACTGACGATGTTAAAATGCCCACGTCCTAAAAGCGTTGTTTAAAATGGCCGTATCTTTTAAAAAATGGCTGTTAACTAGCCTGGTTTGTTAAAAAATGGAATAAACACATCGCTCTTGTTTTAGAGTTAAGTATTACTATATAATGGTAGTTTCATGGTATTAGGACAATGCGGCCGGCTGGGGCACTTGTCTACATTGTGATATTGCAGTAACTGAGTGAGACCTCGTGTAATTATACTGTCCTGTCGGGAATTGATTTTGAAAATATCAAGGTTCGTTTCTCCTTGAAGACCATGGTTGCAAGGGAAAATACAGGGATAGTAATAGTTTCGGCTGTTCTTAATTCAGTAGATATTGTAGTTGTGTTAGGTTCATGTACCACAAAAAAACTTTGCGTGTCGCTATATCGGTTCTCTGATAATTTCACCAGTAAGTTTGATATACCATTAATCATCACATGTACTTGTTTGGATATTTTCAAAGAGTATTCGATGGAAATTAAAAAAAAAATGGTTATTCATATATTCAATTTGTTTTATTGCAATAAATCAATATAACATAGACATTCGTACTTTAACCAGATATATATATTGTCCTCCCAGAACCAGATATATGTGGATAAAGCACTAACCAATTTGAATGCATTATGATGATGGTGCATTTCCGAGGGAAAATGTTTCCTTGCACAAAGTGTGCATGACTTGATTTAAATACATTTCTATGAAGACAGTATTGGAAAGTCATATACGGTTGAGATGTTATCCGAGTTTTGGCACCTCAGTAAACTGTGGAGATCTAGATGAGACAGCTTTGTCTGATCAGGGTTTGCTTTAAATAATATTAAAGCTAGATTATACACAGTCTGCTTGAAATAAATTTTTTTTTATAATTCTACCATTTGAAGTTCTGTAAATTAATATACATTAAAGATTTTACAGTATAAGACCACCAGCAGATCTTTAACCATAAAGTTTTATTGGCATGTCGGCAAAAATGCCATTGGCCATTTACAATATATATTTTTACATATGGCCAAGACAACACAATATATAAATTTACAATCAATTGACACTCATAAAATACAATCAATAAGTATACACTAGACAATAGATTGTGTTTTTGATGTGTTAAATGAAACAATAATGATAATAATATGAAATGAGGAAGCAGCGATAAATGTCAGTTTTTCCTGTCTAATTTCATAGCATCAGATAAAAATCTTGCATCACTATAAGTATAACGACTTGATAATAATTTTGAAAACATTGATAAATTTGGTATTATGTTTTCTTCTTATATCAATAAAAGCAAAACAGCACGTACAGCAAAAATTTTCCAATTCTATAACATTTTGATTGCACATTTTTCATTTATGATTTCCCCTTTCTTTCCCATAATATCTCCCAGTTTCAATCTCTAGACATTGTGAAGATAAACGGAATTGTGACAAGTGTTTACGTAGTTTATAATTATCAACACAAGATATTTTTTTTAATTCTTATCTACCTTTAAACTGTTTATAATAATCTAATATTGGTTGGTTGTTTACAGTTGCATTCCAGTGTATCTGCCTTGCACATTTTATTGAAACAAGACAAATTTTGCGGCACGTGTTTTGAAGCACGACTTAAATAAAGCAAAGCCATACAGAAAAGGTCCAAAACAAAAAAACAACTTATATTATCAGATTATTCAGAAATATAGAGCAAAAAGGTAAGAAAATACTTTAATCATAGTAGACACATTATGTGATGATAATTTAAGATGACATAAATTAACTAATCTATAGATCAATGAAGATACATTTTACAACAGGTAGTTCATTTCTTATATAATTATTGGAATAGTTAGGGTCTGCATGATAAATGAAATTCTAGACAGTAATTATAAGCTACTAAGGCGGTATTAATGTCAATGTAAAAAAATCATCAGCAGCAGAAGCAAGAACAAAGGCAATGATGACGAAATATTCAGTACAGATAAGTTTTTATTTGGTAAAGGAATCATGTACAGGTCCTAATATTAATTAACAATCTACTTCCTTTGATAATGTAGCGTGATATAGGAGTATGGCATTCTTTTTGTATTGATTATCTGTATTAAATTGAATATATATATTTCCAAGGCTTTACAGCACGAACTATGTAATGTTTAGTTAATTTTACCCATTTCATGCACTATACATACTGGGACCACAGATTCGGCATGGAGCCGTAGACATGTATGCTACGGCCATATGTATACTTTTAGTGTGTGTGTGTTTTTACACTTTCTACATTATGCTGTAATACTTATATTAAACTGTTGTTTTTTTTATTGATTTTTCAAGTTGACGGTTTGTATCTAGATTCTGAATATTCTAAGATCTCAAAACATCTTAAAAAATTAATTCTGAGCTTTAATGAATCGGGTTGCTTGCAAGGTACGTTAACCAAGTTTTAAAACCCTTTGCCTACGAATTTAAGAAGTCATCAGATGCACATTATATGTGTCCAGTTTCTTTTTAAAAAAGATTGAAGACTTGCATATTTTGAGTCTTGTTATTTATTTTCATCAGTTAATACAAGTAATTGATTCATAATGTGTTTCATTTAAATATATTACTGTTTTTATTTTACAATATTAACAGTGGTTGCTCCCTGTTTTGATTATGCGGCTCCATTGGCAAGAAAAAAACCTATTCCATACTGAAACGCGGCGTCAATAAGGAGGGATTTAGTATCCAAGATTTTTATCTGACGCTTATGCGAAGTTAATACACCGGGAGGGGTGCATTCCTGCATTGAAGCGATCATGATACTGATACTGGATTACTTTATCGCTGTTGCACTTATCTGCTCTTACTCGTCCTAAAATTATGTCAAAACAACCTGAACACATGAGTAGGAATTATAATGACAGTGTTTTACAAAGACGGTCATCGCTATAAATATTTTTCATCTGAACATATAATTCCTTCTGTTACAGTCATTTTCTTTTCTGTGTTTTTTAACCGTTTCTAAACAGTTGGTTATATGATGTTGAACCTTATCCTTATGTTTGAATGTGTTTTTCAAGTTTATTGCAATTCTCGACGTTATTGCAGTTCTGGTTGTAACACATGTTTGCTTCCAAAGCACACACTTCTGCACTGCACAACATTTCGTTGCATGTAACAGTTGGCCCATTGGTGCAGTGTTAAAGTAGTAAGGCTGTTCGCCATACAAGATATTTGAAAGGGCTGTGGGTTCAAGTCCCAGCGGGAGAACCTATTTTACAATCTTTTTTTATTATCATTATTGCAATACAAGATACATTTTTTTATTGAATATCTTAATTTCCATAAAGTTGTTGTTTTAGATTTGCTTCCACATATTCATATAATCTTATAAACTGTAAGAGTGGCGATATGCTTATGTTAGCTGCCAATAGAGACAAATAATGTGTTCATCTTTTCGTTTAACGACCGTGTTCACGCAACGTTAAAGTTGGGTTTATTGGAATCGCTTAAAATTTTATCATCGTTTATTAAATTTACTTTGATAAGCAAAAGAAATGCTACATCATCACATTAAAATCCCTGTTCTCTCAGGGATATCAGCGCTTTGATTACAGTAAAATCTATCTTATCCACTGGGACCAACTGACAATGTCGGATACGTCAAGTTAAGTCAAAAACATTTTATTTCTCTCAAATTCATGTACAACATGAAAATATGGAGGTACAATTGAGTAATACTTATGAGGGGTCATTTTAGTTGATAATAAATCAGAAATTGCATATTGTATAAGTCTATTTGTGTCTTAATCCACTTTTATCTAAACTTTTCAAGTCATGACAAAAAAACTGAAATGGTGTGAGAGTCACTGTTGCATAAATTGACATACACACATATACGATAATCATTATCACACATAAACACACATACCTGCATAACATATACAACAGACTTCAACAAAAGAGTGGATATTATCTCTTTACATAGATAAACATTAATGAAACCTACATTTAATAGTTAATTAGTTTTCACATGGTAGTTATATATATACTTCGGTTTCGGGTTTAAACTAAATCATCCCATATCGTAAGTTAAATATGTATACTAATAAAATAAAAGTACACAAAAATAAATTTCATTTAGTCATCATTGAAGACCACACATACACAAACATCTGGAGATATTAATCTTCATCTATAATATAGGAGGAGAGCATAAAAATAATATGGTAGTAAAAATACTATATGATTTGCAAATAATACATTTTTGTACATGTCATACTTGACACCAGAGATAAAGGTTATATACATTTTATGTTAATCATTTTGTCTTAGACATATTATTTGGGGGCCGCCGTGGCCGAGCGGTCACAGTCGTGGACTACAAATCTCTCAGCCCCTCACCGCTGTGAGTTCGGATTTTTCATGTGAGGAAGCCTTCCAGCTAGCTTGCGGTAGGTCGGTGGTTCTACCCGGGTACCTCTGTGTACTCGGGGTCTTCCTCCACCTGTAATTAGCTGGACGTCGCTATATGATTGAAATACTATCGCAGCGACGGTAAACCCCAATACAACAACAACAACATATTATTATTTCTTCAGCCATCCTGCATAAATTTATAAACTCTTTATTGTTTTTTTTTTTTTTTTTTTCTGTTTTTTTTTGTATCATTATTTTTTCTAATTTATACACACTCGGGTTTCTACTGTAATATGGTTAATATAGATATTTCTTTCAAAAGCAAATGTTGGACATTCAAAAAGATAATGAAATTCATCTCCTATACGATTGCATGTTAAACATACTCTTTCATTTATTTGTATTCTATTCCATCTACTCGTCTCTATAGGTAATCTGTGGTTCCTAGTTCTGAATTTTATCATATAAAACAATAATGAAACTGGTAAAGAGTGTAGATAATTTTCGCATTTGAAATTTGTTTTAAATATTCTGTACAATATACTACTACTAGAGTTATTATGAGGGTTTTCCCAAATGTTGTTTAAACCACACCTCCTTAAAATCGATTAACTGCAAAAAACCAAGGGTATTTTCCTTTTATGACATTTTCTAGTAATATTTTAACATTGTGATAAATTATATATGTAATATAAAAGTCAGTTTTTCATTATCATTATCGTTATCGAAAGAACATTTCCTTGACCAATAAGGTTTTATTCTCTCCTCAATTTCTACAGATATGGCAGAACTCTGTCTACCATAGATCATAAAGTTTGGAGTGGATGATTTCAATTTAAGAATGTGTTTTAAAAATTTCAACTGCACTTTTTCAATAATTTCCAAATTACCATATCCCCAGAGTTCACTCCCATATAATTATATTGGTTTACGAGTAATTGTCTTATTAAATAAATCTATTTACATATCAAGAGGCAGTTTAAGCCTATTTGCGTTTCTTAAGAGACTAAAGGTGGCACGGGTTGCTTGTTGGACGATATGAGATTTATTTCTACTGAAAGAACCTGACTGAAAATAACTCCCAAATATTTGTATTCTGTAACAGTTTCTAGAATCTGATCGTTTCAGTAGAATTGATGATTGTGGAACCTTCCTTTAGAAAACACAACTATTTTTTTTATTTATTTACATTTATAGTTAATTTCCTTTTCTGGCGATATTCATAATAAGCATTTAACGAGTTCTGTAGATCTTCCGCGGAATCGGCAAAAATAACTGTGTCGTCTGCCTAAAGTTTTAAATACCGAGTTAAAACATTATAATCTTGTATGGATACAGAAACACCATTTATTGTAGTTTTACTGTCAAACAAGAAATGTTTGTGAAACATATATGCCCCCTCATATGCCATAAAATGTATATAGCTATATTACATGCAAGGAGTTTGCCTTCATAATGTTGGCTTGTCACAAAAAATTCTCAAACTTCAAAAATTTGAGTGAAAATATAATGTGCTAAAATGTGGAACTAAACATTTACTGAAATAAAACCAGACACAATGAGATTTTGAGTTATTAGTCAGACAGTGCTTAAATCGTACAAAATATTTATAGGAATCCAACTTATTAATTTGAAAACAGGGTTTTCTACATTTATAAGCAACAACTACATGATGTTAGGACCTTAAGAGTAAAAATAAAATAGAAGTTATCACTTGGGCAAGACATTTATATAATGAAAATATATCAACATGTGACATTGTGAACTTGACCGTTGGATGTTGACACCCAAATCAATAGAGGTCATCTACTCATTATAAGCAACAACCACATGAAGTTTGAGACTTAAAGGTCAAATAGAACTTCAAGTTATCACTCGGACAAGGTCTGGTATTATACATACACAACATGTGATCTTGTGACCTTGACCTTTGAGGTAATGACACCAAAATTGATAAGGGTCATCTACTAATCGTGAGCAACAACCACAAGAAGTTTGAGACTTAAATGTCAAATAGAACTTAAGTTATCACTCGGACAAGGTCTGGTATTATACATACACAACATGTGACCTTGTGACCTTGACATTTAAGGTAATGACACCAAAATCGATAGGGGTCATCTACTAATCGTGAGAAACAACCACAAGAAGTTTGAGACTTAAAGGTCAAATACAACTTAAGTTATCACTCGGACAAGGTCTGATATTATACATACACATGTGACCTTGTGACCTTGACATTTGAGGTAATGACACCAAAATCAATAGGGGTCATCTACTAATCATGAGCAACAACCACATGAAGTTTGAGACTTAAAGGTCAAATAAACTTAAGTTATCATCGGAACAACCACATGAAGTTTGAGACTTAAAGGTCAAATAGAACTTAAGTTATCACTCGGACAAGGTCTGGTCTACCGACAGACCGACGGACATACGGACCGACGGACCGACCGACATTAGCAAAGCAATATACCCCCTCTTCTTCGAAGGGGGGCTAAAAAGTTATGTAAATCATATAAAAATAGAGAAAATAATATCAGGGAGAGATTTTCAACCTGCCTAACTCCGATATTTGAAGGGAAAAAATCAGAGTATTTTGATTCTCTATTAGAAAATACACAAGATTTTATATTATTATACATATTTTTGATAATCTTTTAACATTTACCGTTTATATTACAGTTTTGAATTTTGACCCACAGACCTTGTCTCCATACCGTATCAAATGCTTGTTTTAAATCAATAAATGCACAGCATAATTTCTTTTATTGTGGTTTAGATTAGCAATAAGATGTAAAATAAACATATTGTCTGTGGTAGAATATCCTCTTCTAAAGCCAGCTTGGCAATAATTTATATTTGTTTTCAACATAAGATGTTATTCTGTCATTCAAAACACTAGTAAATAGTTTACCTAGACAGCTTAAAAGTGTTATTGGACAGTAGTTTTCAGGTTTAGTTTTATCTCCTTTATTCTTATAAATGGAGTTAATAATTCCTATTGTCCATGCATCCGGAATTAAACCAGAGTCATACACAACATTAAACAGTTTAACATAGATGTTACTCATAATATGAAAAGTACATTTTATGTGTTCATTTACAATTTTATCAATACCATTTGCTTTATGATTTTTAAGCCTTTAATCGCCTTTTCAATTTCGTTTAATGTTATCGGCATATTGATAGTTTCGTTATATTCGTCCTCATTATCATTATTTAAATTACTATTGTTGTCATTAAACATATCATCATTATAATTTACATTTTTAAAAAATTCTTAAGTCTTGTAAATTAGCCTCGACTTCATTTACATTTTTATTGTTAATTATTTTCCAGTAGTCTCTGGGTTCCCATTTTTTGCTTAGCAATTTAGCTTTGTGAAAGTCTGATCTGGCCTTCTGACACTGATAGCCAATTTGTTATTTTGTTGTGTAGTCATATTTTTATATCCAAAAGTAACCTCAAATGTTTTAATAAAGATGTCTAAAATAATAGTGACAATGGAGTCAATGTCATTTTGCGAAGGTGTTCCAGTGCGGATTATTTCGTTTAATTTGTGTCTATTTCCTGTATTTTCATATGATCCAGATTATTGATTTTTTACTGTCTCATAATTTTAACTTCGGGTTATCTTGGATTTTCATTTCTTGACAAATATGATTAAAATTCATTTCTAGACTTACAGGATTGTGTGCGCCTGAGTACAGCGAGCAATATTCAAGCACGTGTAGACTATTAATGTGTTGAAAAAGATTAGCACTGCAGACAAAATAATCTACAACACTAGCACTTTTTCAAGTTAACGTCACATTGTTGTCTCCCTTTGCACGACCATTAAGAATATACAAGTTATTGTATTGTTAAAAATCAATAAAACGTTAACCGTAGTTATTTGCAGCCTTGTCAGAGCTAGACCGATTTGTACTTACATTCTGAGATAACTCAATCAGGTTGAGTTTGTGTTCATATTCCTAAAAAAATTCAGATATATTGTGTATTTCAAAAAATGATTTATCAATTGTGAAATTATCAGTTGTAAAATCCTGCAGACATTTTGTTCGATAATTAAAATTCCCTAGTAGACAAATGTTTATATTTTTATAGAGATCATTTAATTCAGTTTGTAAATTTAAAAATGGATCCACGTGAGCATAATCAGAGTTTTCAGGTGGAATATATATTATCCCACATAAAATATCTGAATCTGTTTTCGCCAGTAACTTCGATATGCTAAACCATAATACTAGTTTACCCCTTTCCCTCATAGAGGATACCATGAAAAGACCTATGCGAACAGCATAAAACCAGATCAGCCTGCGAGTAACTCGCAGGTTGATCAGGTTTATGCTGTTCGCTGCTCCTCGTGGTCTGTAATGAGGATTTTACAATTAAATTTGGTAAGGTTTAAAATCAAAATGAGTCTATATGAGGGAAAGGGTTACATTAGGTATCAATTACAGATATTTATTTAGACAGTTGTTTTTTAACAGCAAGTGCAAAACCACCTGACTTTCTCCGAGACATTTTCTTTCTATTTTAAAAAAATAATTGTAATTCTTGATATCTACATAATCTGTGTCATCAAGCTTAGTTTCTTGGAATCCGATTCTCGAAAATTACTAATCATTTCTAAAAGTTCTGGACAATTTACTTTACTTTTTAAACCACATACATTTGTCGATAAAATATTAAGTTTTCTACAATAGAGTTACCACTTTTGTCATAGTCATTATGTCTACCATCATCATCGTTAATAAATTTATTACTAACATTATCACTGTGAGCTTCTTTTTTTAATATACCGTCATGAATAATTCCAAAATTAATTTCATTTTGATTGACAGGCTTACGCAAAGAACCAGTATGAGTTGGTCTAGTACAATTTATTTTAGTAGTGATTTATTGTATTGTATATCAAATAGAAAGCATTTACAATTTGGATCCCTTACAAAATCGTAAATTCACCAACATTTAAGTAACTCCAATCAATATCAAATGAGCTGTCATCTAGACATAAGTCAGATAATTTGACATGGAGTCATGTGTCATTTAGTGCACGGGATTACGTGATAAGTTTGTCGGATAAGATTTTTCAAGATTCAAGAATCATATATTTTATTTAGTAACGTAAACATATACATGTTTCTTGTTACATAATCCAATGTAATATATTTTAACAATTATGACATGATTTGCAATAGCTATTTACAAGAGAGAGAGAGAGAGAGAAAGAGAAATGGTATTAAACAAACAAAAATAAATTACAGAGTACATGTATGAAATTAAAAGAAAAATATGTGAGGATGAACTGTGCGCTCCACGGAGCACAATGCATTCACAAAAGTTTGATCACAGAACAAAAAGGAAATTAAATATAGCATAGATCATACGAATAATATAACAGCAGTATTTAATGAATACATTAAATCAACAAAAGATATACTGACGCCATTTTATTGTAAGCCTTTCAACTGTGTGTTTGATACTGGCATCATACCTAGTTCATGGCTAGAGGATACAATTATTCCCATCTATAAAAATAAAGGCAACCCGAAAGATCCGTGCAATTACAGGCCTATTACCATACTAAGCTGCCTAGGTAAACTTTTTACCTCTGTACTCAATAATAGGCTAACGGTATTTTTCGAAAACAACGATATTCTTGAGGAAAACCAAGCGAGATTCAGAAAAGATTATTCATGCTCTGATCATACATTTACCTTGCATTCATTATTTCTTAAAAAGGGAAAGATAAAACTATTTACTGCATTTATTAACTTCTCACGAGCTTTCGTTTAAGTGTGGAGAACATGACTATGGTATAAAGTAATTAATAGCTCCATAAACGGATTTATTTTAACATTATCTTTAACCTGTATCATAATATCAAATCTTGTATATCATTTAATGGCGAGATTTCAACCAACACTGTTTCAGAAATCGGTGTTACGCAAGGTGAAAATTTATTCCCTTTCTCGTTCTCTATATTTCTCAATGATCTCCAATCAAATTTGTTACGTAACGGTGCTAGAGGTGTGGAACTCAAGAGCCCAAATGAATTTACATTATGGCTTAAACTGTTGGTCTTGCTCTGCGCTGATGACACCGTTATTTTGTCTGATAATACTGATGATTTCCAAAATAGTTTTGATATATTTCACAGATATTGCAATGATTGGCATTTAAAAAGCAATGTTAACAAATCTAAAGCAGTAATCTTTGGGTCCCGAACAACTAGTTCATATAACTTCAAAATTGGGGAACAAGAACTGGAAATAAAAGACAGATATCATTACCTTGGTGTGACCTTCTCGAGTAATGGATCTTTTCTTAATGCACGAAAACATCTCGCTGAGCAGGCAAATAAAGCAATGCATAATCTTTTTACTAAATCCAACAATGCTGACATTCCTAGTGATTTGACCTTCAAACTATTTGACCATACAGTGCTGCCTATTTTAACTTATGAATCAGACATTTTTGGTTACGAAAATACTGAAATTTTAGAAAGAGTCCACAATAATTTCTTAAAAAAAGTAACTAAATTAAGGAAGTCCACCCCTATGTCTTTTATATATGGAGAGCTCAGCCGATACCCTATCTCTGTTACTATAAAAAGTCGCATGATATCCTACTGGAATCGTTTTATCATGAGTAAGGATAGTAAAATAGCTTTGCAAATTTATAGGTATATGGTAAATCAAACAGAAAATACCTTTAAATGGCCTAATAAAATGAAAGAAATTCTAAATACAGTGGGTAGACCAGACCTTTGGCAAAACCAGTTTCAAATCAATTAAAAAAATATACATAAGCAAGATAAACAAACATTAATTGACCAATTTAAAGAAAACTGGCATGAACAATTGCAAGAATCTAATAAGGGAAAGAATTGTCAAGGTTTTAAATAAATTCACGGCTTAAAAGAATATATAAAAGTATTAAAGAAAAAAAATACTACTCACATCTCCTTAAGTTCAGAACTGCAAACCATCACCTCCCAATTGAAACAGGGCGTTATGAGGGTACGCCCTTAAATGACAGGATATGCCCCCCTATGTGAATTGAACTGTGTCTGATCAGAACAACATTACCTGTTGACATGCCCTGACTTCCAGACTGAAAGACAGAAATACCTTGGCATAATTCAACCTATTTACACGTCTATAAAATCAATATTGGGATCAACATCTCTAAAGAAACTCGAACAAATAAGTAAGTTTATAAACGCAATAATGAGTAAATTCAGCGCTATAAACCACTACCTAGAACCCCGATGCCTCAGATATTACTAAAACCCTATATTTTGTTAAATAGCTGATGTTGCCAGTATTATTTACTTATTTTCACATGACATTCAAAAATACTTGCCGAATCTAGTACATCCTTGAATAGCAACTAATATACGTGCCCCAAAGGGGTTTGAAGCACCCGTTGTCTGTTATCCATTTCACGAATGTAGTATCAAAATAATTTTAAGACTTCAATCATGATAGTGAAATAAAACAGCGGAAGTCGACTTTTTTCGCATATTTAACAGACAAAGGGTGCTACAAACCCCTGTGACGTGCCCCTCTCTGTAATAAACACGAGAACACGCTTGGCCGATCGTCGCACGATAACCTACCTGTGAACGATTTACCGTTTCAATGCAAACGTTATGCCCTTTAAAATTAATGTAGATCTTCAAATTTAAACTTGCTATTGTCATTTGGAAATTAAGTGTTGACTTTCATCATTATTATTGTGAACCGATTTTTAACCATTGCTTAATTTTGAAATTGCAATTTGAAATCGAAGTGTTTTCTTGCCATTATTGGCTTTATATTGTACGGTACTCTATTCCGACGCCTTTTTTGTTTTGACCTCGATTTTTATTAAATGGATTCCGTGTGACATCATTCTTACAAGTTTTGTTTGTCAACATCCCTTTTAGCGTTAGAAAGCCAAATTGTGGCGAGTTATTAATGCAGGGCTATTATTTGGTGTACTTTATACAACACACCTGCAAAACCTCCTTTTCAATAAGTACTTTTTCTCATCTGGCCTATTTTCAGTGAAACAATGAAATAGAAAAAAATATATGCAACCAACATTCCCTCGTACATTATTTCCGACACGAAAATTAAATGTTTAAAAGCATGCTACAATGATTAAATGAAAACCCAATCAGATGCGTCGTTTCATTGTACTCTCAAGTCAGCCTCACTGAATTATACAGACATGACCACTAGTGATTTTTCGTTGAAAAAACGAAAACAATGTAAGACTATGAATAAATTACTTAGTTTTACCATACAAAGGAAAATTATATTTTTTGTTTATGTTAAATTAAAAAAAGATCACGATTTTTTCTTAGGTGCGTCAGAACTGTGTACTCGATGATACATCAATATTGTTAACGATATAAATATATACATGTATGACATTGAATCTCTCCCCCCACCCCAACCATCCTTCTTTTTTTCACTTCTTCTATCACTACTTCCACATAACTTTATATTTATCTATCATCATCTTCCTCAAATCAATTTTCTCATTGTGCAATTCATGTATTATTTGATAACTGAGAACTGTTCCCATATCAGAAGCAGCCTTACACCGTATACTCTCCCTTTCTCACTCTCTCCATCTCTTATGTCAAGTAGTTATTACATGATTGATTAAAAGCTGATCACGCTTTTCATGATATCGTAACCTTTTGACGTTTAACCCTTTCCCTCATAGAGGATACCATGAAAAGACCTATGCGAACAGCATAAAACCAGATCAGCCTGCGAGTGACTCGCAGGCTGATCAGGTTTTATGCTGTTCGCTGCTCCTCAGTGGTCTGGTAATGAGGATTTTACAATTAAATTTGGTAAGGTTTAAGTGTGGTTTTCTGCAGATCAGGCTTAATGTGATACCTACTGAGTACGTCAAAATGAGTCTATATGAGGGAAAGGGTTAATACACGTAAACTATCATGAAGTATAACCATGATTAATAGATATCTAAATGGAATATAATCACTTTGCCGCCTTTCGATTTCGCCACCGGCAAAGATAAAAGAATCATGATAGTTTTGTATAAAGCTTATTTCTATTGTTTATCTCCATCTAATCATTGTCAATGTATAATTATGAGAGTATTAGTGCACTCTTCCTTAACTGTGTTTCGCTTTCGATATATGTTAAGGACAATTGCACATTTATTTATTTAATTGTATGCGATAAATGTTAATCACATTTCTCACTGTTACAACTACCACCACCACTAGTAGTAGTACTATATACACCATATCTGTCTTAATATCTGTACAAAACCGAAACCTATATGTTGCTTATGCTTATTGATTATTTGTGCAATTCTCCATGTTGTATACACTGTATACCAGGATGATTAATAAATTATGTTCTATTCTGTTCAGTAAGTCATATAATGCTATACAATATACAAGATATGAGAACGAAATGACGAGTATATACTATATTAATTACCTGATATAAAGGTGTTAAGGCAGGTAACTACAGACCGTACCGTTAAAATTGATAGTCCATGTATTTGATATATCTGACCTTAAGCTTTAATTAATTTCGAAAATAATGTTTAAATACAGACAGACAGTATATTTTATTGACGTAAACTTTACAGTTTCTTGTCATATCAAATATAAACAATTCAATAATTAATCACATGATCAAGTGTAAGTAAAACAAAATAAATTATGCATTGAATCATATCTCTGAAATAATAACATGGAGGATGGACCATAAATATGAAATGAATATCTGAAAGTAAATATATGTAAGTCCTAGCATTACAGATTGTACTTACAAGTAAGTAAGTAAGTAAGTAAGTAAGTAAGTAAGTAACACTTCTGCAATTAAGAAAAATAGTGCTTCGCATAAGTACGTAATTAACCCAAAGTAGTTCAGCAGCGTTTCGCACGATAATGATATATTTCGTTGCATTTCTGTTATATTACTATGCATTTCTGTCTTCTCTTAAACTCATTAGCCACGCAAAAGCTAAAAAAGGTGATAAAAAACGGTCATAATTTAGTAGAATGGAAGATCACGTGACTCAATGTTTTGAAGCTGTAGGCCTAAAACACGCAATGTTTATGGAGCAATGGACGCAATGAAAATATTACCGAGCAATGGAAATTTTATTTTCAGAATATCAGTATAAAACTACTTTTAAACCATCTATAACTGTTTAATTATATATAAACATTAATTTTAAGACAATGGCATGCGAATAAACTTAGAGTTATTAATTTGAGATCATACATATATGCACGGAGGTACATTACTAACTTTATTTTAGATGTGTGTATTTAATTTTGTTAAATAAAAAAAATGAAAACTATCTTTTCTTGTTTCTTATTTGAAAACTGTAAAACTGATACTGGCCACATATCCCCCTTTATAAACATAAGAATCCAGCATGTAACCTATTTGGATTTTGCTGCTCTCCACGACCAACCCGACGACTGTCTATCAGTGCCTTCGGCGCTTTGATTATAATTGACACTGATTAGCTCCTTAGGAAGATGCCAGGCCAGGCGTGCGTTCAGTTTGACAAACCGTATGCAACCGTACGCATACAGTCAGCTACGAAACTGTCTCAGTGTCATAAATCACGATTTTCACGTATACATATGTACAGCATAAGGTGCACGTGAATAGTATGGTATATGATCCCAAGACATCTCCATAGCTGACTGTAAGCGACCGGTTGCATACGGTTTGGCATACTGAACGCACGCCTGGTGCCAGGTTTATAACATGGGTTGTATTTACATCGCTTGAAAATTTGATCCCGATTATTAAATTTACTTTGATAAACAAAAGAAAAGCGACAATCCTCTATTTCTCTCAGTTCTATCAGCGCTTTGATTTGTACTCAATGTGTAACGGTACAGTCTCTTTTTTTATTTTAATATTGATTTTATTATGCAAAGGTCAGTGGGTTGCTCATAATTAACTTTGAATAGTAGATAAACAGGTTTCGGACAGTGTATAGTGTAACAAATAACCCAGAACCGTATCTGAGGTCGATAGCTTGATGTGATTATTAGTACTCGTATATGTGATACAGAATTGTATTGGACTTAAAGCTTTCTACATGGGTTATTGTAACACCATAAAATGACCGAAACCTTCACATTTACTATCCAAAATTATTTACGAGCCACCTTTAAATAAAAACAAACTATACTTCTCCGCAGGGTCAAGAGATAGTTATGCAACATAACTGAGAAATCAGTTCTTTAGTGCTTTAAATTTGTACTAGGGACAAGTATTGTGTCCCGTAAATATTTATTTTTGACACAAAATTGATTTTTCAACGCTTAATTTCAGCATATATGTGTTGTAGATGTATGTTTAATCGTTCGATCATTTGTACAAAATTGAGAGTTCTCGGTTTTCAAAGTAGAGAATCAAATGCTCAAACGTCACACACAACAAAAATGGTAATAGTCAGTACTTATCGATTAAAACGGACGTTTTCAGTTCTAAATGTAAATCAAATGTAAAAAATAAGCCCGTGAAAACTATAATGTAGATCAATTTAAGAATTTGTAACATATGAACAGTAACTTTTAATGTGGAACTTGATTGTTTAAAGTGATTTTTAGTAAATATTTCAATATTGAAAATTCATTAAGTATTTTGTAAATGTAATAAGAGTTTTGAAAATGCATTGTGCATTTTTAAATGTAATAAGAATTATAAAAATGTAACACACATTTTGTAAATGTAATAAGAGTTTTGAAAATGCAATAATGTATTATGAAAATCTCAATTAGAGAAAGAAATTGACTGGCGAATATCCCCTCCCATAAGATTCCTGTTTATATGACACTATTAAAGTTTGCATTCATGCAGAAATTAAAGAGTGGACAACATCAGTTCTGCATTTTTTTTATTAACCAGTCAAGAGCGATAAAAGTCTGGGGTGAGTTGCTTACACTAATAGATTAATTTTTTTTGTAGTCTGGTTCCTGGTCGTCCTCGAGATTACAAATAATAGGGAGCAACTCGCCCTGGTTTAGCTTGGAATGGAATTTTGCCTAGAGCTGTGTGAGATCTTGCCAAATAAATTCAAGGGCAATAACTCTATTTAAGTGACATTTGGTTAGTTATCAAACTTGGCTAATATATATTTACCAAACCTGGTGATATGGTCTAATTTTCCAAAATAAGATAGTGGATTCTGTAATTTCTGACTGGTTGATATATTTTGCGAGTATGAGCAATGTGACCAAGTTTTGTACAGGCTGGCCTACATTTGCCTGTGAAATAATTGATAATTAGTTAGGAGAAGTTAACACTAAAACCTATTCAGATTTTGGACACTAGCTCTATAATTGATTATGATGGCCAAAAATTCTGAGTGATGAAATGTTACAAATGGCAATAAAGTGGAACCTCTCAGCAGCAACATCTGCTTGAGTCTCAGAAAAGAGTTGCTCAGCTGAGAGGTGTTGTACAAAGATATTGACTTTTCCAGAACAACCAAATGGGGTGCTACTAACTGCGAATTTGCAGTTGTTGCTTAGAGGTGCCATTTTTATAGGTTTTACTGTACATGTATTGTTGTTGTTGTTTTTCAGCTCAATTCTGAGGATGTGTCAAAGTACAGACAGAGGAAATGGAGATTTATCACCGTTTTTGTTGTACGTTTTCTTTATTTTGACACTTTTGCTTTATTAAACACATATGCTGTTTAACCACCTGTGGTGATGCATGGCGAGTGTTGCATATCCAAAATGTTCCGAAACGTTTTAAAGTTTTATATAGATCTATTTTTATTAATTTCCATGTATTTTTTAAACGTTTTGGAACATGGAACATTTTTGCTATACAACACACGTTCCTCCGGGTCTTTCATGTGTTTGTACAATTAGAGCCATTTCTAACCCGACACCTCTATAAAGCCATCTTTTATTATTATTATCTTTTAATGTATTTCACTCAACATCGCAATACTCAGTCAGTGTAATCAGAAGCCGTGGGTTATCCATGCAACGATGGTCATTCAAATTTTTAATATAAATAACTGAACACATCAGAGTTACTTCCCTGTAATTTAATCTCGGTTTAAAAAAATAATCATCATTTGTGTACCATTAAATTGTAATATTGTTCTACTTTCGATCATTGCAGTTGATTTTTTATAAAATTTGGCTCAGCCTATATAATCAAACAAAGCTATGTTGTTAGTTTCAAGCTGATTTATCCAACTGTATTCAAGAAAATGGACTTAAGTTAAATAAGTGTTAGGTTAGAAATGGCTCTAAATGAACATGTATTCAAGCAAAGCTATCAAATGTTGACACGTACACAACTAAAATATGCTTTAAATCTAAAACATCATAAAATTTTGTAAAATTGGACATTTTCAGTCAGACCATTTCACTGGGTCACTAATTAATGTTTTCAAGCAAGATATAAAAAAAATAGCTCACCTGAGCACAGCATACCCAAAGTGAGTTTTTGTGATGACCCTGCGTCCGTCGTGTGTCGTCAGCAATTTGCTTTAAACGACATCTTCTCTGAAACTGCTGGACAGAATCTGATTAAACTTGGCAGGGACGATCCTTGGTAAACCTTCATAAAAGTCGCTAAAATAAACTTGATCCATGTAGAATTCTGGTTACCATGGTAACGGAAAGAAAAAATATGAAAACTTTAAGAATTATCTCCTTCAAAACTACTGGCCTGATTTCAAAATGTTTTGGTACAGATATTCCTTGGATAACCATCTACCCATCGTCGAATTCCCCCGGCTGACATATTCCGTTTCACGATATACCCTCTACCAAGATTGCTAAAACTATTCCGATCCGTAAAAAAAATGGCCGCCAGGGGCGTGGCTAATTTGCCTTTTAAATGTACAAAGTGAAAACTGTAAACGACATCTCTGAAACCGCTCGACAGAATTTGGTTGAAATTGGCAGGGATGATCCTTGGGAGAACCTTCACAAAAATTGCTTAAATAAACTTGATCCATATAGAACTCTGGTTGCCATGGCAACGGAAAGAAAAAAAAGAAGAAAACTCTAAAAATCATCTCCTTCAAAACTACTGGCCAGATATAAAAGTATATAGTGAAAACTTTAAAAGACTGCTGCTCCAAAAACTACTGGCCAGATTTTAAAATGTTTTGGCACAGATGTTCTATGGGTAACCCTCTAGTCCAGTGGTAATCAGGTGAGCGATATAGGGCCATCATGGACCTCCTACACTGTTGTTCCAGGCTATTGTTGTTGTGGCAGCTATTGTCCTTGGACTGGTTCTTGGATTGAAAAAGGCTGCAGACGACAAAAACTATGCAGCTGCACAGATTCACAGCATGGTGATAAGACGTCAAAAAGTACCGCTTCTCCAACCATGACATCAGCAGGGTTGTCGACAACGCCAGCAGGAATAACAAGTCATCCAGAAGTAACGTTAAATAGTTCCACTGAGTCGACATCTGGAACATCAGCAACATCATCAACTAACAGCCCTGATTCTGACTGGATGTCTCATTCATGTGACAGACCAGCAGAAACACAACCTAAATGCCCATGGAGGTAAGCCTTTTAGGTACTTAAACTGACTTATTTAAAGTTGATTGGAAACAAGTTTTTTACAACCTATATTACTTGCTCTATTAATGGTTCCTAGGTTGAACCAGTACTTTGCTTCTACAACTTAAGTTTGTTAAGGTGATATAAACACCTATTATATAATAAACTATTCTTATCAGCTAGCTCCATTTCATTTTCTTCAGAACCTCTCTCTCTTTTCCTAAATCTTTTTAAAAGTTACGGCTTCTTTTTTATTCACAAAAAATGGTACTGGTTTGGCACCATTGCTTGGCACTCGACAAACAAGCAGTAGGGCCCTTTTTGCTTTTTGGTTGTCTGCCATCAAATTCAAACTTTAGAAGCCTTTGATGAATGCATGTAGCAACTTTGCACTTTGATGTGTTGTTATAGGGCCTATAACCAAATCACATTACCTCTCTGAAAAGTTTTACAAGAGTTATGGACCCTTTTATTTTTTTATTCAAAATTTAGAAACATTCCTTGCCAGTCCTTTGGTAGAGAATCCATCTCTTGTCAAAAGCATTTTCTCTCTCTCTCTCTCTCTCTCTCAAGATTCAAGCTAGGTTTATCATCTGGTTTGAAATTTTTTTTAATGTTGTACATTGATTGTGAAAACAGTTTTACAAGTCTTTGTACAAATATAACAGATTTTAATTTCATTTGCAGTAAAATCTATGAACAAATGTTACACGAGAGAAAGGAAAATAGCCTATATTGGGAGATTAATAAGTTGTATCATCTGTAAAGTCAGTGCTTGGAATTGAGTAACTGGCATTGTAAAAATTTAGCTGCTAAAAGAATTGGCACCTAATGGTACAGTGGAATCATACCAGTCTGCAGATCCAAAGTTTGTGGGTTCAAACCCACCATAGGGGCAAATTTCTTTCATGACCTTTCCAGGCACAAAGTACTGGTCCAACCCAGGAAACATTAGGAAGGATTAACATGAATTGTAAGAACTTGTTCCCAATCAACATATACAATGTATATAGATAATTAAAAAAACATTGCATATAAATTTTATTCTAGCTTGTAAGTGTGTTTGATATTGGTTTAGTATTGCTTCTTTTATACCTGTTGTACCTGAATGATAACAAAAACAATAAACATTTTCTGTGTTACTTTTAGAATTGAAATTTATGGTCTCTCCTTTTGGAATGTCAGGTGACTCAGTGGCATATTTTCTAGTTTATGATTATACTGCTTGTACTTTCAGCCGCAACCCATTACTTTTGGTTTCTTGGATGGATTTAGAGCAGAGTACCTTTTGCGCAATAAAACACCAGTTATTGAAAAACTTCGAACGTGTGGAGTTCACACTCCTTTCATGAGGGCAGCATATCCAACCCTAACGTTTCCGAATCACTACACTATTGTAACAGTAAGTGTTCTTCATAAAAAGGAAGATACATTTTGATGGATTTAGAATTTATTTGAATAGTGTAACAGAAATCTGTATTTGTTCCAATTCAAAACATAAATATTAGGAAATTTCTTGGAAAAAAAATGATATTATATAGATATTGTAATCCAAATAAAAACACCCTGATATCAAGGTCTGACTTGATCTGAATATATCTTTGATAAATATCAATTGACTGAACTTTAAATGGTAAATGAAACAATGGATTTTTCTCTGCCATGCAGATTGTATACTACTGTATAACAGAGGAAACCCTAATCAGACAGTTTGATCTGGGTCTTCTCTGTTTGCCAATGTATCAAAATGAGCCTATGTGAGGTGAATGGTTAATCTTACTGTTGTTTGGAGTTAGCATTTCTGTATATCCTTAATTTACTTATTCTATTAAATATAATCATAAAGCATTTTCACAGTATACATGTCCTGTAAATAACTTCACAATGAAAGGCTTCACCTTTTAAAAAAGAATTATATGCCTTAAAAATAAACGTTTTGTATTTCAATGTTTATATATCTGATTACAATTAAATGTCATATTGTGACATCTAGTTCATTAAAGTTGGAAGTGGAAGAAGACCCCAGGAAACTTACCAAATGACATCTTGAAGGCTTCCTCACATGAAACCTTACAAGTATCTAGATCAGCGATGAGACACTGAGTGACCATGTTAGTCAGAGACCCTCACTGCTCAGCCTCCTGTATGAAATGATAAATAAAACTGATGCCAAATTTGGTGTAGACTGACAATTAAGGTTTCTGTCCTTAATTCTTTTAATTTTCATTGACATTGAAAATCACCTACCTATATATGCTGCAGTTTCATCAAAATCTTGCTTAACCATGTCATTTTGGACCATGTCATAAATATGAAAAAATATTGACAAATGAAACTTTTTCTTCATATAGACACATTTTGATGCCTTGAAGGAAAGCTCTGTCTACCGGTAATCAGGGTTAGCTCCTACAATATCACATCTCAAATTCAACCTAGTCTGCAAAAAAATCCATTGTTTTATTTACCGTTTCAAACTCAGTTAATTCATATTCACTGGGTTATAAAACTTGTACATGTATGAATATTCATGAGGTAAAGGGTTAATTGGTATAAAGATTTAGTTGTACTTTTGAGTTCAATTATGAAAAACTGTATACTGTTCATGTGTTCATTTTCCATTTCTAGGGTTTATATCCAGAATCCCATGGGATTGTGGGTAACAGCATGTACGACCCTCACATCAATGCATCATTTTCAATGGGAGGGAATGAAAAGTTCAACCCAAAATGGTGGGGAGGTGAACCGGTAAGTTTTTCTGTGTTATTCGTGATACACATTCTGATGAACCTATCAGTAGATACTAGATGGATGGACAATTAAATTAATTACTATTTTGTGGGTGGAAGAAACTGAGTAAATGAAAATCACAACCGACAAAATAAATTCAGTAATTACTTTAACCTGTACGAAAATTTTCCATCTGTTAATTTGAGACGGAATTTACAGAGTCATTCCCCCCCAACAATTTGAAGATTCCGCCAGGAAATGTTAGTTATAGCAAATAAGGTATCTGGGGCAGATTCCAGGCGGAAATGGGGTGGAATTTGGGGCGAAATTTGTAAATGAGGCAGAATGATTTTCCAGGCGGAAATTTAGGCCTGGGGCGGAATGACTTTCCAGGCGGAATTCACAGGGGCGGATTCCAGGCAGAAACGAGGCGGAATTTGGGGCAAAATGTAAATGAGGCAGAATAATTTTCCAGGCGGAAATTAAGGCCTGGGGCGGAATGACTTCCAGGTTGAAATCACAGGGGCAGATTCCAGGCAGAAACGAGGTTGAATTTGGGGCAAAATGTAAATGAGGCAGAATAATTTTCCAGGCGGAAATTAAGGCCTGGGGCGGAATGACTTTCCAGGTTGAAATCACAGGGGCAGATTCCAGGCAGAAACGAGGTTGAATTTGGGGCAAAATGTAAATGAGGCAGAATAATTTTACAGGGAAATTGGCTTGAGGCAGAATGGCTTTCCAGGCGGAATTTGCAGGGTAGGATTCCAAGAGGAAATGGGGCAGAAATTTGGTTTGGGCAGATTCCAGTGGAATTTAAGGCAAAATTAAGATTACTGTAAACAGTACGCCTTGAAAATGTTTCCCTCCTGGAACTGCTTCAACCAATTCTGCTCCATAGCAGCTGAAACTTTACAAATCACAAAAAATATGTAATTATTATATTTAATGGCAAATTGATTTATACAGCATCATCAAATATTATTAATATACCAAATTTATATGAAATAGTTTATTAATACACCAAATTTATATGACATAGCTACATGATTAATAAGAAAAAGTTTAATATTCAAGAAAAAAGCAAATTCCAAACATAAATTCATTTAACATTTGAATGAATTCATTTCTTTAAAAAAAATCAAATCAATCAGTAAAGACAATGAGCTTTTGTTCTGACATGTCCATTCAATTAAATTGTCTAATTCACCAATCCATGTGTAAACTAGGTCAGTAATTAAGTTGTTTTCTTGCAGAAGTACTTTGTTCTGTTACTATGCTGTTCAAGGTTTTATCAGGAAAGGCCACTCCAGTATTTACACCATGAATTGATGTATTCTGAAAATAGAAATTTAAACATCTTGATACATTGTAGAATATTTAAAAGTTAAAACACTCTGGAGTTATGGTCATAAACATAATTTCCAAATTCCAAGTAGTTTTCTCTCAAACAAAATCAGCTTTTCTGATATTAAATAATTGAGTTTGAAATTAATGGAATCTGACTGTTATATAGACAATGACATAAACTCAAAACTCAAATAAATACCGCAGTCAAAGCCTCATAAGGTGAACACACAGAACATACAGCAGTAGTATTACAATTATTTGAAAAATGGCATATAATAAACAGAATTTCTTTTTTAATTCTACAAAACCTATTATCCTTAAAAAATCAAACCTTTAAGTTTTAATTAATTAACAAAAAATAATTGGTGTTGTGGATACTAGTAATTCATTACTGACTGAAGAAGTAGGTTCTAAAAAAACTTAATATGCCACATAGTTAATTGTTAGCTCAGTATCTATTGTGTCATACATCTTAATCTTTATCTTTATTTCCTCCACATTGGAGATTCCAACAACATAGTATAAACATTCATGACAATACATTATATCGAACAATTATGCAACATGGAAAGGACAAAAAGGAAAATAGAAAAGAGAGAGAGGTGGGGTGGAGATTGAGAGAGAAAGGAGTTCAGACATAAGATAATATCTAAATCCCTTACAGACAGATAAGAGACTTATAACCCTGAATCATCTCCATTTACCCAATGCTAATGACATAAAATGTCTTTTTGATATGAAATTAATTTACATATAGTCATTTATTTTAATTGATTTATACAATATAATGTTATATTACACTACAGCTCTGCATGAATATTGTTTTGCTGCTATTCACTACTGAATTTATATATCATTCATTAAAGGATTAACACTGATTTATTTTTGCTGGAAATTTGTAAGAAAAATATTTTTTCTGAAGGCAATTTTCTGCCCTGAGCACTTCAGTTTTCCAACTCAAAGTGAAAACCAAAGTCAGAAAATCAGCCTCAGAAATTTTCTAAGTATGAAATTCTGCCCAGGTCTAAATTCCACCTGGAAATTTTGATGAATTCCGCCTGGAATAAAGTCTACAGAATGGTCAGTTATGGGCAGAATTTTGTTTTCCACCTCCTGTCCATCTGGAAAAGGCTGTTTTTGCCCCTATTCCGCCTTATTTCCGGGCGGAATCTGCCCCAAAATTTTGTACAGGAACAATTATTTCAGTTATACTGTAGTAATTTTGTACATGTATATGAAAAACAAGTAAGAAGATCCTATGCAGCTAATAAAGTATTGGTCAGAACTACAGATCTTTAGCATGATATCCCCAAAACATGAGTGCATGGAAAATGCATACTGTGGAATCCTCTGATGGAGTCACCTATGAATAACAAACAAAGCAGACTGACTCTCAGAACATGTCAAGACAGTGGACAGCTAGAACACAGATCATAGCTGCAAATGTTATACAACATGGTCACAAGACATGAAATCAAAGCTCCGATAGTGCTGAGAGAACAGCGTTTTTAATGTCAAGATGTTGCATATATTTTTATTTTACAGCAAATTTGATAACGAGGATCAAATTTTCAAAGCTATGACAATTAATTAAGTCAATAAACCAACTTTGACAAGAAGAGTTGAACAGAAGTTTTGTTTTAACGGAGAGGTTACAATAAGCACATTGCCCCTCTTTCTGTCTTTCTCTCTATTTCCTGCAGATTTAATGATTAAGATAAATAAACATATTTAAATGGAAAGAGCGCAATATAAAACAACACACTTTCTTTCTATTATTTATGTATGGTATCTTTTTTTTTCATTTTATTTATTATATAATTGTTCAACTGGAACAAGATTAAATATTGCAATACAACAGCAAAAAAGTCATCCAGCAGGATTTGAACCTGCAACCTAGCCTTTGATTATAACCCTTAAAAAGGAAATCATCTGAGCTCTAAGGGTAAATGCTTCAGTGACATGAAAGTTTATAAAATTTATATATAATTTCAACTATGAAATTCCAGTCAACTAAGACATCTATATTCTTGATATATGTGACTTGATTGCGATTTACACAAAGTGCTAGGATGAGCTTTTGAGATCAGTCGTTGGTTTGTTATCGTCATCAGCAATTGCTTATGAACACTCTAGATGCCACATTTTTTTACCCAATATTCATGAACTTGGTCAGTTTGTATGTCCCCATGATAAATCATATGAGTCTGAAATTGGGTCATGTGGAGTTAAAATGTAGGCCCTGAGAATGTGTAAATAAATACAAAATTTGTGAGCACTCTAGAGGCCACATTTTTGACCAAGCATCATGAAATTGGTTAGGATGGTCATATTTAATGAAGTCTAGATAGAGTTAATATTGAAACTATGTCAAAAAGTAGGTCACCATGGCAAATCTCAGAAAAAAAACTAGTAAACTTTCTAAAGGCTACATTTTTGGCCCAAACTTCATGAAACTTGATCAGAATGAGTGTCTACATTTAATCACAGATGAGTTAACCCTTTCCCTCATAGAGTAAACTGTGAAAAGACCTATACGAACAGCATAAAACCAGATCAGCCTGCGAGTAACTCGCAGGCTGATCAGGTTTTATGCTGTTCGCTGCTCCTCAGTGGTCTGGAAATGAGGTTTTGTAATTAAATTTGGTAAGGTTTAACTGTGGTTTTCTGCAGATCAGGCTTTATGTGGTACCTATTGAGTGCATCAAAATGAGTCTATATGAGAAAAAGGGTTACAATTTGGGTAATGTGGGGTCATTGCAAAATATTTTGCTTAATCTTCATCAAAAATGCCAATCACAATATAACATCATAATGCCTTTAACATTAAACTTATTTCATTGAGCGACCTAGGACCATCATGACCCTCCTGTTTATTACAGTTTTCTAAACTAAACATGCTATCTGCAGTATCAATCATTAAAACATTTCATTTCAGTTTTGATTTTCATATTTAAATTAACATGAAAATTAACATTGCTTAGTGATAAGACAGAAAATAAAATTTTGAACTATACTATATACTATTTTGCTAAATATAGCCGATGTTGTCTGATGCAAAAATGTGCACTACCATTAAATAGAGTTGTAAGCAAACAAAATAGTTACAAATACAGTATTAATTGACAGCAGGTGTATGCTCATTTGGTGCATATATAACATTATTGCATCTAACTATTATGTCATTAATTGGCTTTGCTGTATATCTTTAGCTGTGGGTTACTGCCAAGAAGCAAGGGAGGAAGACTGCATCATACTTCTGGGTTGGCAGTGAAATGAACATTTCAGGTGAGTAACATTTAACCCATCGTCAAAAACCCACGGTATATATTCTGTTATCACTTCTGTATAAACTGTGGGATTTTCAGCTAGCAAAACCCTTTTTCATTAATATTAATCACCTACTTGCTGACATTTAAATCAAGCATAGTATTTTGAATACTCTTTGTTGAAAAGCTGCATGATTGTTCCCACAAGATAAACTGCAAAGCTAAGGCAAGGAGCGTGATGTCTCCTCTACATGGTACATCGAAGCTAATTTTTAGAATCCTGCACTATTTCATTGGTCAAATGATCCTGCTGTCTCTGCCACAGATTCAATGGGATGCCTAATTAACAATTCCTAAGGATGAAGTATCCAATGGTAGATTAAGAAGCAACGGATATTGAGCAATATGGGTTTTCAGTATGAACAAATCAGCAGATTATGCAGCCTTACTGATAACAGATCATACAAATTGACTTGCCACCTTAGAGGGTATATTGGCTTAGGGTTTAAATTCTGGTAATTATAAAAAAAACTACAAGAAATCTGCAGGAAGCACTGTTGTAACTGCATGGTAAAGCAATTAGCCACAGAAAATGAGGTATGATGGGACAAGAACTTTTTCAGTATGCTTGATAATAAGGAAAATAACTTGCTCAGTTATATCCCGTTCACACAGTAGCACCTGTCATTAACCCATTACCACACACTTGCTCAAGTTTGGTAGGTTATAAGGTTGGTTAGCATTAGTACTTTATCAAAATGTTTCAAAATGGTGTCCAATGACCAGCTCGATGAGGAGGAGAACAACTTTTATTCCAAACAAAACAGCAAAAGGCAATATTTGAGATAGGTTTGAAATTGCACAAAGAAAGAAACATAGCATATGAAGCCTGTTTTATCAAACAAGGTGTTTTTCACAATTTCTAAGCTGAAAAGGGGCCATTACTATGTAAAATAAATATGGATATTGCTGCAAAATTACGGATTTTACCATAAGTCAAATTTGGCCTTCCTTTAATGATATATTTAATGTGTTCCTAAAATTAATCAAATCGATTTAGTCTATGGTGAGTTATGGATTGGACAAGGTAAGTTGAAAAGGGGCAATAACTTTGTCAAAAATGAAGTGAGAGATACCATTTTTGAATATGACTGATCTAACAGCCCTACTCTACATTCCTAACAAATATCAATTTTGATAAAACTTTACAGGAATGTTCCTTGGGTGAAGATCTTCCAAAGTTGTTCATTGGTTCCGGCCCATTGCATATCTGGGTCACAGGAGCTAAAAACAGAATTTTAAAAGTGAAATCTTTAAATGTCTTCTTCTCTAAAACAGCAGGGCCTAGGGCTTAGGTATTTGGTATGTGGCATTGTCCTTAGGACCTCTACCAAGATTGTTCAAATCATGGCCACTGGGTCAAAATTGACCCCGCCCTAGGGGTCACTTGATTTTAAATAGACTTACATAGGAAAAACTAGAAAAAAATTCTTGTCAGAAACCATAAGGCCTGGAGTTTAGATATATGGTGTGTAACATGGCCTAGTAGACTTCTACCAAGTTTGTTCAAATCATGGCCGTGGGGTCAAAATTGGTCCCGCCCCAGGGGTCACTTGATTTTACATAGACTTATATAGGAAAAACTGGAAAAATCTTCTTGTCAGAAACAACAAGGCCTGGAGTTTAAGATATTTGGTTTGTAACATGGCCTAGTAGACTTCTACCATGTTTGTTCAAGTCATGGCCGTTGGTCAAATTGGCCCCACCCCAGGGGTCACTTGATTTTAAAGACTTATATATAGGAAAAACTAGAAAACCAGAAACACAAGGCCTGGAGTTTAGATATTTGGTGTGTAACATGGCCTAGTAAAACTTCTAAGAATTTGTTCAATCATGGCCGTGGGGTCAAATTGGTCCCGCCCTAGGGTCACTTGATTTTAAAATACTTATATATAATCTCAAAAACTTATAAGAAACAATAAGGCCTGGAGTTAGATATTGGTGTGTAACTGGTGGATCCTCAACCAAGTTGTTCAAATCATGGCCCTGAGGTCAAAATTGACTTATTAAAGCTGTGACCTTCAAAATTTGGATGGCAGGTACAGTTTTTGTGTGGAATTTAGATGATCTTGCTGTAATTCTGCATGGATTATTTATTCAGTATGACTCATAATACTATAATATGCAATGAAGGTAATGTTTCTCAGGTGAGCTATTCAGGGCCATCTTGGTCCTCTTGTTCATTTACTTTCAAGATGTAAAGTACTAGTCCAACCCAGGAACCATCGAGACAGATTAATATTAGTAGAAAGAATTTATTTCCCAATCAACATAAAATAAATTACTTTAAGTAAAGTTAAGTGAATCTCATATTCTGTATCACTGCATTGAAAACCATTTCCTTTGAGAGCTTATAGATTTATAGAAAGTGTTCAGAAACCTTGGGTGTCTGTCACAAAATCTTGTGTGACATGTTACTCCATAAGTATTTCTGTCATAGTATTGAAATTTTACTGGAAGGCATATCTATATGGGAACTTGTAAGCTGTACGCAAAGGATTTTAACTTTGCTGTCATACGTTTACAGCAGAACTATTGACTCTGAAGTTAGAATGTGTTCAAAACTATGTCTTGTATATCTCCCCAAGTATTTCAGTTTGGGTACTGTAAAGGTATATAATAGTGCACTAAGGGTTTTAACTCCACTGTCATCCATTTAAAACAAAACTATTGGTCCTGTACTAAGAATATACAAAAAAAACCTTGTGTTACCTTTCTTTCCCAATATGTTTCAGTTTGGGTCTTGAAATTTACCGGTAACAGGAAAGTATATCAGCATGTGATCCAATAATGAGAATAGATCTTTCATCTATTAAAAGAATTTAGTTGATATTATTTTTTGTATATCAAAATAACTTAAAATACATGTACACTTATATTGATAAATAATTTCTTATACTCACAAATGTATCTTTCTCATACATTCTATATGGACCAATATAACATGGCATATGCATTTCGAATTAAAGGTTTCATATGATTTTTTCAGGATATCAACCGGATTACTGGAAGCCATATGATGGGTAAATACTGAACTGAAATTGATTGACTAGTCCCGGTGGCCGAGTAGTTAGAATGTCTGCCTCAGAATCGAAACATAAAAAAATGGTGTTGGTATAGCCCCCTTGCTTGGCACTCAGCATATAAGGGTAGTTCCAGGACTGGTTGGCTTGGTGTCAGGATAATGTGACTGGGTGCGGTATTATGCCACATGTCTACGGCATGATACTGCAGTGTGACAGCACTATATCTGTCTCAAGTAGACATTGTCTCCAAATGACTGAAATACTGTTGGTGGGACGTTAAATCCAATAAACAAACAAACAGAATTTATTGAGTCTCACAGATATAAACTGAGTTTTGTTATCCATCAGTTTGAAACCAGTTATATATATTTTTTCCATTTCTAACTGAATAAGTACACAGCCTGTCTGTCCCTTATCCCTTTCCCTCATATAGACTCATTTTGACGCACTCAGTAGGTACCACATAAAGCCTAATCTGCAGAAAACCACAGTTAAACCTTACCAAATTTAATTGCAAAATCCTCATTTCCAGACCACTGAGGAGCAGCTAACAGCATAAAACCTGATCAGCCTGCGAGTTACTCGCAGGCTGATCTGGTTTTATGCTGTTCGCATAGGTCTTTTTATGGTGTCCTCTATGAGGGAAAGGGTTAAATGCTATTATCTTACTTCTATATGGTTAAAAGGCAAGCAGCAAATCTAAAAATTAAACCTCTGTGATGTTTCAGGTTTGCTTTAAAACAAACATATACATGCATATTAAACTTTTTTTCAAAGATAAATTAATGATTAAAAGAACAAAATTGAAGCATGCTTGTAGATACTACCTTTACACTGGTTCATTGAGTAAAACGTGTGAGCTAGATAATAGTGTAACCTCTCTGTCTCTCCAGCTCAGTGCCATATGAGGAGCGGGTGGACACTGTGCTGAAATGGCTATCTATGCCAGACAGTGAGAGGCCGGACTTCATGACTCTGTACATGGACGAACCGGACCATACTGGACATGGTCATGGACCAGACAGCCCAGAGGTGAGAGGATTGCTTGAAACATATGGGCCAATGAAATGCACCAGTCAATGTTTTGTCAAATGGTGAGAGATGGGGGGTGCTCATATATGTGCTTCAGAAAAGCCTTATGTGAGGCTGCATATTTTTTTCAGACTTTGTGATTTTTCTTCTCAAGAGGTTAAATTAGACCTGACAGCATTTTCCATCTATCATTTATGGATATGTTGGAACAATACTGACCCAGGAATAATATCAAGAAATATCTTTTTAAAAAAAGATGAGGCATTGATAGGGATAAAGCACACCATCCTCCATTGAAGCAGACTATGATAAACTGCAGGTACTTGTAACATTTGTAAAAACTACTTTATATTTATCAAGAAACTGTAATTCAGTCAGAATACTTTTTAAAAAAATTAAATGAGTTCGAAGTGTTTGTTTCAGCTAGTTTCATCTCAACAAACAATGGTACGTAACTTTTTTCCATATAGGAATATCTACCAATGAAAATTGTTAAAAATACTCATATACAATATGAATATATATTATATACAGCAATAAAATACATGTCTTATGTCATCATCCATATGTAATTCAAAAGTTAAGTTAGATAGCTATGCCATAAAAAAATGGCTTCAGGGACAGGATTTAATCTGAATTCAAATAGATGAGTTTTGACAGAGCAGAGACGAATCCATTTTAGGAGCTGTCTGATCAGGGTCTGCACTGTTTGCTTATACAATACTGTAGCTCATGTTCTACTGTGTTTGCATGGCAACGAAAATTTCAATTTCTATTTACCATTTATTAAAGTCAAGTTAATATTAATCAAGTCATTATCTTGTGTATGAATTACTCATGAGGTTATGGGTTTAACAACACATATTTTGCAAAACATCTGATTTTACTGAGTGTACTAGATGCAATCTCCCTCCCACTCAATAATACAATATTCATGTTTTGTTTTGATTTTGCAACTTGAGTTTTAGACCAAACGTAAAGTGATCTTGCCATTTCCAAGAACAGGTGACAGTGTATGTACTTTGTTATTGAAAAGGTCATGACCGACTTATTAAATATCCAGAATTCTGTCTCTCATGATCACTTAGCTGTACTTATGCTTTAAGTATGATAATTGCTATATCATATATCTATAAGTTGTTTAATTGACTTATCAATGAACTATTTTTGAGAGGGAAAATAATGTCATATTTTAGAATGAACTTGATATATACAGTCAACATCGTACATGCGACCACCTGTATTAAACAATTATTTTATTAAACAATCATTATAAATCCCGCCCGAACGTTTTTACTATATAAATTTATCCCATTAAATGACATTTTTATTATGCGACCAGTGACCACATAAATCACGTAAGATGATGTGCAAAATCAAATTTTTTTAGCAACCCTGTTTGATTCCCTTCGGACATTTTTGCACGTTTCTAATTATCGAGTATGTTGGAGCATTGGTATTATCCATCTTTAACGCTTCCGAACAAACAATAATTCCGGTCATAAGTGCTCACCTGAAACCGATATTGTTTTTACCACGCATGACTGCATCATATGCAACTAAATTCTAAATTGCTTTTGGTCAGTATAGTTCCTGGTTCCCATTTCAACAAATTCTAATCATAACAAAAGTGAAACCATCCTTCCAAATGCCAAATGCCTCGGATTTTGGTAAAACAATATTTGGGAAGAAGGTAAATTAATACTTCCGTATGCAATCCTTACCATTGATTATTTGTACTTATATGTATGTACATTGCGTCTTATGATACACGACTAGGGGGCACGCTGGAAATAAAATCGAGGGTTATGGGATATATGTTAGAGATATGAGGAAAGGTCATTGCTAAATAATATTGATTCTTGAAAATATCCCAATGCATCCATAAATTCAATGTCAAATTAGTTTTTGCAAAGAACACCAAATGCAAGCCTCAGCCAGTGGACCAAGGTATTATTCCATCATAACAGTTAAAATGTCAAAAGAAATTACAAAAAAATAATCATGTTGATGTTCTTTGATATTAAACAACGAAACATTTTGTAGTTTACATTGTATTCATGTTGTAATATAATTTTATGATACAATTTAGCATACAGTTTGTACATGTATGACTTGTTTGCCTGGATTTCCAAAAATATCTATTAAAGACCATTTCATTAAGCGACCACTTTTTGACAGTCCCTTGAGCGGTCTCTTAATACAATGTCAACTGTATGTATAAACTCTTCAGGTGGAGGCCATGTTGGGGCGGGTGGATTCAGTGATACGGTACCTGATGGACAGTCTGTACAAGAAAAAACTGGATGAGTGTGTCAACCTTATCATCCTGGCTGATCATGGTATGGCATCCATTGTGTTGATGACCTTATACAGGATGAGATCATGGGGCAACTGTGGTCGAGTGGACTTACTGTCACTTAGTCTTTTGAGTCCATGCCCTTTGTTGTGTTACCTGCTGTAAGCAGAGGTGACACATAGAGATCACTTTTCCATCGTCCGTCTGTCTATCCATCCATCCTTCAGTCTGTCTGTCACACTTTTTCCGCAGGTGACACACGTGTTCCAGAGAACACTCTTGTGCTTGAAATTAAATATGATAGAGACTTCAGATAGTATATATGATAAAATATATGTAGGCATTATTAGGATGTTTGAATTTGAACCTGAGAATGTACTTTTGCATTTTTCAAGATCATGGGGTCTGGTCACTCACATATTCATGTGAGGTAGTAGTTGAGTTGTTTCCCTTGTGCATTGGAGGACAGCTGGAACTGAAACACTGTCAGGGCAATAATAAACCTAAAATTAAATAAAATTAGAAAACAAAGTAAAAAAATGACCATTGTGACCAATATAAAACTTGCAGGCTGATCAGGTTTTATACTGTCCATTACTCATTTGTTTGTAATTATTCATTTTTACATTGATTGAGGAACAAGTCTTTACAACTCAGTGTTTTTTTCACTTTGTGGGGAAAGGTATCCAGGCCCACGGGAGGGGGGAAAAAGTGCACAAACAAACTAAGAGGGGATTTCTTCTACTATGTATAATGTAGGTGTTTTATTGTATTTTATTCTTATTTAATGATGTTTTATTGCATAAATGAATAATAAGAATAATAATATATCATCTTTGAACAGTTTTATTAAAAAAAAGATATTTAAAAATGACACTGCAACAGTGAGTCCATGCACACAATATGGTATGTAAACTGTCATGATCATGGAGTGGGGAAAATGTAAAAAAAAAAAATGGGGGAAAATTATATATTCCAGGCAGTGGGTATGCCTCCTATATTCTCCGAATATTTTGACCAAAAAAAACACTGCAACTTATACTTATCCCTCTGGATGTTACTTGGATGGGGTCAGTATATTAAACCTTCAGGTGGGCAGTCATGTACATTACCACTGGACCATGGTGCCCTGTTGAGGATACCATTGAGATGAGAAAGTAACACTATTAAACCTATTCAAATTGAGAATTTCTTTTCAGTCTGGTCAATGTGTTTATGGTTTTATAGTAACCTATCTTAGTCACAGAATTTTGATATTCTGTAATGAGTAAATCTATAATGTAATAATATATTTATAATGAGTAAGCAACAGACTTTCTTTGTGAACTAAAGGAATCATTGTGAATGTTTTAATTCTGTAATGAGTAAATCTGTAATGTAATAATATATTTATAATGAGTAAGCAACAGACTTTCTTTGTGAACTAAAGGAATCATTGTGAATGTTTTAATTCTGTAATGAGTAAATCTGTAATGTAATAATATATTTATAATGAGTAAGCAACAGACTTTCTTTGTGAACTAAAGGAATCATTGTGAATGTTTTAATTCTGTAATGAGTAAATCTATAATGTAATAAATATATTTATAATGAGTAAGCAACAGACTTTCTTTGTGAACTAAAGGAATCATTGTGAATGTTTTAATTCTGTAATGAGTAAATCTTAATGTAAAATATATTTATAATGAGAAGAAGTTTTTTGTGAACTAAAGGAATCATTGTGAATGTTTTAATTCTGTAATGAGTAAATCTTAACATGATAAAATATTCATAATGAGAGAGCAAAGGTCTTGCTCTGTTAACCTATAGGATCATGGTAAATTTATTTCTGTTTGACATGCTCATAAACAAAATTTATCTTATTTTTACGTTTGTACACTCATGTGCTAAACAATGGATTGAAATTGTATTTCTGTTTCACATTATGGAATGAAGGAGTGTACTGTATTCGAGTGATTCTCATTCACCCTCCTTTAACTCTAATATTATAGTTAAGTGCTGATAGTTCACAAGTGAGATTCTGAGTGCTTCCTTATTGTTACAAAAGGTAGCTTCAGATATTATATTGGCATAGTTGGGGGTCAAGGTCAAAGTTGCTGTTACTAAAAATAAGAAAACTGGGACTCTGTGTGAGTCACAGTTATGAAGAAGTTTGTATTGTGAAATTGAGAACATGACAAAGAATTATGGCTAGGGTGTTAATCACCTTCAGCAATATCCTTTGTACTTTGTACAGTGCACTCTGACTATATATACACTTCTTACCAATGTAAGTATATAAGTTGCACATCTTATATATTTTAGTTAATAATGAGTAATATTTGATGTGTTTTAGTCATGCCGTGTCCGTTATACAGCTCTAAAGGTTCAATTTGTTTAGTTCTATTCAAACTTGACAAGATCTGAACCTTGAGAAAAACCAACAAAAGCTCTAGTCAGAAGGTGTTCAGTATTCTCAGAATGCATGGTAGTAGCATTGCATGTGTTGTACAAAGCCATTTTTTGCACTAAGAATACAAAATTACAAATACATTGACTTGAACATGTATGATATAATGTTACCCCAGGGATGGAGAAGACGTCCTGCGAACGCCAGGTGGCGCTAAAAACATATGTTAAAGACATTAACAAGATGCTGTCGTATTCAGGGACCACTGGGTATATACACACCCAGTTTGAGAAAAATGGCAAAGTCGTAGTACAAAAAGATAATGGTAAGAGAAAATAATTTTCAGAATTTAATATCGTTCAATGGCTTAACAAGGTATAAAAATGTATATAATGCATGGAAAATTATAAAAATTTGCAAGGAATCATCCTGAGATGATGCTCAAGGTTCAAGCAAAAAGAAATCTGGCTCAAAAGTTCTCCTTGGGTGTTTTCTTTTTCCTATTTTTCTGTCCATCAAGTCCCTTGCCCTTTCCCTAGAGTAAATACAGTAGAACCTTGCCAAACCGAACATCATTAAACCAAATTCCTCGCCATTTATTTAAGTTTATTTTCAGTTCCGATTTCTTTCCTTCTTATTTTAACTAAAAATAAAATGTTTAATCTGAATTTCGCTATTTCGATTTTTTAGCTATTTCGAAGTAAAAATCCCGGTCCCGAGGTTGCAATTCATGTACATTTTTCAATTTTTCTTTTGAAGTCAAGTTTCATAAATTTTCGTGAACTAATTATCGTCCTTATTATCAGTCGTATCCGGGTCAGTAACCAAGATGGCTCAGGCAAGTTTTTCACACATTTTTTCGAGATTGGGTTGGGCAACGTGTGTCCCACCAGAAATGTTGATTATTGCTAATCAATGTCTGACAAGTTACATAATATGCACGTGCCAGCAGATAAACCCAGGTGTCAGATCTTTAGTACATTCCATATCATCGTGTTTGTCACCTGTATGCAACGCTACCTGAAGCAGCAGATCAACGGTAAAAATATGTATCATTTTTTACATGGTAGAATGATTATGTTCATCAGAAGCATCTAAGTAGATCATGATATATTTTCATTGCTTTTCATAACTTGCAAATAGAATATATGTGGTATAGGTGGTTTTCACGGCATAGCGATTTCCACAATATGCACCAGTAATGAAAACGCAGACATGCACGCTCACAAACTGAAATTTCCATTGGATTTTTAATCTGAATAATTGTTATTTCGAAGTTTTCAGCTTGGTCCCAAGGACTTCAATTTAACAAGGTTCTACTGTAAAAGATGTCCTTGTCTGACGCGTCTTTGGCATTTGACCATTCAGTTGCACAGATGCCATTGCAATGAGCAACTTAGGGTTTGTTTGGTGCCAAAAGGTCACCATTTAACCAAGTAAATGGCAATTGAAATAGCTTGCCTGGGCCTGCATGGAAAATTTTAAAAAAATTGCAAGGATTCATCCTTGATGAAGCTCAAGGTTCAAGCAAGAAGAGTTCTGGCTCAAAAGTTCTCTTTGGGTGTTTTTTTCCTATTTTTCTGTCCATCATGTCCCTTGCCCTTTCCCTATAGTAAATATAAGGCGTCCTCATATGATGTGTCTTTGGCATTTGACCATTCAGTTGCACAGATGCCATTGCAATGAGCAACTTAGCACTTGTTTGGTGCCAAATGGTCGCCATTTGAACAAGTTAGGGACAATTGAAATAGCTTGCCTCGGCCTCCATCTTGTTTTATATAAAATGTAAACAAGACCTGTTTCTGGACATATAACTTGCTTTAGACAAGCAAGTTTATCATTCATTACAAGCAACATAGTCACAGTTTAAAATAAAGTTGTTTTTAATTGGTTATTATGCCCCCCTTCGAAGAAGAGGGGGTATATTGCTTTGCTCATGTCGGTCGGTCCGTAGGTCCGTCGGTCCGTTGGTCTGTCGGTAGACAAGACCTTGTCCAAGTGATAACTTAAGTTCTATTTGACCTTTAAGTCTCAAACTTCATGTGGTTGATGCTCATGATAAGTAGATGACCCCTATTGATTTTGGTGTCATTACCTCAAAGGTCAAGGTCACAAGGTCACATGTTGTGTATGTATAATACCAGACCTTGTCCAAGTGATAACTTAAGTTCTATTTGACCTTTAAGTCTCAAACTTCTTGTGGTTGTTGCTCATGATTAGTAGATGACCCATATTGATTTTGGTGTCATTACCTCAAAGGTCAAGGTCACATGTTGTGTATGTATAATACCAGACCTTGTCCGAGTGATAACTTAAGTTCTATTTGACCTTTGAGTCTCAAACTTCTTGTGGTTGTTGCTCATGATTAGTAGATGACCCCTTTTGATTTTGGTGTCATTACCTCAAAGGTCAAGGTCACAAGGTCACATGTTGTGTATGTATAATACCAGACCTTGTCCGAGAGATAACTTAAGTTCTATTCGACCTTTAAGTCTCAAACTTCATGTGGTTGTTGCTCATTATTAGTAGATGACCCCTATTGATTTTGGTGTCATTACCTCAAAGGTCAAGGTCACATGTTGTGTATGTTTAATACCAGACCTTGTCCGAGTGATAACTTAAGTTCTATTTGACCTTTAAGTCTCAAACTTCATGTGGTTGTTGCTCATGATTAGTAGATGACCCCTATTGATTTTGGTGTCATTACCTCAAAGGTCAAGGTCACATGTTGTGTATGTTTAATACCAGACCTTGTCCGAGTGATAACTTAAGTTCTATTTGATCTTTAAGTCTCAAACTTCATGTGGTTGTTGCTCATGATTAGTAGATGACCCATATTGATTTTGGTGTCATTACCTCAAAGGTCAAGGTCACATGTTGTGTACTCAAACTTCATGTGGTTGTTGCTCACGATTAGTAGATGACCCCTTTTGATTTTGGTGTCATTACCTCAAAGGTCAAGGTCACAAGGTCACATGTTGTGTATGTATAATACCAGACCTTGTCCGAGAGATAACTTAAGTTCTATTCGACCTTTAAGTCTCAAACTTCATGTGGTTGTTGCTCATTATTAGTAAATGACCCTTATTAATTTTGGTGTCAATACCTCAAAGGTCAAGGTTGCATTTGTATATATGTTTGATGACTTGGCCTTGTCCAAATAAAATTTTAGTCCTATTTCAGACTATATGTGGTTGTTCCTTATAATGAGTAGATGACCTCTATTGATTTGGGTGTCAACATCCAAAGGTCAAGTTCACAATGTCACATGTTGATATATTTTCATTATATAAATGTCGATCTTGCCCAAGTGATAACTTCTTTTTATTTTTACTCTTAAGGTCCTAACCTCATGTAGTTGTTGCTTATAAATGTAGAAAACCCTGTTTTCTAAGTTTGGATTCTTATAAATATTTTGTACAATTTAAGCACTGTCTGACTAATAACTCAAAATCTCATTGTGTCTGGTTTTTACATATACTTAATAGTAATTAATAAAGAAGACCTCTATAGACTTTAGGGGTCAGTACATTGTGTTAAGGAAGCATTGTCCAGCTGAAAACCTTTGCTTCAAATATTTTACAGTTGTTGCATATCAATAGGAATGACAATGTTCTTTCACTTAAACCTTTGTGGACTTGTGTAAATATTTCTCCAGCCCATTTATTTCAGTAAATGTTTAGTTCCACATTTTAGCACATTATATTTTCACTCAAATTTTTGAAGTTTGAGAATTTTTTGTGACAAGCCAACATTATGAAGGCAAACTCCTTGCATGTAATATAGCTATATACATATTATGGCATATGAGGGGGGCATATATGTTTCACAAACATTTTTTGTTCTTTTTTGTTTTCATGTTGCCATTGTTGCTTTTTATACCACTAGTGTCAGGATTTTTATGGAAAGGAATTTCACACTTCCTTCCATTCTGTCCAATTTAAAAAAAAAATCAGTGATAGTTATAAATTTTACCAACATTGTTCAAATTATTTAGATCCATTAAAAAACATGGCTGCCAGGGAGCAGAGCCCATTTTCCCTTATATGAATATAGTACAAATTTGAAAAATCTTCTTGGCCAAAAGTACTGACTGGATTTCAAAGTTATTAGCCCAGATGTTCCTTGTCACTCTCTACCAGGATTGTTCAAATTATTTTGATCTGTTGAAAAACAAGGTTGCCAGGGGGCAGAGCTTGTTTTCCTTATATTTATATAGTAAAAACTTCAAATATCTTCTCCTCCAAAAGTATGGGCTGGATTTCAAAGTTCAAAAATAAAATTATATGATAAATGTTTAATGATGTTATTAAGAAAGTTTTTGTAGAGAAAAAAGAACACATAAAACATAGTAATTTACAGTTTTATCTTAAAGAATCTATATAAATCTTATATAAAGATAAAGAAGTGTAATAGTATTTACACTGCACTATATAATGTCTTTCCTGTTCAAGCCCCAACAGCAGAGGAGGTGGCTGGATATTTAGACTGCAAGAACTCTCATCTTCACGCCTTTACAAGGGAGACAATCCCAGTCCGACATCACTACACCCGTAATGACCGTATTGGTAATGTTGTCATAGATATTGAGTCCTCATGGTTGTTCAGGTAATTAAACATAATAATGTGCATTCACTTACTTTATTTTATTTGTGCATCATGCCACAGCTTAAAACTTTTCATGATATATAATAAGGGCTTTACCATTATAATGTGTATGGGGGGAAGGGGCATTTTTTTAAAAAAAAAACTATGCATGGGTGGATTTCTCAAAATAAAAATGGTGATGGTGGGTGCTAAATATCAAAAACAATTCTATGGGTTGTTGTGACAAGAAACACTTTACTGCACTACTCTGCATATTATGTAAAGAAAATCACTGATTTAAAACAAAAATAAAATCAGTAAAAAGGCAGATTCATTCACCCATCATTCATATCAACTTGATCCAATAAATGATCAGCCCAATGCTTGCAGATTACTAGTTTCGTATCTAATATATAATTATATATGATTGTCGTTTGCTGACTTTGATAATTTTTCTGCTTATAAGACTGAGACCAGTTCATCATTTATGCCAAACTTATTGTTTCTTCACACCTAATGTATACACCACAATGGATAGATCAAAAATTTAAACTATAGATAGATTGTGACTTGGTCAGTGCTGTGTCAAAGAGTCATAACTCTATCTGCTCCCATTGGTGATTTATCTCCCTTGCTTATTATCTTTTTTAAATGATTTTGCACAAGGCTTCTTCTGTGACATAACAGTATGCAGGGGGTATTAATCACCTTCATTGAGAGTTCATGTTTTATTCAATCATTTTAACTATAAATATATATTTATGGTATCCAGCCCAAAGGCAAGCCGCTCCTGCCTGATGGGTAACCATGGCTATGACAACACCTATAAGAGTATGCATGTAAGTGTACAATTATTTCCCTTTCTTCCAGTGTTCATAATATTTATAGTTTTCAACCATTGTAGTGTCTTCCTTAAAAGGCTATCTTTGTTTAATTTTTGGTTACAGAACAGTAAACTGTTACTTTTTAGGATTTTAACCCTTTCGCTGCCAGGTCACTTATCATAATTTGGGGGCTTGTTGCAAAACTATTGTAACTACATATAAATAAAGAAGGATTTACAATAGTTTTGCACCAAACCCTCAAAAACTGTTATATAAACAGGCTATTTGCCAAGGAATATCTTAGAAATATCTTAGGAATTACAGGCTATTACTGTACTAGTATAGTGTGGCTGCTTCCCTTTCGCTGCCAACAGGACGGGTTATCCCATCTTACACACGGCATATTTGCCAACAGGACGGGTTTGCCTGTTTTAATGGTTTCTACATTGGAAACCTCCCAAAACAGGTGAATCTGTCTTGTTTGCAACTACTCTGTCTCATGTTTAGGACGGGTTCTTCCGTCCTGTAAGCAGCGAAAGCATTACAGATGTGGATATGAAAATAAATCTGATCAATTTAAATTTAATTTTGGATTATCATGCAGCTCTGAAACATGTGTTATTTTAATTTTTTTATTTTATTTTATAGTATTTGAATTTTCTTATTTCAATATTGTTGTTAAAAAAATCTTAAGGTAAATCATCCATCATTAAATTGTGATCATGGTCCATCAAGTGATCATTGAATTTTTATAGTAAATGCAAGCCTTTATAGGCTTTGAGCAACAAAGCCTATAACTCCAAGTCATCTGCACTGAAGTCTTTTTAAGCATTTGAAGGACCATGATTATAATATAAGAATGGATGGATTACCTTAAGTTCTTTTATTTGGTGTCCTCAGGCCCTTTTCTTGGCACATGGTCCAGGCTTTAAGCAGAATTTTGAAACGGAGCCTTTTGAAAATATTGAACTCTACGATCTTATGTCAGGTGAGAATTAAACCTCAAGTTTTACCAAATTAAATTCTAGCGTACCAGCTGAAATAAATGCTTTTCAAAGCAGGTCTGGCCCCAGGTTTTGAATATATTGAATACAGAGCTCAAACTCAAACCTAAGTATGATATTATCATGTTCATATGTTAATATTTGTTTCTAGACCAATTAAAACTGAGATATAAGAAAGGGCATAGTAATTAGTCATAATTGCTCATTCTGATCTTGTGTTCTTTACCCTAGAGTTGCTAGAGCTAAGCCCCGCCCCTAACAACGGGACCAAGGGGTCCCTCCACCACCTCCTGAGGACCCCAACTGATCTGCCCACACCGAACCCACCAGCAGAGGTTTCCCAGTGTTCCAACTCGGGACCTCCTGGACCTGTTGATAACTGTAATTGTAAAGATTCCGCTTTGGTAGGTGTTATATATTTCATTTCTTAGCTCCAATGATGTTGTAAAAATCTAAATGCATTACCAGTTTTTTCATTGTACATCAGGCTGATAAAATGTATTTGTAAAGAAGCTTTATAAAGCTTAGAGCTTTAGACTTTCCAGAAATTTAAATAAGTTTTAAAACTTAAGTTTATCAGGAACACTGATGACCTTGAAAATCACATTGCTTGTTTCTTGTTCATTGTGCTATATCTTTATGTAAAATACATTCATCTGTTAAATATCCTGAGGGCCTCTACCTCTAATTTGCAACAAGCTAAGAGTGTTATACCTCTATATTAATTTATTCATCTGCTTATTGCTTTTTGGCCTCTACCTCTCATCTGAAAGTGGCTTAGAGTGATATACCTCTGTATTATTTTATTCATCTGTTACTCACCCTGTGCCCTCTACCTCTCATCTGAAACTGGCTTAGAGTGCTATACCTCTATATTAATTTATTCATCTGTTACTTGCCCTGTGCCCTCTACCTCTCATCTGAAACCAGCTTAGATTGCTATACCTCTGTATTAATTTATGCATCTGTTACTTGCCCTGTGCCCTCTACCTCTCATTTGTAACCAGCTTAGAGTGCTATACCTCTATATTAATTTATTCATCTGTTACTTGCCCTGAATCTCTCATTTGTAACTAGCTTAGAGTGGTGAGATTTGCCAGAAATATCTTGTCTGGTATCTATTTTATCATAGCCACAGCAGATTTAGATTTGTAGTTGTTGTATTGGGGTTTACCGTCGCTGCGATAGTATTTCAATCATATGGTGACATCCAGCTAATTACAGGTGGAGGAAGACCCCGAGTACACAGAGGTACCTGGGTAGAACCACCGACCTACCGCAAGCCAGCTGGAAGGCTTCCTCACATGAAAAATCTGAAGTCCCTATCGGGATTCAAACCCACAGCGGTGAGGGGCTGAGAGATTTGTTGTCCACGAATCTAACCGCCCGGCCACGGTGGCCCCGGGTTCGAACCCTGTTGGAGGCAAGAATTCTTCATGACCTTGCCAGGCACAAAGTACTGGTCCAACCCAGGAACCGTCGAGAGTGATAAGTATAGGTTGAAAGATTTAGATCATTTTTGGTGCGCTTGTTTATCTCAATAAATTGAAGACCAACTTTGACTCTTTGCAAAATCTGTCATTTTTTTACAGCCAGTTTTTTACTTGATACCTTGTCCATTCATTAAAGCTTTATAGTCTGTGTCAAAGTGCTGTGTAGGGGTATTTATTACCTGCAGTGTTTTTTTTTTTATTCCATTTACCCCTTCAACTTTTGGGTAATTCCTTTGACAAAGGTAGACAAAATCAACTTGAAGTCTTAAAAAAATAATTGATTATTTGACTATTGGAGTTTACCATGGCTTTCAGTTATATAGCGACGTCCAGCTAACAGGTGGAGGAAGACCCCAAATGCACGGAGACATCCGGGGAGAACCACCGACCTACTGCAAGCCAGCTGGAAGGCTTCCTCACATGAAAATCTGAATGACCCTGCCGGGATTTGAACCCACGTGGTGAGGGGCTGAGTGAGTGTTAAAGTTGGCGACTGTACCCTCTTCACCACAGAGGCCCCATTAATTGATTATGTTACCAGAACAATCAAGTAACCTTTCTTTGGAAGGTCCTCATGAATGAAAACAATAATGAAAAAGGAAGTAACTCTGAAAATTTCAGGTAGGTGGATTTCCATCAAGCCCATTGTCTGGCTCATATCCATTTGGATCACCCATCATGGAGGCTGCATTTCCTGTCTGCCGGTTGCTAGGCGACCACTTTGTCACAGATTTCAGCTCAAAGTTGAAGATGCCGGTGTATACATCTTACACATTGACATCTGACCAGGTCAGTTTATTTTTTTTTTTTTTTTTTTTTTTTTTTTTTTTCATATACAGTTTATTCTCCCCGTCATTTGGTGTAAAACAGGGGTCGGGGAGGGCCATCCCCTGCAACACCTTACAAAGACATTATAAACTGTTGCATATATATGTATATGTATAGTACTGTAGTACTGTATAGTACAATACTAAATGTAAAACTATTATATATATGTATTGTATTAAGCTAAATGTTGAAATATTGCATGTATATCTATAAGTGTGAGTGTATAGTGTATCGTATCGTAAAGTGGTCCTATACATTTATCTAATATAATTGTTTAAATGAAGTAGGTACAATCTAATTACATATATGTCAAGTAAATATAAAACTGTATATGTTAAACTAGAGGGAAAGAAACAGTGGGAAAATAGAGGATAAACAAAGAATAAACATGTGAAGGGGGAACATAACGAAAAAAAGAAAAGAAAAAAAAAAAACTAGGTGCTGCCTCGGTCATTTAAAACTAATAGGTCTTTGTGATTGTTAAAGACCAGGTCAGTTTATCATCAATTGTATTAAAACTGACAATTTTATGATGTGCGCATTGCAGATCCATTATATATGTAATATATGTTTAAGAGATGATGTCTTTCACTGGACCATGTTATAACTTTATAAGATAATTAGCAAATTACAGGTTTTCTGTACATTGTTTAAGTCTTGATATATAGTAAAGACTGTCTGCAGGAAGATAGAAAAAAAGGTCACTGAACACAGGGAGTCACTATACTCAGACTGAATGCCAGTGGAAAATGTATAGATAAATAAATAGATTTTGGAAACATTTCATTAGAGGATCATAAGGCAGGGAGTCAACAAAGACAGGAGTCAATAGAAGGAGTCATATAGACAGGGAGTCACCATAGATAGGGAGTCATTATAGACAGGGGGTCACTATAGACAGGGAGTCATTATAGACAGGGAGTCACTTTAGACAGGGAGTCATTATAGACAGGGAGTCATTATAGACAGGGGGTCACTATAGACAGGGAGTCATTATAGACAGGGAGTCACTTTAGACAGGGAGTCATTATAGACAGGGAGTCATTATAGACAGGGAGTCATTATAGACAGGGAGTCACTATAGACAGAGAGTCATTATAGACAGGGAGTCATTATAGACTGGGGGTCACTATAGACAGGGAGTCATTATAGACAGGGGGTCACTTTAGACTGGGGTCACTATAGATAGGGGTGTCATTATAGACAGGGGGTCACTATAGACAAGGAGTAATTATAGACAGGGGGTCACTATAGACAAGTAGTCATTATAGACAGAGAGTCACTATAGACAGAGGGTCACTATAGACAGAGGGTCATATAACGGGCACTATAGACAGGGAGTCATTATAGACAGGGGGTCACTATAGACAGGGAGTCATTATAGACAGGGAGTCATTATAGACAGGGAGTCATTTAAGACAGGGGGTCACTATAGTCAGGGATTCATTATAGACAGGGAGTCACTATAGACAGATGGTAATTATAGACAGGGAGTCATTATAGACAGGGTGTCACTATAAATAGAGAGTCATTATAGGCAGAAGGTCACTATAGACAGGTGGTCACTTTAGATTGGGCACTTAGAAGGGGGTATTATAGACAGAGAGTCACTATAGACAGGGGGTCACTTTAGACTCAGGTCACTATAGACAGGGGGTCATTATAGACAGGGGGTCACTATAGACAGGGAGTCATTATGGACAGAGAGTCACTATAGACAGAGGGTCACTACAGACAGAGGGTCATTATAGACAGGGAGTCATTATAGACACGTTGTCACTATAGACAGAGAGTCATTATAGACAGAGGGTCACTACAGACAGGTCGTCACTTTAGACTCGGGGTCACTATAGATAGGGGGTAATTATAGACAAAGGGTCACTATAGACAGGGGGTCACTTTAGACGGGGGTCACTATAGAAGGGGTCATTATAGACAGGGGGTCACTATAGACAGGGAGTCATTATAGACAGGGGGTCACTATAGACAGGGGAGTCACTATAGACAGGGGGTCTCTATAGACAGGGAGTCATTATCGACAGGTAGTCACTATAGACAGAGAGTCACTATAGACAGGGAGTCATTTAAGACAGGGGGTCACTATAGTCAGGGAGTCATTATAGACAGAGGGTCACTATAGACAGGGGTCACTATAGTCAGGGAGTCATTATAGA
>CM037783.1:3044000-3094000 GCA_021229015.1 Solen grandis
GGAATCTTCCTCTTCAGTGCCATGTCCATTCTGCTTTGTCTGGGCTGAAGGCAAGTCAACACTCAAGGATTCTGGGAGTTCTATTTCCTTCTTTGAGAAGAGTTTTGACAATATCTTCCTTTCTTTATGTTTGGGCTTAGCATGAATTTCGTCCTTGGAACCGGGATCACATTTATCTTTTGGCAGATCTACAATCAACTCCTCTGAATGCTTCAGTCCTTTCTTGCAATCACCACCCTGCCAAGCTGCTTCATAAACTCTTCTTCTTCAACCTGCTTTTCATCACTGGCTGCCTTTACAATATAACCACTTTTATCTACAAGTGTTTCATATACACCATCATCATCTCTAAAACCACCCTTTGTATCATGCTTCTCAACACCTTTGTTCTCTGAAAATATGGCACTATCTTTAACTGTTTTTCTTGGTGGTAGTATAATATCTGTTTCTGCATCACAATTTATATCAACAAGTTTAGCAGTTTCGCTCTCAGCATCAGGTTTGATTTTCTGAGGTGCAGAAAAGGGTGTTGGTGCTGGACCAAGTAAATCCAGAGTTGGACTTCTCCTTAAATCAGAGCCTCCAGTTGGAGAAGTGCTTCTAGCCATCACAGAACTTGGAAACTTTGAATCTTTGCGAACTGGCAAAGGAGGAGGTATAGAAACTGAATCTAACGGTAAAGGTGGAAGCTCCCTTTGGCTTTTATCTACTGTACCACCATCTTGCATCTGATATGGATCAGAAACCCGGTTCCTTAACCAGAAAGAGGCTGTGACAAAGTCAGAATCTTCAGAGGTGTCAACTTCCGTTGGTATGCTTACCTTGGCTGGGAGACTTAAACATTTGTTAATTAACCCTGAAGAATTTGAATGGTTTTGTGAAGGATCACGGCTTCTATTTAAGGCCAGATCTTCAATATTTAGAATGTCATCATCATCTTCATCAGAGTTTCCTGCTGCATCATTTAATCTATTGGTAATTACAATACTATCAATATTCTTATCAAAGAGATCACCATGTGTATCCCCTGGAGCTGCTGGCCTGTTCACTGAATACAAAGATGCAAATACATTTTCGTTTTCATTTCGTGGAATGGAGCCTTTCTTGGAATGGATCCTAGGTGGCAGCACTGGAGAAGGTTCACCGTTGTCACTACTGTTGTTGTTGTTATCATTCTTTTCTAACTTGAAGGGTGGCTCTTCATACACATGGTCCTAAAGTCAACAAAAGGTGGCATATTAGTAACAGGGCTCAAATGAGGACCCCGAGTGCAAACAGGCACCCTGATGGAACCTCAGACATACTGCTAACCTCTTGAATATAGCTTCCTAACTTGAAAAATCAAGAGTAACCAGACATGGACCTGACTTGGACTTAAACAAAGGACGGTGAGGCATCAAATGATAGTAAATCAGGGATAGTAACCACTTGTCAGAGTTACTCCTTACCCATCAGTACTTTTCTAATAAGAGGAAATACAGTGGAAACTCTCTAATCTGAAATGCTGGCTAGTTTGTGCTATTTCTCAAACTAGACACATTTTCCCTATAGGTAATCTTAAAAAATAATTTGTTTGTAATAACCAAATGTACCCACTGAATTTTTCCAACCTCTAAATATTTTTTTCTGTGTTATTTTTGGTCAAATAATGTATGCCCATCCAACTCTTCATTCTGATTTGAGATGGGCTGTTCTATGTAAAAATCTGTTCAAACCAAGAAAGATTTTCCTTTTGATCTAAATTTTCTAAGGTATACCAAGATGTGAAATGGTAATCTAAGAGGTACGGAATCAAAATAATTCCAACAGATGAACAGAGAAACCAACCTCTTCAACAACTGGAGGTGCCTGGGCCTCGAAGAACTCTAAAGGTTCTGGTGGTTCAGACTTCTTTGGAGGTTTGGGCTTCACCGGAAACTCTGAATACTGATGGTCATCTTTAGCATGCTTTGTCTGTCAATAAAAAATGTTGGAAGCCTTTCAGAAACATTAACTATCTTACTTTGGTATAAAAAAAAGTTTAATGAATGACCTGGGGCCTTATTCACACTTGTCTTGACTGAACAATTTTTTAAATAAAAAAAAAATGTTACACCTGTAAGATTTTTTATGATACTTTTACAAATGTGGCATCATTATACTTTATAAAAAAATTTCAAGTCATAAAACTTTGAATTTTACTTATGCTGGTTAACCTCTTTACAGCAGAACCATGTATTAAAAGTTTCTATGTTCATACAAGATTTGAAATTTCTTTAGAGTATAAGGAACAGCTGAGAGGCCTTATTTTTCAAGGGATCAACTTTATTTTGAACAATTTTAGACAGCCATGAGGTAACCCATGGATAACTGACTGACAGATAGATGGGAAAGCAAAAGCAAATCCTACACACACACAAATGAAATGAGGACATACAAGAGTTTTATTATTCACTGAAAACGTAGCTGTACTACCTTAAGGCCAAGATTCCTGAGGTGTTCTCCAGCATTGCACAATCTACCATCTGGGCCATGGAATTATAAAGTACCGCTGAAAACCATAAATTTTAAAAAGAAGACAGTGTTAATTTTGAATTATTTTTTTTTTTTGAAATTGTCAACTTAAAAAAACTAAATGGGCCAATCCAGTTAACTATTACATTTATCAAACTGAGTTTGAGAAGTTTACAATTTTCAATTTCTTAATTTGTTCTTAACTATAAAATCATAACCCAATATTTAATTTTACTGTTGTATTCTAACTGGAACTAAAATCTAAGGTATGGCCATTAGGACCATAGGCCAATTTCATTTGAATATTACCTAATCTCGAAATTGACATGTTTCCAAAGAATTCAATATTAACCATAGGTTTCATAGAAAGATTTTTGAAATCTTCTTATGGACATACAGTAACATAACTGTAGTGATGTACGATCTAGTGGTTGAATGAGATTGGTAATCCTAATAAGCTTTACTTCGTTTTGCACATTTATGTGACAATGACCAGTCTATGAGTTTAATAGAGATAAGTTAACACAGGATATGTAATCAATAAATTATTACATATTTGTATAATTATAACAATATTATGATACAAATTAAGGGTCTAGTTGACCAGAAATATGTCTTATAAGTAAATCCTATAAGTTAAGCGGTGAATATCGGAATTAACCTGTTTTGCTGATTTGATCGGTCTCTAGACTTTTAGAAACAACTTACTACTAGAGTATGTCTCAATTTCTTAGTCACTTTTTCCTAAATACGTACGTGAAATAATAAACACGTATTCAAATAAAAAGTAATCCAAAATAAACTGTACATTTTTAGGTAACCTATAATTCTATAAGGACGTTAAAAAAAATCCTTTACAATCCAACTTTATATTCAGATAACATGCTAAGCTTTACTAGGAAAGCATAAAAGTGACAAAGCGGATTAACAAAACTTATCATGCCGCTAGATGACCAAAGGTATAATCAATGAAGCCATTAAAGTGTCAACATTGAAATTGCAATTAACAATTAGTCATGACACGTGCCAGATATCAAAGTTATGAAAAGAATTTACATCTAGATATTATCCTTTTTGAAATACACAAATTTAGCAAAATATAAATGAAACTTAATAAACATAATTTGTATAAACATAATAAATGACAGACAGAACATAACTTCATACATGTCAACATGAATTGTGTATAAAACATAAACGGAAATTTTGAAACGTTGACAGATTTTCATGAAAAGATTTAAATAGTTCATATAGTCACTCACACACACACACACAAATGAAATGAGGACATACAAGAGTTTTATTATTCACTGAAAACGTAGCTGTACTACCTTAAGGCCAAGATTCCTGAGGTGTCTCTCCAGACATCTGCACCAATCTACCATCTGGGCCCTGGAATTATAAAAAGGTACTGCTGAAAACCAGTCAAAAATTCTAAAAAGAAGACAGCTTTTACTTTTTGATTTTTTTTTTTTTTTTTTGAATTTGTCAAACTAAAAAAAACTCAACATGGGCCAATCAAGTTAACTATTTACATTTTATCAAAACTGAGTTTTGAGAAGTTTACAATTTTCAATTTCTTAATTTTGTTCTTAACTATAAAATCATAACCCAAATATTCAACTTTTCTGTCTGTATGTCTAACTGGAACTAAAATCTAAGGATATGGCCATGTAGGACCATGTAGGGCCAATTTTCATTTGAATATACCTAAATCTCTTACAGATTAGACATGTTTTAAGGAATGACGAAGGATGGGTCAGATAACACATCACATGGTTTTCCCACATAGTGATTGGTTAATCCCAGGTAACATAATTTGAATATATTTACAAACATTGAAAGGGTCCATTCTCAGCTTGACCAGAATTATACTGTCCCTGTACTAAGTATAAAACCTGATCAGCTTGCAGTTAATGTTAAACTGGTTTGGATTTATACTGGACCACTTAACCCCTTTCAGTATTTGCTGATTTGGATCCCGGTCAGTGTACTTAAGACTTTTTTCATGTAATACAGACTTTCATCTAGCTTTCAGTATGCTATGTGGCTCAACTTTGCCCTTAGTGCCCGTGTTTTCCTCTATGTGTAATGAGCTGTACAGTGAAATAAACTGAAACACTTTGTGATGTCAAAGTGACAACAAGGTACAGTCCAACACACATCTAAATGTACATTTTTTCTCAGGTAACTCCTAATATAAAACAATTTCATTAAATAGATAAAGCAATCCTTACAAAAAAAAGAGGTAACCCATCATTTACAAGCTCCTCCAGCAATTCTTATAATTATTCAGCATTTATACATTTCTAAGTGCCATTTATCATAACACAAGAGGACTTGTGTTCTAAATACAAACAACTGATGAGATACACCCCAGTATATAAATTTCATACACATATAAACACAATGTTCACTTAAGTGTTATTTCCCCATCCTTCAAGATGTATCCATTATTTTCTGTCCTGTCTAAATCTAACAGTGTGCATAATTGATGGAGTAAAATATAAGAAATCATTTCAACACAAAACCAAGTGTACATACACTCACTCTGTAATACCAGGGCAAAGGGGAGCAAATCTGACTTAATTCGCCAACAAGTTACTTTACTGAAGAGCAACAATAATCGATTTATACTTATCCGTTTTGTGACGTCGTAGTAAAATCTTGTATCATACCATTCCATGTGTTGTCTGTCTAGTGTACACTGTACATCAATCTGGAATCTTGTGATTTTACCCAGGTTTCTATAGGAAAACCTTTAAATATCCCCTTTTAAACAATAAGGCCAAAAACTAAGTACAACCTATATATTAAATGCTCCAGCATTATAAAGCTAAAAGTGTGTTGAAAATTACTTCATGAAGTTCATGTAACTGTGTATAATTAAACGCCTTGCTTGAATTTTAGTTCTGGTTCAAGCGATTATTAATCAGAAAATTATCTATTATACCCTATCCGATTGAACCGATGATAGATTGTGACAAATATCAACAGATTTCTATCACGAGTATTTTTGAACCGATGATAGATTGTGACAAATATCAACAGATTTCTATCACTAGTATTTTCACCACAAACAAGGATTTATACAACACTACTCAATGACTGAATACTTTTAGTGAGACGTTAAACCCAACAAACAAACAACACTTCTCACTGCAATATTTGTGGTTAAGTTCTAGTGAATTCACATTAAAAAAGTCACCACTTTGATGCATCAATTCTTGAGTAACATTCAGAAAACTCTAGAAAGTATTTTGCATATACAAAATTACACAGGTCAAAGTAAAATGTAGCAAAAATATAAAAAGACTCACAGGAAAATCTCCACAACCGAATAAATTCATGTCCATAACCAATGACTAGGATTTACAAGGCAAACTGTTGCTTAATGAGCTCATAATATACAAAAGTTTTGTGTGCTTACGGAGTGAATGTTCAGACTATCGTTTTGTTCTAACCCTATCCACTGAACTGACAAACACTGGATGTTGGCTCAAAATGTCTGGATGAATAATGGACGGACTGACAACTGTCTCCACTGGATCCAGCAACAGGTTTATACCACACAAATCTGGACATTTATCCGTTATAATATTTCACAGGTCAAGGTGTCGTCTGTCATGACACTTATGAGGGCGGGGATGATAAAAAGTTCTCTGGAACACGTGTCACCTGCTGAAGCATGACGGAAAAAGTGTGACGGACAAACAGATGGATGGACAGACGACGGAAAAGTGAACCTTAAACTAAAGATTTAAGGTGCTGTAGTCCAGTGGTGACATACAGACTGTGGATCCTGATGTTGTGGGTTTGAACCCTTTTGAAGGCAAGGGTTTTTCATTGCCTTCCCAGGCACAAAGTACTGGTCCAAGGCAAGAAACTTTGAGAGAGATAAAGTACAAAATTTGTAAGTTTAAACTTTACCAAAAATTACTCTCGGTTTAAATATGCAAGGGCCACACAAATTGACAATGGCCCCTATATAAAACGTAAGTAAAAACTAACATTCTGAGAAAATGGTGAAACAGTGACAAAAATGGAAATGCTTGAAAACTCTAATTTGTGGACTATCCAAGTCCAATATATTATACTTAAGTATGTCATATAGGAAGCTTTTGCAGAATGGAAGTTAAATTATTCTTTTTTCCCTCAATTTTCTTATGCCCATCACTGCCATTAAAGATGCCCTGGGTTAGGGGCCATCTGGCAAGCAAGCTACCAACTTATTTCACGGGCAAGTTCAAGGTTTCTATCATACACAGGATACAGCTTATGTCAAGTTTGACTGTATATAGTCAGATTCATTACTGCTTACATACCACTGATTCAAAGGTTTTTGGTTTGAATCCAGTTCAGGGCAAGAATCTTCAAATTCATGACCTTTCCAGACACAAAGTACTGGTCCATCCAAGGATCCACCAAAATAGTATAAATTGTAAAAACTTATTTCCCAGTCAACAAAAAAAATAAAAAATTTAAAGTTACACATAGAAAAATAATGGACTTGCTATGTATATTATTATTATTTCAACAAGAACTAGTATATGATATTTAAATACCTTTAAAAGGCCTTCCTTTAAAACCCTAAGATATGTTAATTTCATGATACATCAGTACTCTAAGATATGTTAATTTCATGATACATCAGTACTCTAAGATATGTTAATTTCATGATACATCAGTACTCTAAGATATGTTAATTTCATGATACATCAGTACTCTAAGATATGTTACTTACAGGCTACATCAATACCTCTAAGATACATTAATTTCATGGAATATCAGTACTCTAAGATATGTTACTTACAGGCTACATCAATACCTCTAAGATATGTTACTTACAGGCTACATCAATACCTCTAAGATATGTTACTTACAGGCTACATCAATACCTCTAAGATACGTTACAAACAGGCTATATCAATACTTCTAAGAAACATGACTTACAATCTACATAAATACCTCTAAGATATATTACTTACTGGCTGATCTGGTTTTATATTGGTCAAACAATTGCCTTGCTAGTGTCTAATTATTACAAGGTTAAGGACAGTCAATTCAGTCATCACACCTTTACACCAAGGCAATTAAAGTCAGTAAAAAATAGCAAATCATATTAAGAGCAACACATAATGTTGAGAGCTAAAAAGAGGTAACTGTTACTTAAAACAAAGTAACAACAGCTCAGCAAATACATGGCTATACTTGTGATAATTATGCGAAAACAATGACATTAAAGTAATTGTCAATAATAATGAGAGGTTGAACCAATTACACAAGATCTGAACCAGTCTAACCACAGGTCCCCCCTCAGTATCCTTAAGGGCCAATCATTGTTTGTGACAAGTTCTACCAGGGCAGACTCTATCTCCAACGCAAGAGATCTCACAAAGATTTCTGAGTTGGTGCGTTGAAAATAGCTGAATTCAGTTATATCACAAGTGAAAAATATTAAAGTTTATGCCCTGTAATTCACTATCCCCATCATAACCATCAAAGCCATGCATATGAATTTACAATATAAGCTTTTAAAATGTCAAACCATGGAAATCTTAAAGGCAAATTGATATGTTATGACATATGACAGAAATTCTTTTATTTCCTCCTCTTTATATATTTTGTTGTCATGAGTTATGTCCCCTGAAAACCACAAAAAGTAAATTTTTTCCATTTTCCTACGGTAAAGTTTAGATGTGTTCATGAAATTTGAATCAGAATCATATAATGCATCTTTCTATTGTGAGTTTTCCTCAAAAATCAGATTTAGTTTTTTTCATATTCACAGAAATTGTATATCTTCCATAGACTTCAATGTTAACTTAAATACAGATTATCTCCCCTACACCTAATAAAACCTGGAAAAACTCTCTGTGAAACATTTGCATTTTTGGATGTCTTCAAAGTGACAAAGTTTCATAGAAATATTTCCATCTAATGGCAAAATAAGGAATATGGGTATTAGGGGGGTTATACCTTAATGTTTGTTGTTCTGCAGGAGCTAGGTACATGGTCACATGATAACTCAGTGTGGCAGTAATTGATGTGTAGCCAATCCACTGCCCTGGAATTTGGGGCAGACTACACTAAAACAGTCTAGTTTTGTTTGTTTGCTTTATGTCCTATTGAATGTTTTTCAGCCATGTGGGGACCTTGTCTATAATGTGGTCAATAATGCTGCCATGATACTAAACTTTTAATATCCTAAGTAAGCCACAGCCGGGAATGAACATGCAACCTCCAGGTAACAGAGTGAATGCTGTAACCATTTAACTACCATGACAATCTGTATAGCTTTAAGCTGTATTCAACATCATTTATCATTTAAGCCATTACTCACACAGTATTGTAAAATTCTACTGAGTCTGTTCAGCAAAGAAAAAAACAACAACATTATTTAAAACACCATTTAAAGTTCAGTCAAAAAAAATTCATTAAGTCATAAATTTGAGCATGAATGTTCATGAGATAAAAGGATTAATGACAGTAAATTATATTAACCTTTTCTTCTAAGGTAAAACCAGTAACTGAGACATAGCATCTGTAAGCAACTGACAACTTTTCCAGATACAGTCCTGTCAAGTCTTATACCAGAGATTTAATACCCTAATTTCTGTATCAGCTGTGGCATTATGACCAGTGTTTCCACTGATATTTTTTTCTGGGGGTACATTCATGTACTGCACCTGAGTTTTGGGGGTACACATTTTTTTGCTAATAAACTCACTTAAAAACCCTGGGGTAAATTTACCCCCTTGTTGAAAAAAAAATGGGGTATACAAGATAAATTTAGGGGGTACAACTTAAAATCAACGTGTATCTTCATAAATTACTGCACCCAACTACAAATGCGGATTGGCGTGACTTTTTTGATGATTCAGTATACTTTTCCCACGAAACATTAAACCTGAGCCACGAAAATTCAGATATCCTGCTATATTGAAACCTTTTCGGCTTTGTTAATCTAGGTTTCCTTTTGGACGGTTGTCCATAATCTGATTCATTACCGGTAGATATACTAACGAAGCAATTTCAGTAATCTTTTTGTTTTGTGGCATAAGATGTGCAAAGCCAATCAGAGACGATGCTCATTGTTTACAAGTGATAGACTGTGCTACGTTATTGAAAAAATCCCTTAGAATAATGGAAACCTGTCGAGAATTATTGCAACCAGTCAATTGCATGTGAGCATTCTAATAATATATATTCATGATTGCATCAGACCAATTAAAAGGCTCAATCATCCGCGGGAGATTTTTCCTATGTTAATTACAGAAGTGATGTCGGCTATTCATAGACGTTAGTTTTATATTTCTTAGTAAATTTATGATGAGAAGTGTTCAACACTTGTCGTTCTTGCTCCAAACTTGTCCAGACTAAATGTTTACTTGTCGTTCTGGGTGATTTTTATTTATTCTGTGCCATATTCTGTGTGGAATTCACGTATGAGGTAAAATTTCCGTATGTCATTTTTATAAATCATATGTGAATCACACACATTTGTGCGTGAATGGGAACTCTGTGTGACTGACTAAAAGATGACACATGAATGTGAACAAGAAAGTTTATGTATTATTGAAGACTAGTATCTTTTACCAGCCATAGGCTGTATGTATTGCCTAAATCTATGAGTACTAATATTTAATTTATTTATCCAATATCACTATAAAATTTCCTTTGAAAGGGAAGGCTTGCCCAGTTTATAATTAACCGCTTGTTACTTATAAATTAACCACAAACTGTTTTCGTTTGCATCTTGGCCCCAGTGTAATAACCAATTACTGTCAATGAACTAACCATAAAGTTTAAATTTAGCTTTCATGAATTGTTGGCACATGCTTGCACATGTTCATTAATACTGTGTGTGTATATATGAACAGATTGCATCAAAAGTTTTTACAAAGAGTCATATGTTGATTACTACATCTGTTAATTGCAAACTGAACTATGAAAGCCGATATAATAATTGGGCTAATAATAATAAATGGTTTCCAAGTAAGTAATTTGTTAAAAATCAAAGCAGAGTACCAGAACAAGCAGCTCTTTGATTATCACAGAGGTTCAAAGATGCCTGGGGTTATATCAAACTTTGAGCCCCTGTGTTCCTTCCCATAATTCATTTAAAAATTTGTGAAACCTGCATATGACATGTACACAAACAGATAATCTCGGCTATCTCCCAAATGCAACATGTCCGAAATATTATGAGAACAATGATAAGAGAATCACAAATCCGAGTAAATTGATTGGCCGCAAGCCAAAATCAAATATTGCAAAGCCAATTCAATATCACTAAGCAAATATTGCAAAGATAATATTATATTCTTTGATGGAGATGTGCTCATTCTGTGGTTTACCAGGTTATGTAAAAAGAATTAACATTAGACTGTGCAGAATCTGAGCTACAATGCTTTTTGAGCAAACACAGGAGACCCTGATAGAGGATCAAGATAAGCTGCGTAGGGAACTGTCTGATCTGGGTTTCCTATGTTAGCCAATACCTCAAAAAGAGTCTTTGTGAGGTTTAGGGAGAAACAGATGTATTAGCAGATGGTTTTATAAAAAAGGCACAGGCACAGTCTACTACCTTGTCGCATACCATTTTTTTTTCAACTTTTAATTTGAAATACTGAAGTGTCATGAAGATTACACTAACTTTGATTGGGGCAGGACTGGTGATGTCAGCATTGCATTTATAACATTTATAACCTTCAGGCTGAGAAGATTTTTTACTCTTTGTTTCGTGAAAACCAAGATTTTTTCTTGTTTTTAACTTAGTTTTACTCACCTGTTTGGTGCCAACAGTTCAATTGTAGACTCTGTGAGGTAAATGCAGAAGGAATAGGTAGTGTTTGTGCGACCCATCGTGTAGGAGAGATTCTCATACGTCGACAAATTGTAGGTATACAGGGCGTTTCCCGTAAACACACTCTCTTCTTTTTCAAAATATTCCAGGTACGGAGTTCCATATCGCACGCCAAATACATACCAGCGGTTGGGCTCTAGTTTCTAAAAAAGATAAGAATATGTAAGATAACCCTTTACTTCATATAGACACATTCTGACATATCAGACAGCTCCTGAAAGGGTCTCCTCTGTTTGCTCATACAATATTGAAGCTCAAGAGTCTACACAGTCTGAATGACAAAGAAAAATCCAGTGCTTCCCATACCATTTATAAGGTCCAGTTAAGATCAATTTTCATAAAGTAATAAATTTATACACGAATATCCATGACGTAAAAAGATAAACAGCATCCGTCTCATTTATGACAAATGATTTCAATAGTAAAGTGAATGCTTTATAATTCAATCCAAAAAGATCCTTATTTTGAAGGAACATTTCTGCTGAAATACTAAAAATAGCTCACTAAGTCACAGGAAGATATTAAAAATAAATCAATAAATATAGGATTTTAATTTTTTTTTTTTTTTTTTTTTTAAATTCAAGACCCCATTTGAAATATACATTGGGAGATATTGGCAGCATAAAGTTTTGAGCACATTCTTAGTATAGGACCCATTACTCTGCAATAACTGGACAAAAGTGGAGTTAAAACTCCAAGTGCAAAAGCCCACTTGTCAATATATATTCCCACAAAAATTTCAAGACTCCATCTGAAATACTTTGGGAGATGTTTGCAACACAAGACCTGTTTTATACATTTCAACAGCTGCTGTTTAGCAGTGACTTTATTCTAGCATATCATCTGGGAATACCCAAAATGTAAAAACGTGATCTCCACAATAGTTGCACACTCTGTGTTTCCAAGAATGTTGTCTATCCCACTTTATCTTATAATTCAAATCCCTGGTGGGATTGTTTTCCTTCCTTACAGCCTGTTTTATTGCTAACAATGTGTAGTGTACTTGTATGCTCATAAGAAACTCCATCTCTGACAATAGGTGCAGACTGTCGACATAATAAAATTACCTTGCCTGTAAAACATCCCTTCTGATTAATCTTACAACCCTGACTCACAAATTCTTCAGTCCCTTTTTTGTGAATAAAAATAAAGATTAAAAAGAGCTACCAATGAAAGAGGTTAAATTTCCCATTGAACACTGCTATTATGTTATCAAAATCCTGACACCCTCCCCCTTTTTAAGTACATGTAGCAGTGACCTTGACCCCAAGTATTTTAAGTATGGGAACAAACTGAGAGCTTCATGCAAAACGTTTGAAACTCTTTATTTATTTATATAAAGTTACTCCAGTTTTGTACCAATCTGTCAAATTTTCCTTCTGTAACAATGAAGAACTGTTACATTTCCACCAGTACAGGGGACATGAAAGGTAAAGGGGAATGTATACAACAAATCAGAATCAGGCATGTACAGGTTGATCTGGTTTTATACTGGATGCATGGGTCACTTCCCTGACAACTGATTTTGCAGGTGAAAGGTAAACCCCTTACCTCTTGAATCAAATGTTCATGTGCAAATTTCATGAATTGATGAATTTGAAGTTACTGAACTTTAAAATAAATGATACTAGTACATGATTGTGTAGAATATGTAGTTAATATGATAAGTAAAACATTAGACCCCCATGAGACACCAATGTTTGATCAAGGCATCAATGCTTCTCTATATTGGGTAAATGGTTAGACCTACTTCTATCACTTTCCCTCATATAGACTCATTTTGATGCACTCAATAGGTACCACATAAAGCCTGATCTGCAGAAAACCACAGTTAAACCTTACCAAATTTAATTGTAAAATCCTCATTACCAGACCACTGAGGAGCAGCGAACAGCATAAAACCTGATCAGCCTGCGAGTTACTCGCAGGCTGATCTGGTTTTATGCTGTTCGCATAGGTCTTTTCATGGTATCCTCTATGAGGGAAAGAGTTAATTAATACGGGATAAATCAATAACCTTCATTAAAGTACCATCAAAAAAGCGGGAAAATTCAATGTGTACTATACCGATACAACACCAGAATGTATTTTTTTATCACTTTTATTGTAATTTGCACCTCTGGGAAAACCATAACAGAACAATGTAAGTTTTGGTCAGCAGTGTTTGAACCAATAACTGTCAATTCTATAATTATATGTCTCTTTCGCTTATACGTCAAAGTGCCATTTCAATATCATCCTCTTATTTTCCCCATCACATGAAATGATTTCCATGTTTCTAAGTGGTTTTACAGGATAGGTGAAACATTATCTGTGGTTGAAGACTTGGACTTTGTGCCTAAGGAAGGTCATTATCTGAGATTTCGTGCAGACAAACATTTTGATCAAGTTACATGAAGATTGGGTCATTTTCAAAGTACCGGCAAGAGGGCAATGAATTTTCACGACCTTCCCTGGCCCAAAGTACTGGCCAAACCAGGAACCACTGGGAGGATTAATGTAATGTTGTAAAAACTTGTTATTCAAATGAAATAAAATAGAATAAGTGAAAACTAAGGCATTATTAAGGAAAATAAGGTACAACACTCCAAATGAGGAAAATGTATTCCCATGAACAGGATCTCTTGACAGGACCCTCAAAAGAGTGGATTATGATTGTGTGAAGTCCTTTATAAATCCATTCTCATGCCTGCTACAGGAAACAATTGATAATACTTGTATCTGCATTGAATTTTCTTCCTTTTTTCATTCTTGTTTGTATACCAGTACCTGTTAATTACCACTGAAGGGCACCGTGGTCCAGTGGTAACATACCCGACTGTGCACTTTACATGGGTGTTTACGGTAATTACCATTTCAATGTAATGGTAATTTTAACCCTTTCCCTCATATAGACTCATTTTGACGCACTCAACAGGTATCACATAAAACCTGATCTGCAGAAAACCACAGTTAAACCTTACCAAATTTAATTATAAAGTCCTCATTTCCAGACCACTGAGGAGCAGCGAACAGCATAAAACCTGATCAGCCTGCGAGTTATTCGCAGGCTGATCTGGTTTTATGCTGTTCGCATAGGTCTTTTCATGGTGTCCTCTATGAGGGAAAGGGTTAAGGAATAATATTGCAGAGTTTTGTATAAAGTCTCATCTGCAAACGAGTAAACTGCAGGCTGATCAGGATTTAAAATACTCACATCCTCCTTCAGAACCAATGAAGTTAGTACCAATGTAAAACTTGATTGAACTGTTTTTTATTTTTTGTCCAAATTTTATTGGAGTACTATTACCAGCATAATTTATGTCTGATCAGGGTCTCCTCAATATTTCTTTTATACAATACTGTTGTTCAGATTCTAAGACAGTTTGCATGGCTTTCATACACCTCTTATGGCACTTCATAAGACACAAATTTGTTCATGAATATTGGTTGGTGGTGAAAGGTACAGGACACGATAGGATGGGTGTATGTTTATTTACAGACATTGGGTACATATAAGACTTTTAAATATAAAAGCAGATGATGCAGGAAGTGCACATGTGGGTTATACTAACAATTGCTCTAGATCTCACACCACTTGAACAAGACTGTCAACAACAATGACAAAAGTCCCCCCAACTTTAAGTAGCACAAAAATTCAATCTCTGTAACAAAGTAAACAATCTTCCCTATTAAAGTACAAAAATTTAAAGTCTTGGTACAGGCACCTCCATGGTCAAGCAGTTACATTCTTGAGACCCTTAACACTGTATGTTTGAATCCTGCATGGTCTGCAGGGTTCTTCAAATTTTTCATGTGAGGAAGCCGTCTCAACTGACATTAAGAATTCAGGGATGCATATGTGTCAGAATGAATGATTCAATATTTATATCGATACAAAGTGATCTATATTCGATACCGTACATTTTGATTTTTGACTGTAATAAGAAACTAGAACTATCACTGAAGGTGATTCATACCCCCACCCCCATCTTTGACACAGGATGTATTCACATGACACATAAAACGAATGTTCACACATAGGATTTGGGCTTATAAGCATACCAAAAAAAAATATTATCACTAAAGGTGATCAATACCCACACCGGAAGTCTGTCATGTGTAGGAATACAGTTTCAAAAGTTTGCGTGAGTGTAAGACTACATGTATGTAAGGTTTAAAGTAAGTGTGAGCAATGGTTCAAAAGTTTTGGACAATGCTAAAAAGTTTTGACAGACAGACAGATAGACAGAGAGACACACATACAGACACACAGAAGAAAACAATTTGCCCCCCAGATCTGTAGCTGAGGAGAATAAAAATGCAGTCTAATTATGGTTCACATCCATATTTATTGTTTGCAAAAACCTGTCTTTAAGAATTTACATTGTGGTTTTCTTATGCACTGCACTTCCTCTCATCAAGATCAATCTACATATGAAGTTTCATCAACCTAGCTACTTTAGTATTGGAGTTATGCTCCGGACAAAATCAAAAGATTAAAAATGACAAAGGGCAATAACTCCTTTCAAAATACATGCAGAGTTATGGTTCTTAGGCACTGCACTTCCTCTCATGAAGGTCTATCTACATATGAAGTTTGATCAACATAAGTACAGTAGTTTTGGAGAAATGCTCCGGACAAAATCAAAAGACAAAAATTAACAAAGGGGAATAACTCCTTTAAAAAGCATGTAGAGTTATGGTTCTTATGCACTGCACTTCCTCTCATCAAGATCAATCTACATATGAAGTTTCATCAACCTAGCTACTTTAGTATTGGAGTTATGCTCCGGACAAAATCAAAAGATTAAAAATGACAAAGGGCAATAACTCTTTTCAAACAAGAAAGTCAGTAGAACTGACAGATGCTCCCCGAAGAACGTCATTGTTACAAATAAGGTCTTGGTCAATGGGTGGGAGGATATGTTGAAATCCCCATTCCTAAATCATATCTATTCTCCTCATCTGATGAGATGTTTTACCAACTCTAATTTGGAGACTTAGTAACAGTTTACTATTTAATATGATAATACGTGTTACTCATCAGATCTTTCATTGATTTTTTTAAAGTTTTTATGCTACTAAAAATTAAGTCATACATTTCAATGTGTGCTCATATCAAAGAGGTTAACCAACACTCTTGACATATGACTGGATATTTGAAATAGTGTATAATGGCCTAAACAACAATTAGCTGACATGATTATTATTGACATTACTAGCATATTGAATTTTGTGGGGTTTTGTTTAAATGATATCTCCTGTTAAATCAGGCAAATGACATGAATATTAGTCAACAACATGGTAGTAGGGGCCATAACTCTCTTAAAAATTGAGGAACCAGGTCACGTCGACGATATGCGTATCTACTCTTGGTAATAAAGCTTCCCATAAAGTTTCATTGAATTCAAGCCATTAGTTCCTGAGAAATAGCCCGGACAAGAATCATGCAACATGAACTATAGGCCAAAAAGTCAAGGGGCCATAACTCTGTGAAAAATTGAGGAACCAGGTCACGCCGACGATATGCGTATCTACTCTTGGTGATAAAGCTTCCCATAAAGTTTTGTTGAATTCTAGCCATTAGTTCCTGAGAAATAGCCCGGACAAGAATCATGCAATATGTACTATAGGCCAAAAAGTCAATGGGCCTTAACTCTTTGAAAAATTTAGGAATCAGGTCATGCTGACGATATGCGCATCTCCTCTTGGTAATAAAGCTTCCCATAAAGTTTCATTGAATTCAAGCCATTAGTTCCTGAGAAATAGCCCGGACAAGAATCATGCAATATGTACTATAGGCCAAAAAGTCAAGGGGCCTTAACTCTTTGAAAAATTTAGGAATCGGGTCATGCTGACGATATGCGCATCTCCTCTTGGTAAAAAAGCTTCCCATAAAGTTTCGTTGAATTCAAGCCATTAGTTCCTGAGAAATAGCCCGGACAAGAATCATGCAATATGTACTATAGGCCGAAAAGTCAATGGGCCATAACTCTGTGAAAAATTGAGGAACCAGGTCACACCGACGATATGCGTATCTACTCTTGGTGATAAAGCTTCCCATAAAGTTTCGTTGAATTCAAGCCATTCATTCCTGAGAAATAGCCCGGACAAGAATCATGCAATATGTACTATAGGCCGAAAAGTCAATGGGCCATAACTCTGTGAAAAATTTAGGAATCGGGTCATGCTGACGATATGCGCATCTCCTCTTGGTAATAAAGCTTCCCATAAAGTTTCGTTGAATTCAAGCCGTTAGTTCCTGAGAAATAGTCCGGACAAGGAAAGTGTGACGGACGGACGGACGGACGGACGGACAGACGGACGGACGGACGAACGGACGGACGAAGCGGCGACTATATGCGTCACCTTCGGTGAGCATAAATACATGCAGAGTTATGGATCTTAGGCACTGCACTTCCTCTCATGAAGGTCTATCTACATATGAAGTTTGATCAACATAAGTACAGTAGTTTTGGAGAAATGCTCCGGACAAAATCAAAAGACAAAAATTAACAAAGGGGAATAACTCCTTTAAAACATGAGAGTTATGGTTCTTTGCACTGCACTTCCTCTCATCAAGATCAATCTACATATGAAGTTTCATCAACCTAGCTACTTTAGTATTGGAGTTATGCTCCGGACAAAATCAAAAGATTAAAAATGACAAAGAGCAATAACTCCTTTCAAAATACATGCAGAGTTATGGTTCTTGTGCACTGCACTTCCTCTCATCAAGATCAATCTACATATGAAGTTTCATCAACCTAGCTACTTTAGTATTGGAGTTATGCTCCGGACAAAATCAAAAGATTAAAAATGACAAAGGGCAATAACTCCTTTCAAAATACATGCAGAGTTATGGTTCTTATGCACTGCACTTCCTCTCATCAAGGTCTATCTACCTATGAAGTTTCATCAACATAGGTACAGTAGTTTTGGAGAAATGCTCCGGACAAATATTTGTAGACCAACCGCCGGACCGCCGGACCGACCGACCGACCGACCGACAGGGTGACTCCTATATACCCCCCCAAATTTCATTTGTGGGGGTATAATGACACTGAAACTGAGAACAATGTATAGTATAAATCATATACATGTAAAGCTGATAGTGATATCAATATATATATTGCTTAACCCTGTCCCTCATATATACTCATTTTGACGCCCTCAATAGGTATCACATAAAGCCTGATCTGCAGAAAACCACAGTTAAACATTACCAAATTTATTTACAAAACCCTCATTTCCAGACCACTGAGGAGCAGCGAGCAGCATAAAACCTGATCAGTCTGCGAGTTACTCGCAGGCTGATCTGGTTTTATGCTGTTCGCATAGGTCTTTTCATGGTGTCCTCTATGAGGGAAAGGGTTAATGTTTTTAAGTCTTTATTCAACCAAAAACTCTGATGTTTCATCTGTATTTTTGCCCATGTCTTATTGAATTAAATTCTGAAAAGTGTGAAAATAAATCATTGTCAATCAGACACCTATTAACAGTTAATTTGGCTGTATTTTATTGCAATATTAAAAATTTAACTGTTTATGCATTAACAATATTATCAGCTACTGAAGGATGAGGTGTGCTATCAATCTTGTGGTTCCTTTTATTGTTTGCAGCAAGGTTACTAGCATTACTGCCTTTACTCTTCACCCAAGTTTTACAGGGTCTGCATTCTGCACCATCAATTTGTCTTTCATAATACGCCAAAGTGGAGTAGTCTCCCATATGCGTCCCGGACATCAAGTCCGGTACTTTACACATATCTATTTAACAAGGGAGGGTACTCTGGAAAGTTTTTAATCAGCATATAAACATCAAGTTAGGAAGAGCGTTAATCATCTTTTTTTCTTTTAGAAAAGATCATTTCCCTGATTTCTTTCAACACTCACTCAGCCCCTCACCGCGTGGGTTCGAATCCCGGCAGGGTGATTCGAACTTTAATGTGAGGGAGCCTTCCATCTGGCTTCGGTAGGTCGGTGGTTCTACCTGTGCATTGGGGGTCTTCCTCCACCTGTAATTTGCTGGACATCGCTGTATAACTGAAATACTGTCGAAGCAACGGTAAACTCAAATAGTCAAATCTAGTCATTTCCCTGATTTCAGTTTCAGGATGAAACTCTGTAGGCTAAACTGTCAATCAATCAAATTCACGTCATAATTTGGTCACAGGAAATCCTTGATGTGTTGCTATAATGTTACATGTGTATATTTCACAAATTCTAGCACCACTTTATTGTGGGGAATACTTATACAATAACTGCCGGAAATTTGTGATTAACTGGCATGTTCAAATTTGAGATAACAATCTTATTACAATAATATAGACCAATCTCATCTCAAGTCATGACCACAGTCTTTCAAGTATAGTCTGATATTTATCAGTACAGAAGAAACGGATACACCGTATACCACAGTCGAAATTTCAAGTTTGTAGCTTTTATACTTTTTTAAGTGTAACAGACGGACAGATGGAGGGGCCGACACCGGAAAGACAAAGCAGCAACTATATGTTCACCCTTCGGGGAGCATAAAAATTAGTGCTGCCACACTGCATTATCAAGCCTTAAGACATGTGGCATGATACCACATTCAGTCACATTATCTTATAATGATTTTATTATGGAACAACCCTTATATGCTGAGCGCCAAGCAAGGGCGGTATACCATTTCCTTTTTTTTTATGACTTTGGTATGTCATGGCCTCGGGTTGAACCCACAAATTCCTGGATCCAGGTTGGATGTTCTGACCACTTTGCCACCACATACAGAGAACCTCCTCATACCAAACATTGTCAAAACAAATTTCTCTCCATTTAAAGTTTCTACACTTTTTGTATTAACTAAAAATAAAATATTTAATTCATTCAAATTTTGCTACTTCGAAGTAAAATCATGGTCCACAGTTTGTATGTGATATGTTATATAATTTAATTTTTATTTGAAGTCAATTTTCATAAATTACCACATATATCTGTATTTATCTTCATTCATACCCAGGTCAGTATATTTTGTAACAGTAAAGATCTTGAGTGATATTGGCTCAGGTAAGTTTTTCAAACTTTTTTCTCAGGGTGGATTGATCGTGTGTCCATCAGGAAATTGTATTGTTTTATTCCTTCTTATGAAGAGAGCATATCAAATACATGTATTGCATTAAAGGAAATGAACAAGCGAACATAACATGACTATATACTTAAATAGAATTTTCTAAGAGATTGTTTTCAATATGCATTGGTAAAGAAATTAAGCAGACACAAACTGAAATTTCCATTTTCAACTTGAATAATCTTTTTTTTCCCTTGTTTTCAATTCAGTCCCAATAACTTCAGATAAACATTATCATGATGCTTCTGTAGTTGACATAGTGTGTACGTTTGTATCAACAAAAATATTCTTCAGAGTAATTATGCCAAAAATGAAATAGTTCTGATTCTGGTCTCCTGATCGACCCTCTTTTTTAATGACCGACCCTAAAGTTTTTTTTACCTTTCTACCTTTAAAAAAATATTTCCCTTTTTTTTTTACCTTTGTTTCTTTAAAAAAAATCCCTACCCTAATTCATTCTTTTTTTTTTGTTGGAGACCAGAAACAGATTTTTTTTTTTTTTTTTGCCTATAACATATCATTTATGAACAGATCGCTAGGCTAATCATTGAGAACAGTAATTAGTTCATTTATACTTCCATTTTATTTATACAAAAGCCACATAAAGTCATGCTTGGCCTATGGCTCTGACCTACACAATCGATTGTCTACAAGTTTGAGGAAATGATTGTAATCATCCATTTTTGTAAATAATATTTGGCTGGTAAATGAGTTGCAAAATCAAACAAGTCTAAACAAAAAGTAAGTTGAAATTGTATTCACCAAAAATTTACCCCCCCTTATTTTTTAATTAAACGTCCATATTTGTTAACATGCAATTGACAAAGATTGATGTTTATTATGTCCAAATCTGTGATGATATGTACTTTGAATTTATGATGGCAAAATCATTTTTTCTTTATTTCTGTAAATTTCAAGAAATCCAAGAATTTTCGAAGTGTGTTAGGATATACCTTAAATGGATAAGAATATCAACTGCTTATAAATGTTAAAAGCACATATATAATTATAAATTCATAACTGGAATTTTATCAAATCAGGCATACACTACTCTCAGCAGTTTGATTATAACAAGAGGGCCAAGATGGCCCTGAATTGCTCACCTGAGAAATATTGCTTTCATTGCCTTTAACAACATAGTCATACTGAAAACAAAATCCATACAGAAGAATAGCAATATAATTTTAATTCCATGCAAGAAGTTTACATGTGGTCCAAAAAACCAGTTAACCCTAGTGTGGGACCAATTTTGACCCCAGGGCCATGATTTTAACAAACTTGGTAGATGTACATAAGGCAATGTTACACACCAAATATCTAAGCTCCAGGTCTTGTGGTTTCTGAGAAGAAGATTCTTTTTTTAAAAAATGGGGCAGGGCCAATTTTGACCCCAGGGTCATGATTTGAACAAACTTGGTAGAGGTGTACTAGACAATGCTACACACCAAATATCTAAGCTCTTATCCTTGCAGTTTTGCAGAAAAAGATTTTCAAAGTGTGCATTTTTAAAATCTATTTTTAGCTCCTGTGACCTACTTTTTAAACCAATCAAAATAATCTGAACAATCTTGATAGAGGGCATCATAAGGATGATTCCTTTGAAGTTTGGTCAAAATCCATTCAGCAGTTTAGGAGGAGATGTTGTTTAAAGGAAACTGTTGACGCCGGACGCACACACGGACGCCAGACAAAAGGCGATCACAAAAGCTCACCATGAACACGTGGTGCTCAGGTAAACTAAAAAGTAAGGAGCAGGTAATCTTGTCTGGAAAAGTAAAGGGGAGTAATCTCCAGATGATGTATACTTTTTAGAATTGATGACTCATACACACTCCTACATCCTTTACACCATAGACTCTGGACACTCAGTGAAAAGTAGCAAAATTACACAGTCATGGTAAAACAATTACTCTATGAACTGAAGTTTGAACATACTGACACATGAGTTTATGCAGATGACAGTGACAGTGAGTGTTGCTCTTACTGACATATGTATGAAATAAGCATCATGTGCATGCAACTGCAGTTGCTGTGATATTCAGTCATCAATTCCAATCTCTTCAAATATATAATTCAATCTTAATTTCAGAACATTGTATCTAATTAAGGCTGTACATGTTCCTATAAAATTGGTCCAATATTCTAATTTTAGAAACAACTTAATTGATATGCAAAATACACAAATATTTTAATTCATGATTTATACACCGCTACCATGGGACTCAATTAGATGCAAAAGGATTGGATGCAACATTACGCAACAGGAAGTCCTATATATCCCCTGCCAACATAATCTCAAACAAGGGGTTTCCCAGTAACACACAAAATTATCTATTTGACCCCTCGAATTGACTTAATAACTCCAAAATATGTTTTTAAAAACAAAGGGAAAGCCCTGTCAAACTTTAAAGTTAGTGTTATAAAAAATGTTTATATATTTGTGAATTCCACAGTTAATCTTTAATTTTTTTCTTTTAATACAATGCAATAGAATAGGTCACCTTTCTTTATGTTTTATTATGCAATAGACAAAGAGGATATCAGAAGCCAGTTTATAGGACAATAGTAATAATTAAGATCAAATTTTCTTGTTAATAGTAAGTGTAAAAGGCCCCTGTTTGTTGGGGGTATTACTTACAGGCTATTTTTTCAGATGATGCAGAAGGGCCCTTCAATACCATATTGTGGAGAAAATGTACTAATACTTGATTTTGGGGAAAGAAAAATTTCCATGGGTAAAAAGCAAATTTGGGAAAACCTGCATGAATTTACATCTTCATGAGCGGCCCCTGATAAAGAAGGAAAAAGCTCCGACTAATTTAGCTAGCTGTATTGTATGAGAAAACAGAGCAGACCCAGATCCGATCAGACAGCTACTTTCAGGAACTGTCAGATCATGATCTCACTGTTTGCTCATACAATATTGTAGCTCAGTCTCAATGACAAAGAAAAATCCTTTGTTTCATTATCCCAATTAAAGTTACGTAAATGAAATTTCCTCAAGTCTTAAATTTGTACATGAATATTCATGAGGTATAGGGTTAAAGGATATACAATGGGAAAATCCCTGAGTGACCCTCTTCAATCTTAGACAGCCAATACTGTTGTCAACAAGAGAGATCTTTTAAAAAAAGATATGCATCATTGATAGCTAGGCCATTAAAGGATTTCAAACAGTTGAATGATATACAAATTATTATCTGTGAAGTGTTTCATTCTGGGAAGACAAACAAAGCCAATTAAGATAAGTCTCAGTTAGTAAAACGTCCCCTCCACTGCATTCAGTAGGGTAAACATTATTGTAACTATAATTGTCTTTCAGTCATATGGATATGGTGAAAAAGGCTATTGATATGCTTTTCCATTGTTCAGGTCTTTATAAATCTTGACCTAAAAAGGCCTTGAAGTTCAGAAGTGTTTTGATAAAACAACAGTACACTTATAAAAAAAAATTGGTTAAGACGTGTATATTTCAGCTAGTTGTCATCTCAAAAAAGAGTGGTGTGTAACCTTTATTTTGTAAGTATAGCAATATCTGCAAATGAAAATCATCCAAATATTCATTCAGCATTGTCTTACATCATCATCCTTGAGTAAGTCAGAAGTGGGGTTAGAAAGTAACACTGAACAAGAGGGCCAAGATGGCCCTGTGTCGCTCACCTGAGTAAGATAGCTGTGTTAGGCATAATGACAAAAAATCTAGCATCTAAAAGTGTTTTTCTAACATTTGACTAAGTGACCTACATATTGATCCTACCTGAATTTGCACTCAACTGGGAATTCATGCAGTCATCATTCATATTAAGTTTAATGAAGACTGGGACAAAAATGTAGGCCTCTAGAGTGTTCACAAGGTTTTTCTTAGATTTGACCTGGTGACCTAGTTTTTGACCTCATGTGACTCATTTTCAAACTCATCCAATATATCAATTAGACAAACATCCTGACCAAATCTATTGAAGATTGGGCTAAAACTGTGGCCTCTAGAGAGTTCACAAGGTTTTTCTTAGATTTGACCTGGTGACCTAGTTTTTGATCCCACATGACCCAATTTAAATTTCATGCAAGATATCATGTAGACAAACTGTGGCCTGTAGAGTGTTCACAAGGTTTCTCTAAGATCTGACCTGGTGACCTAGTTTTTGACCCCACCTTACCCATTTTCGAACTCATCCGTGATATCATGTAGACTAACATCCTGACCAAGTTTCATGAGGATTGGGCCAAAACTGTGGCCTGTAGAGTGTTCGCAAGGTTTTTCTAAGATTTTCCCTGGTGACCTAGTTTTTGACCCCATGTGACCCAATTTTGAACTCATCTGAGATATCATATAGACAAACACCCTGACCAAGTTTCATGAAGATTGGGCCATAACTGTGGCCTGTAGAGTGTTCACAAGGTTTTTCTAAGATTTGACCTGGTGACCTAGTTTTTGACCCCACATGACCCAATATCGAACTCATCTGAGATATCATGTAGACAAACATCCTGACCAAGTTTCATGAAGATTGGGCCAAAACTGTGGCCTCTAGAGTGATCACAAGCAATTGTGGACGACGGACGACGCACGACGCACGACGGACAAAAGGCGATCACAAAAGCTCACCCGAGCACAAGTGCTCAGGTGAGCTAAAAAGGCCACTATTAAACACTTATACATGGTTCAATGGTCAACTACTTTGAACTGCAACCTTAACCCTTTCCCTCATATAGACTCATTTTGACGCACTCAATAGGTACCACATAAAGCCTGATCTGCAGAAAGCCAAACTCAAACCTTACCAAATTTAATTGTAAAATCCTCATTACCAGACCACTGAGGAGCAGCAGGAGTAACTCGCAGGCTCATCAGGTTTTATGCTGTTCGCATAGGTCTTTTCATTGTATCCTCTATGAGGGAAGGGTTAAGTGTACAAGGTTTGTCCCAAAATTCTGTGACGAACTATAAACGTTTTATTTTTAACGCCATGTATAGGTTTGGATTAATAGGGTATATTTCAAATATCTGACGTTGTGTCCACCAGATACCATGTTGACGTCTTCTGCTGATATGATGACTTCATCTCAGAAAATTAAATAATGTCAGAAATGAATGAGAAATGGACAAACGTTCAAACACATGAAAGAAAATAGAAAAGTTATAATGGCGATGTCAAAGGAACGCACAGCACAGCGGACAGTTATCCAGTTTTGTGCGGACCTCGGGATAATACCTGTACAGACAATACAGCAAATTATGCACTGGAAAACCTAAACATTCTAAATTCATTTGTATTGTCACACATTGTACACAGATCTAACCTAAGAGTTATGCTGTACTGTCATCTTAATCTATAACCCTGTACTTCATAATTATATAGACTCATTTTGATGCATAGGCAAACAGAGCAGACCCAGATCAGACAGCTCCCCTAGAAGCTCCTCTAGGAACTGTCTGGTCAGGTTCTCCTCTGTTTGCTCAAATAATACTGCAGCTCAGGCAAAGGAAAATCCATCATTTCATAAATCGTAATTTTAAGATCAGTAAGTAAGTAAGTAAAGTCTTTATTTATAGTGGATAACATATCTGGCATTAACCAATCTTCCTTATGCAACAGATCAATCAATCAATCAATATTCATCAAGATCAAAATTTGTACAGTCAAGACTCAATATCTCAACATCAATGAAATGATCATTTTTATGTTGACTCAGATAGGAATATGTCAACATATGAATTTACATGTACCTGGAAACATGTGATCATATATCAACAAGCCTTCACAAAAAGTACATATATTTGGCACGTTTTGTCTATAAAGGCCCTATATACCTAATAAAAAGTCTTGTCTTATATCCTATGTTATAGCCTAAACTGAGTTTTGTTGAAGTTGATGATGCAAGTACATGCTGCAACTTACTGCCACATTGCATTGACTTTAGATCACTGGTGTTGAAAAATAGTTCATACTTTTTAAAATTTAGCCTGTATGATTGCATCTAGCAGTAATCAGTTTAATTCCAAATAATACAGTTAACAACATCTTAATGTTGTAATTGATACTTATTGCGCTGGTTAAATGTATGAAAACTTATTGCGGCAATGCAGAATGTTTGCACATCCATGAGCGTGTCAACATGAGTTGAGATAAACGCATAGTTTCAGGTGAGAAATTTGTTGAGATATAAAAAATATTGAAATACAAAATATCGAGATAAGAATGTATTTTATATATAATTGAATAGAGAATCAATTCAAGGGACATAACTCTGGTTGGTTATCAAACTCTGATAAGATGTTGTGCCCAATCATAATGTGACAAAGTTTGGACAAGTGCAGTTCACGTTTGTTAGAGGTATAGTGTTAATTCTGTAATTTTTCATCAATTCAAGGGTCATACCTCTTGAGTGTCTGGGACATTCTGGCTGGTTATCAAACTTGGCTGAGATAATGTTTCCACACACATTGTGACCATGTTTAGCAAAGATTGGTTCATGTTTGTGAAAGATAGAAAGCAGACGCTGTTAATTTAGCAATTTTCATCAATTCAAGGGTCATAACTCTTGAGTGTCTGGGACATTCTGGCTGGTTATCAAACTTGGCTGAGATAATGTTTCCATACACATTGTGACCATGTTCAAGGGTCGTAACTCTTGAATGTCTGGGACATTCTGGCTGGTTATCGAGATTGGCCAAGATATTGTGCCCATATAAATTGTGACAAAGATTGGTGGAGATCAGTTCATGTTTGAAAACAGACAATCTCAGTGGACGTCGCCTCAAGTGAATCCATAATATGTCCCGTTATTCAATGGGCATATTAAAAGAGATAAATATCCCTGCTAAATTAACATGGTTGGAAAATTTAAGTCAGCCAGAAGTGCATTTATTAGATATAGACACAATTTAAAAACACACACTCAACATGCTGACACAAACTTCCCTGTGGACATGAAGGTGTACCTTCATTGTACCTCTGTGATATAACCCTAGAGACTTCTCCAATACCTCTCTCACCATGCTTAGTAAATACCAATATCTCTCAGGAGCTCAGGAAAGATGTATGCTCATAAAACTAGGGGTAATAGCTGGTGCAGAGAGTTTTGTATATATCTGATCATTATGGTATGTGCATCTGCTGAAATGTTTCTCTAAGCGATCTCTCAAAATAATTATTAATAACACTTCTGCGTTTTTAACATCTTCTGTGTGTTTAACATTTGGTCTGGAACTGTTACTCATAAAGAGATTCCTGTTACAGCTGAGATACTTGGAGCTTATTTCCAGACAGAATCAGAGACAATCTTATGTTGAAAGAATCATATGTAGGAAAATACAATTTTCACATTACAATCAGTGGTGAGATATTCTGTCATGGCCATCTTGAAAAGTATTTGTTGCACAAAAATGAAATTTTAGCATTGCAATGATACTTGATATCTAAGTCATGTTGCTGTATCATTATTTTAGTCATCCATGGAAATACAAGTGGGGGAAGACCCTCAGGACAGATATTAACTTACCTGAGTAGAACCAGCCAGCTTAACCCTTTCCCTCATAGAGGATACCATGAAAAGACCTATGCGAACAGCATAAAACCAGATCAGCCTGCGAGTAACTCGCAGGCTGATCAGGTTTTATGCTGTTCGCTGCTCCTCAGTGGTCTGGTAATGAGGATTTTACAATTAAATTTGGTAAGGTTTAACTGTGGTTTTCTGCAGATCAGGCTATATGTGGTACCTATTGAGTGCGTCAAAATGAGTCTATATCGCGGGCTAAGTGCAAAACAGTTGTAACTGACATTTTTTCAAAATATGATTTTTTATTATTATTTAATGTGTTTTAAAGCTTTACATCATATGTTAGAAGAATAATATTGAATTCATAAAGGAAACTTCTTAAATCATACATTTGTCCAAAAGTTGTATCTGAAACTGTTTATGCAAAACAGTTGTAACTGCATAAAAACTGCCGTTACAACCATGTTGCATAAAATTTACAGATAAACCCATTTATATTTAGGGTTGTAACTGCACTGTAGTGCACATGAGTGCATATGATGCAGGTTGATGACATCATAGATGACATCATACTGTGACATATTTTCATTATTATTAATAATTTTCAAAACATGGCTGATGTTAAGTATGTTTTGCTTTCTAAGAAGAAGTTGAAAAAGACTATCTGAAAGGTAAGTTTTAATCTTCTTACAATATTAAAAAACTTGATTATGAACTTTTCATCAAAATAAAATATATTCATAATATACTTGTGCTTATTTTTACAGTAACAAATACTATTGACAAAAACTCAATGAAATTCCAAATTAAGACTTCTGTATGTTCACTTTTTTCATAATGCTGATTTTTTTTTTTTTTTTTTTTTTTTTTTTTTTTTTTAGAAACAGATGCTAATGCTGAAAAAAATCAACTGATTTATGCAGATGCTGTCTTCAAACAAATATTATACTTAAATTATTGAGTTAAGTTTAGGTATTATCATGATCATCATGCAAGCACACTTAGCCTTATCAGAAAATAAATTTTTTCTAACCACTGAAGAGAAATGCACAGCATAAAATCTGATCAGCCTGTAAGCTAATTGCAGGTTGATATAGTTTTATGCTATTTATATTAGTGATCTTTTTAAGGTTTTCTGTGTGAGGTAAAGGATTACAAATTTGATTTGATTTCATATAACTTTCAGGTTGAGGTCAAGATGAATATTGTTCGAGGTACTAAACACCAAGGGGACAGCTATTTTCGAGGAGCTGGTAGGCAGTGTGTAGCAAATGCCATCCATGCCGTGCTCCATAGTTACCAGCTTCCACCAAGATTATGGGCAACAAAAGATATTGACAATATACTTCAACAAGGAGATACATTATATCAGACACTGATGAACGAGAAACATGCAGCCATTTCAAAGTATTTGAATATAGATGACATCCCGTCAACAATTGGGACCGCCTCGGGGACTTTGTATGGTCTACTGGAGAGTACAACATCAAATCCACCATACTATTCGCTATATGATGCAATTAACTCTTTGATGGGAAAACATGTAATGACCGGATGTTTACTAATATTTGGTAGAAATGAACCTTTTTATTGTGTGGCAATTGTTAAAAATGATGAATGTTACTATTTATTTGACTCACACAGTAGAAATGAAGAGGGATTGGCTGATGCAGATGGTAAAGCTTGTGTGACTGAACACACAGATATATCAAATCTTTGTCTTTTTGTGCAAAATTTAGCATTGTCACTTAGCCTCCAAGGCAATTTGAAATTTGAAATTTCCAAGTTTGTTCTATGTTCACCAAAAAACCAACAATTTAGTTATGACAGTTCATCTAGTTGTAGTAGTTTTGGTTTCTTTGAACCAGTTTCAGATGGGGAATATAGCTGCAAACTGTATATTGCAAATGAGGCAGTGAGGAAAGCCCAAATGAATGATATTTCAGATTCAGAAGACTCTGATTTTGAACATTGTGCATATCATATATCGGATGAATATGAGGAGCATTTTGTTAATCAACTTGACAAAGCCCTGACTGATCTGGATGATTCAGATCTTTTGATTGATGCAATTGATAGTAGCTTTTTACTTCAATCAACATGTAGTAGCAATTTTGAAGAAGTATATGGTAAAGAGGTGGGAAATGTTCAAGAGGAAATTAGAATAGAGGGGTGGAATGGTGAAGAGGAGAATAGTGTAGAGGGGGGAAATGGTGAAAAGGAGAAAAGTTTAAAGGGGAGAAATGTGAAAGAGGTGATTAGTGTAGAGGGGGGAAATGGTAAAGAGGAGAATAGTGTAGAGGGGAGAAATGGTAAAGAGGTGATTAGTGTAGAGGGGGGAAATGGTGAAAAGGAGAATCGTGTAGAGGAGGGAAATAGTAAAGAGGTGATTAGTGTAGAGGGGGGAAATGGTGAAAAGGAGAATAGTGTAGAGGAGGGAAATAGTAAAGAGGTGATTAGTGTAGAGGGGGGAAATGGTGAAGAGGAGAATAGTGTAGAAGGGGGAAATGGTGAAGAGGAGAATAGTGTAGAGGGGGGAAATGGTAAAGAGGTGATAGTGTAAATATACAAAGTGAAACAGAGAGTACATGCTCAAGTGATGACATACCACTATCAATTTTGAGAAAAAACTTAAATTCAAATTCTATGCCAGGTAATGGGAGAGGAAATTCAGTGGAACCAATAGAAAATAAATCAGATTCCCAGACAGAAACCCAAAATCAAATAAGGAGCCGGAAAAGAAAGAGAAATCCAAGTCAGTGGAAGAGAAATATTGCTAAAAGACGCAGAAATGAAGGCACGAGTTATGTAGGAAAAAGTGGAAACATCAGGTCTGTAATGAAGGAAGCATGTGGCCCAAGATGTAAGTATCAGTGCAGTGAAAAGATATGCAACAGTGAGCGTGAGAAGATATTCCATGCCTTTTGGAATAGTGGGGACATTGAAAGACAACGCCACTTCCTTCAACTAAATGCTATCCAGATTCCAAAAGGAAAAAGATCCAAAAAAACACACAGCAGAAGAAGAAACTCAATTAAGTGGTACATGCCTCAGGATGATCAAAAAATAAGAGTTTGTAAGGCATTTTTCTTAAACACTTTGAGCATATCAGATAAAATGGTTACGACTGTCCATATCAAGTCACATTTAGGTATAAGAGAAACTGACAAACGGGGACATCATGCTACCAGGCCAAACAGAATAGATCCTTTGCTTCATGAACAAATAAGAAACCACATTAGATCTTTCAAAACCATTGAAAGTCATTACTGCAGGCGGGATTCAACACGATTATACCTCCCACCTGACTTGAACATTTCTAAAATGTACAAATTATTTAAAGAAAAAAATCCTGAAACTAAAGTCTCCGAGTGTTCATACAGGGCCATCTTCTGTAATGAATTTAATTTGTCATTTTATCGCCCTAAAAAAGACCAATGTGACTTGTGCAGAGCCTTTGATAACTCCTCAAATGAAGAAAAACAGAAATCAAAATATGAGTATGAGCGACATATTTCAAATAAAATTTCTGCTAGAGATGAAAAGAAAAAAGACAAAGAAAAGTACAAAAAATCTCAAAACTTAGACACCATTGTAGCTTGTTTTGATTTGGAACAAATTTTGATGACTCCCCATGCATTTGAATCCTGTTTATATTACAAAAGGAGGTTGAATTCATTCAATTTTACAATTTATGATTTGTGTTCTTCTGACGGATTCTGTTATGTATGGAATGAAAGCATTGCTAAAAGGGGAGCATGTGAAATGGCGTCTTGTTTGCTAGGCTTTATTAAATTGAAATCTTTACAAGGTGCCAAAAATTTCATTTTCTACAGTGACAATTGTGTTGCTCAAAACAAAAATAGGTTTTACCTGACAATGCTTTGGTATTGTATGCACAAATTTTGTTTGCAATCAATTACCCATAAATACTTGGAAAAAGGCCACACCCAGTCAGAGGGTGACTCAATCCACTCAGCAGTTGAAACTGCCAGTAGAAGGATCCCTGTATATTCAACAAGTCAGTGGTCAGCTATAATCAGGGGAGCTAGGCAAAAGAAACCCTATTATGTAAATGAAATGACTCTTAAAGACTTCATTGATTTTAAGCAACTTTCAACATTTATCAAAAATTTTGAGAAAACAACAGATGGCCAGAAAATCTGTTGGAATTCAATAAAAGTTTTGAAACTAAATTCAAAACAACCCCACAGTTTTGAGTTTCAGAAGGATTATGCTGGAGAAATATTCACTGTTGACCTGTTTGAGCGTACACGGCTCTCTATTCCAAACCCAACGACTCTTTGCCTGCAGCAGCTACGTTCTGAATTCACACCCATCACAAGGGCCAAGTACCTTGACCTTGTCTCGCTCTGCCAGGCAAACATAATTCCAAGGGCACACCACCCATTTTACCTTCTTCTACCCAATGAATGATATGACAAACCAAGCATATGTCTATGCATATGCATAACCTTGAATGAAAACTTAAATGTAATCTTCTCAAGTTCTGTAAAAGTCCAAAACAAGTGAAAACATTGGTAACCATAAACATCATGGTAACTATTACCATGGTTTATCTAAATGAAATTTCACTGCATTGATGACAAATATGTGGCACAAAATTGAACTACATTAGTCATTACTGATTTTTTTAAGAATTTTTGAAGTGCTAGAACATCAAACAAGCAGAAGTGATTATCTGTCAATACAATTTATTTATTTGGTTGCTTTTACACAAAAGAATATCATCAACCAAGGTTAAAAGGAAATTGTTGCATCTGGATTCATTATATTTGTGTAATATACATTAATATAATGTACTTTATTCAATTAAAGTTATTAAATCAAATGTGTTCTTCTTTTTGGTTTGTATTTTGGTTTGTATTTATAATAGAATACCACATTATTATAGTAACTAAATAGTCTAATAATAAGCCATTATACAAAGAGCGAAAACACCAAAATGATTGATTTTATATTATTGAATGGTCATTTCTAGATAAAAAATGTAGAACAAAAACTAAATCTTAACTTTATGTCATAAAGCAAAACCTATTGTAAAGAATAAGCCAATTTAAGTGCAGAATTTCTTTCTGACAAGAAAAAAAAGTTCAGTTACAACTGTTTTGCACAAAAAAAAAATCATGTTTTTATTGATTTTCCAGCGCAAAAAGGTTGTAAGTGCAGAGTTATCAAATATCTCTATTATGACTGGTCATGGATATTTCTTTTAATATGTCATCAATAAACAAGCTAAAAATATACATAAAGTATATCCCTGGTTTTAGTTAAGATAAAGCTAAAAAAATTGAGTAAGTTTTTTAGCTCTCCTGAAAAAAAATGAAAATGTCAGTTACAACTGTTTTGCACTTAGCCCGCGATATGAGGGAAAGGGTTAAAGCATCCTCACATGAAAAATGCATGCTAGGATACAATTCCACAGCAGTCAAAGTCAAATCATTGAAAACAAGAACTATCATTGAAAATGATGAATCATCCCCAGATTCCAATTTGTCACAGTTACTTTTACCATGTCAGATAGTGGGGTAAAAAAAAGACTTGACTTGTCTATTTGAGTTTACTGTCGCTTCAACAGTATTTCAGTCATATAGCAACATCCAGTTAATTACAGGTGGAGGAAGACCTCGAATGCACAGAGGCATCCAGGTAGAACCACTGACCTACTGCAAGCCAGCTGGAAGCTTCCTCACATGAGAATCTGAAAGACCCTGCTGGGATTCGAACCCATGCGGTGAGGGGCTGAGTGAGTGTTAAAGTTAGCAAACTTACCCTCTCAGCCACGGAGGCCCAGGTAAACCAGACCAAAACCAGAAAAAGAAAAATGACATGGGGTTGGGGGGATTCCTAAAAGAAAATTGAAGCAAGCAAGACATTCCTACAATATGATTAAGTAGATTTGGTATTTATAATTGTTGTGAAGTTAAATAAAAAGTAGCCATTGGTAGCCAAGAAATACTGTGGACAAAATATTATCAATGTATATAACAAGGGGCCATAACTCATATACAATTAAGCCAGTCATGATGTGCAAACAATATACACAATTAAACTTAGTACTTTTAAATGCTGTTAAGTTAAATCAAAATAAGACCATTGGTAGCCAAAATATAGTGTGGACAAAATATATTCAATAAATATATCAAAGGGACATAACTCATTTAAAATCCAGCTGAAGAAGACGTACCAACGATTCGCACAACAAGGCTTGGTGCTTACTAGTGCTGTGAAGTTAAATCAAAGTCAGACCATTCAGGAAGCCAAGATATAGTGAGGAAAAAATATATTCAATAAATATCACAAAGGGCCATAACTCATTTCAAATCCAACTGATGAAGATGTGCCAATGATATTAACAACTTGGCTTGGTACTTATATATGCTGTGAAGTTAAATCAAAATCTGACCATAGGTAGCTGAGAAATAGCACGGACAAAATACATTTAAAAAATAAAACAAAGGGCCATAACTCCTTTAAAATCATGTGAATCATGATGTGCCAAAAATATGCACAACAATGCTTGGTAAGTATTATAACTGAGACATAAAAATCCAACCTAAGGTAGCTGAGAAATAGCGCAGACAAAATCAATTTCAAAAACATAATAAAGGGCCATAACTCATTTAAAATCAAGCTAATCATGATGTGTCAATGATATGCACAACTAGGCTTGATACTTATCAGTCTTGTAAAGTTTGTAGCCGAGAAATAGGGCAGAAAAATCTTGTCTACAGACAGACCAACGGATGGACTGACGGATTTGACTCCAATATAGCACAGATACTTTGTATCTAGGGGTATAATCAGTGACTATGACCACTCTACCCAGGATGCCCCCTGTCTTACTTTTTCTTACAGCAAGGACTTAGTGCATGATATAGTCTTGTGTTTTCTGTGTAAAAATCACATATGTCAAACTGCTTATCAACTGAAAATACCATTAAAAATGACTTTTATTAAACAACATTAATTTCGCATGCTGGGTAAAATACAAATATTCAACTGAATTTGTATGTTAAAATTGTTTACATCTACAACTACATGCAAATAATCTTGTCATACAAAATACTAGACTGTCTATCTATCCCTTTCCCTCATATAGACTCATTTTGACGCACTCAATAGGTATCACATAAAGCCTGATCTGCAGAAAACCACAGTTAAACCTTACCAAATTTAATAACAAAATCCTCATTTCCAGACCACTGAGGAGCAGTGAACAGAATAAAACCTGATCAGCCTGCGAGTTACTCGCAGGCTGATCTGGTTTTATGCTGTTCGCATAGGTCTTTTTATGGTGTCCTCTATGAGGGAAAGGGCTATATAATCACACACATGGTGTTTATATCTTTGTCAGCCAGTACTTGAACCGACATATACATTCAGTGTTGTGTACACACTTTTCTGAGGCAATCTCCACTTCCTTGTTTAACAAATACAATCTCCTTGTATCTACAATCCAGCATGGTAAAAAGGTTAGTAGTGTTGGAGTCTGCAGATTAACACTTTACCTCATATACACTTAATGAATAATGGCAAAGTTAACAGACCATATTCCTGATAGGAGCTGCCGGATCAGGGTCTCCTCTGTTTGCTCATGTAATATTGAAGCTCAGCCTTGACACAGTCTTCACACCAAAGAAAAATCCAATGTTTCATAAGCCAAGTAAAGTTCAGTCAATTAACATTTAGTCATTCATAAATTTGTACATGAATATTCTTGAGTTAACCCTTTCCCTCATATAGACTCATTTTGACGCACTCAGTAGGTACCACATAAAGCCTGATCTGCAGAAAACCACAGTTAAACCTTACCAAATTTAATTACAAAATCCTCCTTTCCAGACCACTGAGGAGCAGCCAACAGCATAATACCTGATCAGCCTGCGAGTTACTCGCAGGCTGATCTGGTTTTATGCTGTTCGCATAGGTCTTTTCATGGTATCCTCTATGAGGGAAAGGGTTAATAAAAAATATGTCAACTTGGGAGAAACTCAGGCTCCCCAAACCAGATAAACTAAGTATTTGTAGCCCTGAATGGCAAGATATGAATATCCTGGACCCACATACTGTGAGATCATTTTATTTCGTGGGGATGAAATTTAGTGGATTTGGTGAAAAAAAACATGTTTATGGGGACAAGAATTCATAGATTTGTGTGTTAGAAATTTTTTTTTTTATTTATTTCAACTTTATTTGGACGTTGATTTGAAGACCTTTACAAAATTTAAGTTGAAAAGAATGCAACGTAATATTGGTCATAATATGTTAATGACATGGCATTTAGTTTATGTTAAGATCTGTTTTAAGTACTTACTTTTAGGAAGCATTAATCAGACCAAAGTAAGTGTAAATAAATTTAAGCTTGTGGCCATATAATCTTCGTAACATTTCAGCCATGTATTGCTTAGGATAAAAACCAAGGTCACCACAGTTGTGGCACAGCATGATATGCCAGACCAACTCGTCATCAACTGGGGCTAGACAGGATGTCATGTAGTGCCTGGGGGCAAGTGGACAATAGGGGCACAGCAGGTGTCAATCAGTCGTCTTGATGACAACAACAAATCACTGCATTATATATTGGCCATAATGCAGGGTGGATCTCTCCCACCAATGCAGCTTATCTACGCAGGAACTTGAAGACACTCGTGTACCCACAAAAATTATGACACAATTTGTAATGAAGCAAAACTTAACAAATGAAAGGATGAGACGAAAAATATATATACATGTACATATATCATCTATATATTAAAAAACTATGTACCATAAAACACGACTAGTACAGCGACTGCAGTATAAACAAAAGTGGGTGGAGTATGGTAAAGAATGGTGGAAACCACCTCAAAATTAGTTGCAGTTGTACATTAAACACAATTAGTAACACAACTAACATTATGAAGTTTTGTTTTGCGATTTGTGTATTTGCTTTTTGATACATTATATTCAAGATTCAACATAAACTTTATATATACATTGTATTATTAAACTAAACTTACTCAAGAATCTGTTGGGGTATGGGAGAAAGTCGTTATTATCGGCGAGCTGTTTGACATGATAAATGAAAACTTTTCGTGAGGACACAAATTCGTGGATAGCGGCGTCCATGAAATCAACGAAAATTAATCCCCCACGAAATATAATGATTTTACAGTAATTGGTAACTGTTGGGCTTTCAAAATTGTAAAAAAGGGAGCCCTGGTTAAAATCTGGAAGTCTCTGGGGCTCTTGAACTATCCCTATTTTACAGACTTAACATTGCAGATGTTAGCTCTATATTTTCAAATAATCAAAAGCAAATTTGACTTTTAAAATATCAAGTTTCAAACCCACATGCCACATTAGATGGTTGCTAACAATTCCTTATTTTGCATGAAATTTTGCTCACTAGTTTATCTATTTTAAATGGCTAACGTTTCTGCTTTTAAAAGTAAATATATAAATAAACCTGTCAGATTGATACGTCATAATATTCATGAAATTATTTACAAAATCTCAGCAAAACTACTAAAAAAAATCTACTTAAATTATTTGGTTATGGTAAGAGTTTCAGGCATGGAATGAATGTAGATCATAGGTTACAGTTGAATGAATACTTGAATATTGAATATAAGGGGATTTTACACTGGTTTTCTACTTTGCACCATTCAACACTTATATCTATACTTCAACGTAGGGGTCCAAATAAAACTTTAAATAATCCTGAATTAGTATAATCACCATAGTGTCACAAAAAATGTGGCCAGGCATTCTGGGCTGTACTTCTTATTCTAGCATTCAGAGAAGAGAGAGAGAGAATACGGCAAGCCAGGCAGAGGTAACTGTAGTGGAGCCAAATTAAAATTAACGCCACAAAAACCAGATTTTTCAAATACAAATTCCAGTTAAATTGCTTTTTGGAATGCATAAACTTAAATGGAATAGAAGGGAATGTTGTTTTTGGTGTTGTTTTTTTTACATTGTAATGGGAGGAAACTCCACCTTGGGACATTTACCACTGACAATTTCATATCCAGAAGAAAAATAACAATGGAGTGCTCTAGGAGAAAACTAGCAATAACAGAAACTATTGGGGATAGGTGATGCTCCGTAAATGATTGTTTGTCACTGTTAGCTGTCACATGTATGATGGGTTTTGAAGAGTGGAACATTTCTTATACCAGATCAGGTTTTATGCTGTTCACTGCTCCTCAGTGGTCTGGAAATAAGGACTTTATAACTAAATTTGGTAAGGTTTAACTGTGGTTTTCTGCAGATCAGGCTTTATGTGGTACCTATTGAGTGCGTCAAAATGAGTCTATATGAGGGAAAGGGTTAATAAAACCATTTATTTTACATGGTTACCTCCTGCAGCAATCAGATTCAAATTTCAATTGAAATACAAAAATTGAGATATAGCAAGAATGGCTCATTAGCATGTATGAAAAGAAGTCTGATGAATCATTTTGGCTTACAATAAATGACTATTCAATTTTTTCCACTCACAGTATCAGCACACTTAAGACAACTTATCAAGGGCACATGTGTACAGTATACTTTCTATGACATACCTTGTGATCTCAGGGTCAACACATCAGACCATTTAAGTAGGTCTGTTTTATTCAGGCTAAAAAAAAAGAGTTTAATTTCTGGTTACCTGACCGACCCTCTTTTTTAATGACCGACCCTAAAGTCTTTTTTACCTTTCTGCCTTAAAAAAATATTTCCCTATTTTTTACCTTTTGTTTCATTTAAAAAAAATAAATAAATAAACTCCCGACCTACAGACCCTCTTTTTTATTTGCAGGAGACCAAAAACGGAACTTTTTTTTTTTTGGCCTCACATGACTTGTTTAAATTGCAGTATGACTGTATACTGCCTTCTAATTATGGAGCATACAAGCTTTTAAAACATTAAATATGAAAGGTTAATACAGAGAAAATGACCATGGTTTAGTTTATGTCAGCTAAAAGAATAATATTCATAACTGATCAATAAAAATGTAACAGAGTTCCAGTCCTTTTCCCATTCGATTGAATAAAACACTCCCTTGTGGAGTTGAGATTAATCAAATGCCTTATAGTCAATTGATCAGTCAAATATTTTAATTAGTGTAAATGGAAGTTAACTCATCAAAATATATGTATGATGATAACATAGCAAAAATAGATTAAACAGTTCAGTTTTACTTATAGCTTTCACTTGTGGCTTGCATACCCTGCTAAGTATACTCTATATGAGGCATGAAGCAGTATTTATAGATATAACTAGAAATGTGTTCCCTGGACACAGGATGCCCCCATTCTGTGTCATTTTCCCTATGTCAGGTGCTATAACTCTGGATACACAACTTTCCATTATGACTCAAATTGGCATATACAAAATCGTTATGTATAGACAGGGGAAGTAACCACATCAGAATATGAACAAATTTCCAGATAGTATCCTGTTGGGAGAACTACCACACAGTCCTGAGAGTGGCAAATCAACTTCCTTTGTTCAGGCTTTCATTCTGGTATCCGTAATTTTTTAAGAACTTTTTTTCACAGCAGTTGCTGAAGCATCAATTTTTGATATTTACCGAAGTCAGTTTGAAACATGCTATTTAATTGGTTTAAAATCGAGCACTTGTTTATGCATATTAATTACTTCAAAGAACATTCTGATGTGACCTTTAATGCGATGTTGTCAGATCCTAATCGAGGATAGTAAAGCGCAAATAAGGGTATGATTTTAATGAGATTGGTTCATACAGTTAAGGAGACATGCAAGACACAAGATTTTAAAAATGGTCGACAGGCAAAACTATATGCCCTCTTCCCCTTAAAGTGGGACTATAAAAATTCTCACTTCAATATAAATCTTAATCCCATTTCAGTTGAAATAATGCCGTAGAGGCTCATGCCACAGGAATAGAGTAAACAAGATATCGAAAATATATATCAATTAAATGTGGTCATACACTTGAATTTTCCAGGAAATACAATTCATGTTTCAACTTGTTACAAGCTTGATATTCAAGACTGGATTGTACAGAAATAGGGGCTTTGAACTTCACATGTGTGACAAGGATAATTGGTTGCCTACTTGAAAGACACTTTACAAGAAGTTGACACAAATGCAATGTGCATCAGATTATATTAAATGACTGACTTTCTCAAGTGGAGTTTAAAGGACTCAAAATATCCTGGTGACAAGTGTCACACATGTGAGAATCTCACACTTATGAATATGCATTTGTTTGTTTGTTTTCTCTAAAATTCTTCCTTATAATCTTCCTTGAATATCATATATCATAAACATATTATAATACAGCTAGAATAGTTCTCTAGAATTACAGTAAGAAAAAGAGACAAAGAGGAAGAGAGGAAGAAAAACAAATGAAACAGAAAAAAGCAAGCGAGAGAGAGAGAGATGTGTGTGTGTGGGGGGGGGGGGGGGGGGGTGGCAAGAGAGAAAGAATGAGAAATTGAAAAGCAAGCAAATGAGAGAAGAACAGATACTGATAGGAGAAATAAAAAAGACAGAAATTACAGACCTGTTTTATGTTTGTAGCAATCTGAGTTGCAGTGGACGGCACAGGCTCACTGGGGATGACACATTTCTTCAGGTATCCCTGCTTAATGACATTTTCAGCCCCACTAACAGCCCTTGCACCATAATGATTGGCTACAGCCATCTTTGTCAGCTTGGATCACATTCCACGTCCATTCTAGGTAATCTCCTGTCTTGAAAAATAGAAAACTTATTTTCAATGGAGTAGTTGTTGTTGTTGTATTGGGGTTTACCGTCGCTGCGATAGTATTTCAATCATATAGCGACGTCCAGCTAATTACAGGTGGAGGAAGACCCCAAGTACACAGAGGTACCCGGATAGAACCACCGACCTACCGCAAGCCAGCTGGAAGGCTTCCTCACATGAAAAATCCGAAGTCCCTACCAGGATTCGAACCCACAGCGGTGAGGAGCTGAGAGATTTGTAGTCCACGACTGTAACCGTTCGGCCACGGTGGCCCCCTTCAATGGAGTAAGATGAAATTTTATTTCACAAGTGGCCATACATGATAATACAGGGGGACCTGTATTAATGGCCACCAGTCCTGTACTAAGCAGCCGACCTGTTTTTAACAGAATGATTTAATATCCAAAATTGATACTGGTATTTGATGTGGGCAGTAGGGTTATTTTGAATGGCTGACTGGCCACTTAAGATATGTTTGACTATAATTTCAAAACTCTGGTTTAGGTAATCCATTGATTATTAAATTATAATCATAATTCTTCAAATGATTAAAAATTTAAGTGCAGATGCAAGCATCCAATGACTTGGTGGTGAAGGCTCTTTTTATTCTAAGTCTATAAAGATTTGCATTTACAAGCACTGTAAAATTCCAATGATCATTTGATTGACCATGATCACAATTTAATGATGGATGGATAACCTTAAGTACATCATAGAAAGTGAGAATAAAATATTAGTTCCTAAAAACAGACCTTTTATAGGATTTTGTATTCCAGAAAATGATATATCCTCAGTATGTGTGGAAAAGAACTTTGACATTTCAATTTGACTTTGACCATGAAGTCACAATTTATACATGGTTTTATCAATGCCTGACCTTTGGTCCTGGAAGTACAGGTCATGAATAAACTATGACCTCTAACTGTGGCCTTGACCTTAAAGTCACATGACTGAAAATTTCACTCGGCATATTTCCTTAATATCCTATCTCTTTTCTTTTTTTAACCTGTCCCAAGAAACTATTTCACTCTCAACAAGCTAATCATATCTTAATTTTATCTGATGGTTTGCAGAGATGTTATTTTTTCCTTTGATGAACGCTGCCCTGATTGGTTAATCTGCCACTGATACAGCCCAACTCTGGATAAATGCTGATTAGCTGCATAGATAATTGGTTTAATGGCTTTTCTCTCAGACATTCTTTAAACACAGCTAAAATTCCATATAAATTGGCATGTACACTTGATTTTGACAACATTTCTAATATGGTTACAACAGAAGGCAAAAACGCTCTAAGTCTAACCGCATGTGATTTTGTGACAATAACAAAATCTAAAGATGGGACAGGGTGGCCAGCCAAATCTTTGTTTGTTCTTTATAACCTGTCTATCATTAATCACATGATTAAGTGAATCTTACAGGCACCCAAAATGGTGACTGTGAATCAACAAGGTATTTTTTTATATTGTTTTTTTGTTGTTTCTTATGTTTTGTTTTATTTTAAAAAGTTTAAACTTATTTTATATCGATTATGAAACAAGTTCTCACGACTTATATCAATCACCGGCGATGGCAGCGTATGTGGTCATTAATGTGGGAGGAAACTAGAGGGCCTGGAGAAAACCCACCTCTGGATCGACCACTGTACCCTCTAACGTACATGACAAGGAATCAAACCTGGGACCCATTGGTGAGAAGTGAAGCACATTACCACTATACTATCCAGACACCCCCCCTTTTTTCTTTATCTTTTCATTGAGATCTGGGTTAAACTGAGATAACGAGTGTTGATAGAACTTGATCATAAATTCATGAGATACACAGCAGACACAAAATGTGGCTTTCCATAAATAAGGAAATAAAAAGACTTAATTACTCTGATTGTTTATATTAATGTTTAAGTATTTAATTTACAATAACTAAAATTTGGTTCAAATTTATTTCCAAAATATCCTTTGAAATGAAATGAATTTTTTTACACAGAATTATAAACTAAGAGAGTTTTTGATATGAATATCGGTACAGTAAAAAAGTACTAAAGCACAGCACTGTATTTCAAAACCATACATTAAAACAACTTCACCATTTAAGAAGTACATAATGACATACTAAAGGCAGCTATGGTGTTCAGTACAGCAACATAAGCAGAGGGTCCTAGATTTTACTAGAATACTAGATTTTACTAGAATACTAGATTTTACATGACTCTTAACCCTTTCCCTCATAGAGGATACCATGAAAAGACCTATGCAAACAACATAAAACCAGATCAGCCTGCGAGTAACTCGCAGGCTGATCAGGTTTTATGCTGTTCACTGCTCCTCAGTTGTCTGGATATGAGGACTTTATAATTAAATTTGGTAAGGTTTAACTGTGGTTTTCTGCAGATCAGGCTTTATGTGATACCTATTGAGTGCGTCAAAATGAGTCTATATGAGGGAAATGGTTAAATGGTTTAAACTTGAAGGCTGACTTGACTTAGCAAGTATTAATCCAGTCCTCAGCCTTTCATGTAGAAGAAACCTGATACATCATCAGTGAGTGATTTGATCACATCGTGATGAATTTCTGCTAACCATGCTATATATAGAGTGAGTCTATATTTAGAATGATACCAACAATATACGCATGACTTGTATTAAAAGATTGTCAGACCTCCACATTCATGAAATAGAAAATACACTGTGTACACCTCATTTAATAAGAATGGTGTAACTACCCTTGTGGGTTTTATTTTTCACTTTTTTGTGAATCAGACTTAAAGGGCATTGGATTGTGAATGCAAAATGGATATACAAAAATGTGAAATTAAATATAGCATTCAACATCATTATAAACACATAAGATCTGTTTGTTGGGTTTAACATCCTGCCGACAGTATTTCAGTCATTTGGAGACAATGTCTACTTGGGACAGACATAGTGCTTCCACATTGCTGTATCACACATAAGATCTGTTACAATATAATTATATCCTATCTTTATCTACAACAGACAATAACGTCACTAGAATGTACACAAGATATATACATTACCAGTAAAACTCAGTTATTTTTAAACCACTCAACTTCACCATCTTAAAAGAGTTAACCCCTTACCTTATGAAATATTCATGTACAAATTTATGACTTGATGAATTAATATCAATTGACTGAGCTTTAAATGGTTTATTAAAGTATGGATTTTTCTTTGCCAAATCTAAGCTGTAATATTGTATGAGCAAACAGGAGACCTTGATCAGACAGCAGGATCCTGTCTGTTTGCCAAGTGCGTCAAAATGAGTCTACATGAAGTTAAGGGTTAAACATAAACATGGAAGTTGAACGTGCACTTCACGTAAATTGAACCAGACTCTGTCTGGAGTTAAAAAGCAATATTAAGTTATCACTATACAAATGTATTTCTAATATGGGGGTTTCAAAATTACTGGATCATGACAATTTTTTCTATTTATTCATAATATTCATTGTGTATGTTAATTAAAGATGAGAAGCATCTTGTGCCATGAAATAATTCTATACAGAGTACCTGTTAGTATACTTCAATAACCAATAAAGTTTGGTGGCTTTATAGTGTACTTTTCACACACAAATATTTTTACCGTTCGGCTATTTGTATCTTTTAAAAGCTTTTGACCTTCCTTAAACAATACCTATATTACTGACGCCAGCAGAAAAATATTACATTCAAAGCTAACTTGAGGCCTAAATAGATCGACCTTTCTAAAACAGTGTTTTATTTTTCTCAGAAATATGTATAATTTAGCAAATAATGTATATTTAGTGTGAATATTTTCATTATTTTTTGTTCGAGTATTTCAGTGTAAGACATTCTGTACCAAAAATATGTAGTTTGTATGAAATCAGCTATTAAAAGACAAGTTGCAAAAATGACTCAGATGAGAAAATATTGACTGACTGACTTCTCTCCCTTTGCTATGACGTCATTGATAGTATTAGAGTAAACGCCGCCAGCACTATATATACTGTATTGAACTATTCATTTACTGTTTAAATAATCTTAAGCTAAATCCAAGATGACAATGAACGATTAAAGGTGTAATGGGTAGATCAATCAATCAGTTTACTTTTCATATTAAAATATTTAGATGTATTGAATACTGATATGGGAGGAGGCCATGATGAAAAAAAGAATGCCATATCAGGATGAAATCTAAAAATATTATTTGATAATATTCACATAATATTCTGATCATATCAAAAATATGAGTTGCATTAATAAACTTTTGACATACCATCATACCCTTATCCCGCTTATATTCTGTTAACCCTTTCCTTCATATATACACATTTTGATGCCCTCAATAGGTATCACATAAAGCCTGATCTGCAGAAAATCACAGTTAAACCTTACCAAATTTAATTACAAAATCCTCATTTCCAGACCACTGAGGAGCAGCGAACAGCATAAAACCTGATCAGCCTGCGAGTTACTCGCAGGCTGATCTGGTTTTATGCTGTTCGCATAGGTCTTTTCATGGTGTCCTCTATGAGGGAAAGGATTATGGTATTAGTACCCTTATTCCCATATTCCATGTCTTGCTACTGGATGGTAATACTTCTATGAAAATATTTCACCAACAGGTTTTTTTCAACTTTTATCTAATTTGAGAGAGATATCTGTATTTAAGTTAACATTGAAGCCTATGGGAAATACACATTTTCTGTGAATACGAAAACTTTAATTTGATATGAGAAAAACTCATGGTAGAAAGATGCATTATATGATCTGTTTAAGTAACAAGAAAAAAATATAAACTCTACCGTAGAAAAATGGAGAAAGTCACTTTTTTTTTATTTAGATAACTTATGACAGCAAAATTATCAAGGGAAGGTACGTAATAAAAGAACTGTCACATGTCATAACATGTTAGTTTGCCCCTAAGATTTCCATAGTCTGATATTTTAAAAGCTTATATTGTGAAGTTATTTGCATGACTTTGATGGAATTGATGGCTATTAGGGTTATAAGGCCTTAAAATCCTGAATCTGCTTTGGGTCTCCGCAGAGACCATGATTCTAAATGAGTAAAATCCCTAACATATCTACTGATCAGAATTAAGTTTTTTCTTTGTATGATGTTTGAGGATAATCAGGAGGGTTATAAAAGGGTTACTTGGGTTAACTGATATGGGTGTGTGTGTGTGTCGGAGAGGTTCCATACTGAAGGTGCCTAATTGATGTGCATGAATGATTCTTGCCAGTATCCCTAAATCACTAGTGAGATATATGGCCCTGGGTGTGACATGACAATAGCCAATTACTTAAAGATGCTTACTGATTATCAGGTTCTTAGATCAGCAAGGTTCATCCTCCAAAATGTAATGGGAATTATAAGTGCAAAAATATTATTTGTAGGTAGGTTTTGTTTTTCCATTCATTTGAATTTATAGTTATTTCTTTGAAGTGTACATAAAAAGTAGTATTTAACCCTTTCCCTCATAGAGGACACCATGAAAAGACCTATGCGAACAGCATAAAACCAGATCAGCCTGCGAGTAACTCGCAGGCTGATCAGGTTTTATGCTGTTCGCTGCTCCTCAGTGGTCTGGAAATGAGTATTTTGTAATTAAATTTGGTAAGGTTTAACTGTGGTTTTCTGCAGATCAGGCTTTATGTGATACCTATTGAGGGCGTCAAAAGGAGTCTATATGAGGGAAAGGGTTAAATGAACTGACACTATATACCTTATATCATACCTATTAGGCATCAAAAAAAAGTCTGGTTCTTGGTTAAAAGCTGGGGGGAAAAATGGGTCAGTTGTTTTTTTTTTTTTTTTTTACCTTTTTCTTTTTTTCAAAAGCTTAGATAAATGTGGAAATGTACATTACAGCCAATTACTTAGTTTTGTACTGTTATCACCTACACGTACTGTAATTACTAAAGGAAAAATAAGGTCAAAAAATCTAAAAATGCAGAGTCAGTCAACTGTGTCATTTTATCCATTCAAAACAAGTTCTCATGTTTCCTAATTATGAATAAATGTGGAATACTCGGATGGCATCGCTTAAATAATAACTGTTTACATGTACATGTCTTTCACTTGTTTACCTGCATTTGGAAAGTAGAGAGACTGCACAAGTAATGGTTTGGATGATTATGTTAAATGAAATCATCTGCAGAAACAAGATATTTAAAGTGAACGTGATTCTCCCAAATTAAACTATATATTGTTACAACCCACTTTAATAAATTTGTGTAACATTTCAGATTAGTTATCGTTTATATTTATGAAAGTTATTGAAAATGTTAACATCTGCAATTTCAAAATGGCTGTCTCCAAAGTTATCGTTAGTTACTCTCTTTAAACGAAGACAGGGCGATATAAATCTTAGATTGAGATGCATGTTGTTTATTTTTTTTTTATTATTTATTTATGTTTGTCTCAGCATTGAAAAAAAAAAGGACAGGCCAAGAGGTTGATCGCACCCAAAAGATATTTTCATAAATTGTTGCTAAATTGTAAATGAATTTTGCTTATTTTATGATGAATGGCATAATCCTAATTAATTGTAATTCAGTTTATTGAACAGTTATTGGAAATATATGAATATGAAATATTGCATTTTAAATTAAGGGCATAGCTCTGACCAATTGACGGATTAAGCATATTGACTTCAAATCAGACATTATTGGTCATATAACATTGTCTTAAGTTGAAGATGATTGTTAAGTTAAATAAGTATGTTGAGTTGTTAAAATCTAAATTGTTGAGCCACACGGCTCACGGATCACAATAGTCACTGCTCAGTGAAGTAAAAATGGATCAGGGGTTAAATAATGGGCTGGTCAGGTGACCAGAAAGAAACCCTTTTTTTTTTTCTTTCTTTTTTTTTATGCCTTTTAAAATGTGATCACAGAATTCTGTAAATGTGATTCTGCTTACCTGTCATCTGACATAAGACATATTTGACTATAAAACTTAATTTATCATATTGAAAAATGAGTACAGTACAACACCGCTATATTGCGGACTGCTATTTCGCGTCGACCAATATATCGCCAGGGGTGTAAAATTTTCTTTTAAGTCACTCGTCCTGTAGGATGAGTAGGTGAAAAATCTTACTTGCTCTTAAACAAAGTTAGCTCGTCCTAAAATGATTTTAATTTTTGCTTCCCGTAAAGTTGTATAAGCTCTTGATATTTTGCAGAAACGCCGCAAAGCAATTTTTCTTCTTTTTTTTTTTTCGTCAACCACAGAAAGCCAGAAAACCAATGATCTGGGGCTTTTCTTGTGTGTTTCCTTTTATCGTAAGTGCTTTGGTGCTTACTATGTTTTATATGAAATTAAGAAGGCAAATGACACCTTGTCTATCAATGACATCATACTCACAGGGGACACATGACCCTAAGAAGTATAAACTCACAGTCCAGAAGCTTACAAAATCAGCCTTTAATATACTTTTATGAGACGTTTATTCCAAAAAGAAGTATGCTCATGATTTATCTTATAATGAAAATAATAGGAAAGTTTTAGAAAAAGTAAAATTATCTATGTGGTTCACCTTTAACTGGCTGAACAGGGATACTATTCAAAATTGGGATACTGTATTATAACATGGAGCAATTTTGTGAACTACTGAAACCTTATAGCAAAACATTAATGTATTAATTCCCATACTATAAATCCTAACATAAATTATCAGGAAAATGAAAGAATGTTTAGTAACATACATGTTGTCAAAATAAGCCGATTGCCGTCATAATTATCGGTTAAAATCGCTTTTGGATCGGTTAGTTTTCTCATTGATGTGCCGAATTTTTGACTCGCTTTTTATATTTTGAACGGATTAAACAGACAGATACTTGTTTACCACAACACTGGCGAATTCCTTCAAGCGCCTGTATCATCTTCAGTGATTGGACATAATAATTTTTTCGACCAATCAGGTTACGCGTTTTACTGAAACACGCTTTGGCAGCAAGGCTGAACCAAAACAGAACTCAACAGCAGCTGCGAAATTTTGTGTTCACATGTGGTAAGGCAATATTTCCAGCCTTAGTGGTTGTTGGAGCTGTTAAATGCAGATTTTATGTTGTTATTCTCCTCGATTTGAATTATTACATAGCGATTTATGCGATCAGTAATGTATCACTGTCAATGACGCCGTTAAATGAAGGTCCGTTAAATTATCGCTTGCACTGGTAACTCATATTATCAAGACAGTTTCCGGAAAATCTGAATTTCAAACAATTTTATTTTGCCTTTTATCATCTAAGGAACAAACATACATTCTGGTGATTCACTTACATCCTGCAAAACTCTGTGACCCTATAAATGATTCAGATTCAGAAATGAAAATTAGTCTTACTTTCAGAAACGCCAGTTGTCACTTCAATTATCTTTTTTTATCCCGTGCCGAAGATGCACTCAAACCATATTACTTAGAAGTAAACTAGCCAAGATGCCCTTAGTACTTCCTTAGTCAGTACCTCCTGCATCAAAATTTGTTGAAATTCAGACAGAGCCTGTCATCGTTGTTGATCAGGAGACACTGAGAGAGGAGGTAGGTGCAGCATTGAAGGCCTAAGCCGCCTTTGACCTTGATAATGTCAGCGATGATGGGATGGCTTCTGATTCTGACTTTTCAGATTCTTAATTTGAAGGTTTTGATTAGTATTTCAAGTCTTAAGGTGGTTGTAATGTATTAGAGAGCACCCCAACATGAACATTGTCGTCTTATAAATAGAATGACAACAATATTTTAAGCTTTCTATATTGAATATTCAGTACAGAATCTTTCAGTTCTATGTGTAAAAACTCCTTTATTCATTTTTTTCTCAGATTTCATACTTATCATGTGTGTAATATACTTAATCTAGGTTATCCAAGTGTTAGACATACATAAACATTGTCTTGTGCAAAATAGTACTAAGTAGCCATTTCTCTTGTTTTTGACAATTCTGCTTTCACCTTAAAAATGGGATTTCCATATTTTTAAACATGAAACTTAAGTGTTTAACACTCATACAAGGTTGGCATATTCCACATATGATAAACTTTGCCAATACTATTTTGAATTAAGAAGTGTTTTTTTCTGCAATATAAAAAGATGTGATAAATGAATGCAGAAGCAAGGAAATATTTCTTAAGCAAATTTTTTCTACAGAATGTCTGTACTAATTCTTTTAAGAAAGTGAGATGTATGAAACCTGTGGCTACATTGTTTAAGTTTACAAAAGATAATAATATTTGTTTCAAAAGATATAACTTCATCTTTTTGTTAAGTCTTGAATCAATGGCTAAAGCCTTGATGACACTCGAGTCTTGTAAGTGAGC
>CM037783.1:3094100-3138799 GCA_021229015.1 Solen grandis
TTTAGAATATATTTCCATATCCAAATAAAACGTTTAAGAATGCATGAAAAAGTTGTGTTTACTCAGACATCAGTCCACACTTTTATAATCTGGCTACAGGTTATACCTTTGCAAAGGCTTCATATTCAGTTACGTGAAGGCCACTGGAAATACTTAGTGAACATCTGTCTTTGATGATCACTTTGTTATATATGACAGGTTCAACTTTAAAAGAATTAGTTATGTTTGATGAGTTTTAAGTAATCCCTTGGTCAAACTGTTGAATTAGTTACGGCAAAAACTCCTTTACTGTAGGTCGAATTTCACACGAAATTACTAAAAAAAAATTGCTTTCAAAGTTGACAACATTTTTTTGTTGTTGATCTTCAGACCCTGAATGGGGAGTTTGTGGGATCTATCCTAAGCCAGGACAAACATAAGTCATATCAAATGGTACTGGATAATGTGACTGTGTGTGGTATCATGTCACATGTCTGTTGTGTGATATCGCATTGTGGCAGCACTATTTCTGTCTCAAGTAGACAAAGTCTTCATACGGCTGAAATACTGTCGGTGGGGCGTTAATCATACGCAAACATACTAACTCAACAAGATGTTTGGCAATACAGTTAACTAAATTCTCAACAGTGGCTAAGTAATAACAAAATCTGTGATTACAATTAAAAAGCATTAAATATAACGATCATTTTTTCATGTCCAATAGCTGACATCCTAAATGAGTCTATTGAAATACTAGTCCTAAAATCATGTATTACTATATAAAACAAAACGAAACAAATTAAAACAATACAGAACAAAAATATCAAATCATTTCTATCAGCAAAAAAAAAATGAAATAAAAAAAAAAAAAAAAAAAATATAAATAAAACAATATACCTCATTACAAAAATTATAACAAGGCTATAATTGATACATGTATTCCGAAAACAAATATAATTGGTCAGGATTAAAAGTTGTATAATGTACTAGAAGTGATTGAAACTAATGTGTAGTATTATTATCAATATGAACTCTAAATTAAAATGTATATATAATTAGAAACAAACGTTTAGCAGTTCCTTTCATCTGTTGATTACAATTATAGGCTAGCGAATGGCTTAATCTAGACTGGCTTACATTACTGGATTCTTCCTGCTGTTTAATAATCAGTTAATGTCGGTGACTTTGGACGGAAATAGTAACTGAATACATCTCGCTTTCAGTATTTAAAGCATATAGATACTAGAATCAAAAGACAAAATACTAGAAATGCACAAATGATAACTGGATTTGAAAGTATATGCATAATGTCATCTTTGGGCGGAATGTAAAACGTTTTTCATCTGTGTGACATTGATTATGATATTATGTGATGCACATTTATTTACTTTAAGTAAAACTATAGATAAATGTTAAAATAAAACACGACATTGAATAATTAAAACAGAATAAAGTAATGTACAATAATATTTCTACTCAAAAGATATCTACATATATCGTGACAAAATGCAAAACGATAGGCATATAAAACAAGACTACGACCTAGATAACAACAAATTCATATTCTAGTTTACAAATCAAGTTTTTAATTACTGAAATGCACTAAATGATGTGGACTTTGTTGTGTCATTGAGTTATTTTACATCAGTCAAATACATCTTAAATATAGTAACTTTATATTATAATGGAAAACAAAAACACTTTCGGAATGAGCTTGCATTTGTTGTTAAAGTAGACATTTTCCTATAAGGATATACATTTACATATAGCATGAGAAAACGTAAGCAAACAAAATCTTAATCAAATGTTTTGCTCCCAGTAGCAGAATTACAAATGAAAACAAGTTCCAGTGAAAATTCTACCAACCTTATTTAATTGTTAAAAAATAATTTAATACTTAAGAACATATTCCATCATTCTTCTTTCACTGATGAAAATACCTAAGTATTTCATTTCTTAACAATTGTTGTAAGTAGGAAGGTATTTCATGTCAACTTATTAACTTACTTTGAATTTTTCACAAAACAAGAATGGTGAAAAGGTTTCCACCTTACTTTAGAATTCGTATATATTAGTATGTAATAATTACAAAGTTAAGTTTTATTAGTGAAATAAAAGCCCAAACTTATTTAAGACCCAAAGGCTTAAGGGCAATCATGTTATTATAAAAATACAAAACATATTCAAATTTCTAAAAAAAAAACTACTTGTTTTCAAGCAATGATAAAAATCTATTATTATATAAACAATTGTAAAACTGGTCTATAAAAGACCTCCTTGTAGGAAATAAATGAAAACAAAATAAATGGTTTTTCACAATTGAATAATTGTTATCCCTTTGCTGGCTAACTCATCTTTCACTCTCGTCAAGTACCCAGCATCAGGATAGCCAAATCTGGATAAGATTTAAAAAAATATTACAACAAATATAGTGATTAAAATTTTACAAGGAAGCCTATTTCGTTCTATCAATTAGTTGGAACAGAAAAAGAGCATTTCAACATTTCTGAACAGAAATAGAAATTAACCAAGATAAAATATTTGAATATATGCGCCACTTTTGTATGCTACTTGAAAATAGAATCTGTAATATACAAAGGAGACACTCTTAAGTTAAAGACAACAAGTGACAATCCTCCTGTGTTTATGAAACTGATCTCAACTTGTCACCAAGACAGGATTAATGACATGTGCAATGTAATATGCTTTGTCCACCTTTAAGATCAATCACTGAAAATAAAAAAAACTCATCATTTGTTGGCTATCAATTAATATCTGGTTTTTAACACTTTTTGGATAATATATGTGTCTATTTAGGACCAAATGCATCCTTTTTTAAAAAGCATTTGTATTTTTTTAATTTCACCTCTTGGACGAAGACAGTGAAGTTACTATAAACAATGTAAATAGACCTACTTGATGCTGCCTCCATGTACGCTGGTTTTATGGTGGATTACGTGATAACATCAGTCTTGCCAGATGTCCTTGATTGACCAACTGTGAAAACCAGCTTTGCATCGAATGCCTTTTTCAGCAATCTCAATACTTCTTTCCCTTCAACTGAATTGGGTAAATAGGCATTCCTGTTGAGACCCTCATATCGCTTGCTAGGGTTTGGATGGCAATCCTGTAAAGTATTCATATACAGATATTGATATTGTAATATGTTACTGTAAATATTTGCATCTTATATTCTAATTTGATAAATATATGTCATAATATTAAGTTTCTGATCTTTTACGGTTTCCATTTAACCAAAGGTAATTTTTTCGTAAATATCATTTGTTACATGGAGATTTCTCAAAATAAAATAATAACCCTTTTAGAAGCGAAAGCTTCTAAAGTCAGACAGTGGATTTTCTACTTACAATCACATTACCGCCACTTATCCATACATTCGCGTCGAAAAATAGTACAACTGAATGTAGAAATCAACATTGCAGATTTTGTAAGTTAGATATATTGCAGGATTTCGAAAGCATTGGGCATAATCACAATTTCTTCGAAAATAAAACAGTAAAAGAAGCAAGTTTATAATTCAGTGTTCATCCGCAGTTTCATACATTAAACTACATTTGGTAAGAGCATCGTTCAATATTTTGTTCTTGCGAGGGGTCGTGAGTTAAAGTCCCGCTGAGATGTTGTTTTTTGGGGGTTTTTTTTGTTTTTTTTTAATACTTATTTTTTTATATTCTTGAGATACATATTTAGAATTTTTTAAGTCTAGTTTTTATATTTCCATTATTTTGCGTTTGTTAACCTTTTAATTTAAGTCATAGACCACAGGACCCTGATATTCAGCCAAAGAAATAATTGACCTCTCTATGTATTAATTATTTTCAGAAAGGCCGATTATTCTAATATGAGGGTCATCCGCATAGACAGGTTCGGTTATAAGGTAAAATCAATAGAAATGAGAGGGGGGCAGTATGTTTAATGCAAGCCATCAATTGAAACATTTGGATTTTAATCTTTTCTTGTTAGAGTCTCAATTGACTGTAGTGTCTCTAGTCGCATCTTTATGTCACAACTTAGAAGTACTTTAGGGATTGAGTTTATACTTTATACAATGGTCAAACTTTACTTACCAAGAACCTTGCTTCATCTCTATTTCTTACTTGTATGTTAAATTATGTTTTTCTAACATATTTTAAAAACTATTGAAGGCATGGATATCATTCATACACATGGGAAGGATGTGAAGTGACAAAAATCAATAACTTTATCTTGTCCCATTTTCTTGCTTTTCTATTAAAATAATTTCTGTCTGCAGCAAATTCATGAGGTATTAAAGGTATTGAGAGGATCAATACTAAGAACCAATAAATAAAGTAATCTGTCTTACCTACTGTTAAAATAAGATTTAACTTGCCTGATTTTTTACATGCATACGACAAAATTTTTTAAAGGGATCGACTTTATAATTAACACATTTTAACTTTCGCTTCTGGCAGTGCTCACAGTGCTTTGGTTTGATTTGAGTGTAAGTATACACCTATTGAAATTATCAAGTGGTGATCATCAATAGTTTAACATGCCCTAATAAATTTTCCAGGAGGGGTGGGAGGGAAAATCAATTTTATATTGCTTGTTTGTTAGGGGTTAATTTACGCAATTTTACTTGTGTTGTAGGGTTGTAAAATAGATGTGTTGGTGTACCTAATTTTGGACTGTCATTCCCATCCCCTTGATAAATTTTCCAAGAACAGCTCTAAGTATGTATTTACTCTTGGGACTAAACCCCTTTTTACATCATTTGTAGATCTGATACATAATCTGTCCAGGAAACTATATTGAACAAATACTAATGCCTGATTTCAGCATTTTAATCATACATATGGTAGAAAGATTCCTTTACAATGTAAATTGATTTTACGCAAATGATCATCACTGTTTTGTCTAATATTATATCCTATCCTTTATAAAATGATAAGTTGTAACATTAATGTACATATGCTGTTAAACCTTTATTTAATAACAAAAAATACCAATCTCCTGTATTCCTGGATGGAAGGCATATGTTTTTATCGAGGTACCATCTTCAGCCTCATATTCAGGAAGATGAAAGTTTCGGTCAGTAAACAAAGGACATGATACCTCTTGGCTGGTCCCCACGAACGGCTTCATAAATCTCTCAACATGTTGGTTTGGACCTCTTGAAATGATCCTTAATGCAGTCTGTTCAAAACGTGTGTTTGCATTTTCCAAGAGTGTGAGGGCTTTCTATTTCACAGAGACAAATAACACACATTTCATGCTTTTTTCTTTATGCTGTTCATCAGGAATTTTTTCAAGGTAAGATGAACTGTTTAGGTCAGCATGAAGACTGTGCAAATTTTCCATACCATAGTCTCTGCTGGAACTGTAGCGCTTTGTCTTAGGCTTTGTTACACTACTTCTAACATTATCACTAGTCGCAAGTAAAGCAGCTGTGGTTGACCAAGGAGATCTGTCAAGATTAATAGGTGAAGACTTGATAGTTGAATCATCAAGTTAAACAGAAAGACTTGGTTTTACACGAGGAACCGATTTCTTAACATAATCTGTAAATGTATTCGTGCTTTTAGATCCATAGTTATTATTTGTACGAGCAGTCCCGATAAAATATCTTCCATCAGTCGAAAGGTTTCTGGTATCCTTTCCTGCTCCAGTATTACCAGTTTCCAACACAACATCTGATAGGTCACAATGGAAAGAATGTGTTGATTTTTTTCCTCTATACACAAACCCTTATATCTCTGTACATCGTGCATTGATGTTGTGTCTATAATCAGTTCAGAGACATCTTTGCCTTGACCGGCATCACCTGATCTTAAGCTCTGAAACACAATCAAATATATTATGTCTGAAACATAATTAGTTACATTTTTGGCGCGGATAGCTTTGATGTGGGTATACAACTATAAAGTCTTTACCCATTCTTGTCCCCCAAAAAATAGCTAAAACAAATGTTTGATCTTTAAACTCTAGAATCATCCTGCATTGCTCCTTAAATAATGGAGACTAAAATGTTGTTTTATCATTTAAATCCGTTTTATTGAATGTTAACTAAAAACTACTCGGACAATACCCATTTTTGACATCTAAAAGTGATACTGACCTTGTGTGACAATGTGCCACCGACTTGTGATCTTCAAACACAATCGGGAACTTTGGCGATCGATCATTATATAAAGGATACTGCTTTAGCTAAACAAGATTTTGACCTTTGACCTCTAAATATTATTCTGACTTTTGTGCTAAAAGCAGGGTTTATTCACGCGCGATGTGATTATCATTTCATTAAGTTTCATTACATTCGCTCATGAAGTAATTGAGAACAAATAACTGCTTAAATTATACACACATTTTACCCCTGACCTCTAAATGTGACATTAATCATTGTGATATAGCAATGCTCATTGCATGTGCAATTGCGCACTTTGGTGATATCTCGATGGTGAAAGGTGCGTTATAGTTTACTGCAAATGTAAAACATTTACCACATACAAAGCAATATAAGCTAGTTTATTATACAAACATAATCACATACTAGGATATTATGTAAATATTTTAAAACAGGATAGGTTTGTTGTTGTTATTTGTATTACACAAGATCCTGAATTTGATATTGGTACAAGATCGCCGATACTCGTTTCCCCAGCAATTATTGTTACAAGTTCTTTCTTTGGGACGAAGTTGTAAATTGCAATGCAGTTATCTTCTTCAATTTCGACGCTTAACTTTTCAAGTTCCTCTAAACGAGACTGCATTTTCAACATCAGAGTAAACTGCTGAATTCGTCTTTGGCATCTCCCTAGACTTTGAAAATTTGTCAATATTTGTCTGACTTCATTTATTAATTTATCATTCATATTTAATATTGTCTGTTTTTTTCTCCGAGGTACAGCATTATTTGCTTTTGCATTTCTTAGTACTACGCTTTTGCTGCATTTATTTTTTATTAACATCTTGTGAAACCTTGAAACATCCTGTATTGCTTTCTAAGATTGTAATGCATCATATTCTATTTGACCATTTGCTTTTTGCATCGAATGCTTAAATCTACTATTAAGCTAGTTGAGTTTCTCGGTAAATCTTTTAAAGTCAAATTCTGTTGAATCTTCAAAAACAATGTTTGCGATCAATACAATATAAGACCCACAGTTTGTGTGTTCTAGTGCAACACAATCCATGCATCCTAAACATTTATGGCGTTTGCAAAAGAGTAGTATACAAGATGGGGGTTCTGGCTCACTTTCTTCTGGGAGAAAATTCAGGGCCATTCGAGACTCCTAGGTGGAGAACAAGGACGGTCCCAGCGGCCCGGGGGCTCCGTCCGGAGGCTCGATGGGCCCCAATTATCTACCAGAAGATGAAGTGGTCAAGAACTCTTCTGGACAGACCAGTTGGATCGGGCCGCGGAGTGCACGCAATTAGATGTATGGTACACCTGGCGGCTCGCCAACTCATGTATCACATAGCATATGGACTCACCCGGCCTGTAAAGGTTGATGGAAATAATTCTGCACCAGGCGAACCCACAATACAATCGCTTGGTTTGATAGTGTTAATAACAGACGACGGTAAACTCTTTTCCATAGGTAATGTGCTGGCGAGCAAGCGATACTTTCTGATCTTGCGAGAGTTCGGTTTGTCTTGGTACACTTTAACATAAGTTTATTATAACAAATAGAGTATTTAACTATCGTCCCACTGGGACAGCGGTCTAAGATAAAGCGCTTTTACATATAGGTATTTCATTACCTTAGGATTCAAGTCAATCTCTAGATATCAATAGATAAATTAAGACATACATCCGCATATGTTAAATGAGATACTAAGATAAGATATGGTTTAAACAAGTAAGATCCTTGAGGTTGAGGTTAAATCAGACATAACTACCTGGCAAGCGAAGTTTATAGTGAGAGAGTGTGAGATAGAAAAAACGGTTAGTTTCTGCCCATATTAAAGCTTGCCAGGTAGATGAGAAAATGTCTTAGTAAGATTTTTTTTTAGGGTGATTTTTTGAGAAAACAGTCGGGTTTTTTTAGTAAAAAACAGGATCTTGGGGGAAATGTAGACCGGTTTTTAGAGCAACCCTTCCAGCATCGAAACTTTTTGAAGACGATTCGAAACCTTTTTCAAGGCCACGAAGTGTTGTTACACAGCATATTCGTGAACTTTCTAGATATGGAAAGCCGGTGTCATTGAGTGCTGTCACCCTCGTCTGTCTTTTTACGTCCGCGAGCTCGTCTTGGAGCCGGGAGAGATTTCTAGCGAGCCAGATCGCAAGAACGAGTTCTGCGGCGGGCAGGCTGATCGTGATCAAATCTACGATTGTGGGTGGGCATATTCTCTGTATAAAGGAGGGTGGTCAGAATCTCTAATACAGCTTAGGATCCATTCACTTTATTGACGAGTTCCGCCATCGCTTCTCTGCGGCCTTCCTCAGCTCGTTCATGTTTTCCTTTGCATTTTTGGTTCGGACCCCATGTTTCAACTCTTCGAATTTCTGAACCTCTTTCAGCACCAAATTATACTCCACCTTTGAGATATGCCCATTTGTTATGGCTTTGCTTATAATATCCGAGATGGTATTCAGCTTCGCTCGGGCTATTGTTTAAATGCGCCGGTGTTTGTCATATTTCGCAGCTAGCTGACGCTGGATTATCTTACCGATGACGCAGAGCCCCGCACACCCTAGTGACCCTGCTTATAGTCCTATTGCAATCGAAACGGCCACGACTGTTGATAAGAGCATAACTCCCCCGATACCAAGCCCCGCACCGGCGGTCACCAAAGAGGTGTCAACGCCATCTACAACGTTACAACGCTTTTATATTTTTTACAAAGGCTGGCTCTTTTTTTAGCCTCACGTGTCAAGTCAATCTGTATGCGGGTTATCTCCTGTAGGCGGTAAGCATGTCCATCATCGGGCATGTTTGGATAAGGAGATGGATCTGTCGGAGCTACTCCGTCCTTCATTTCTATGTATTTATATCCTTCACATCTCTAGTTCAATTAGAATGGCAACCACTCCGGAAGCATTGTTCTGTTGATTAGGATTAAGCGTCTGAGAATTAATAATATCGCCTTTATTAACTTCTAGCGGCGGGTAGAAAGTCGTGTCAGCGGAATAAGAGAGCTCGGACTTAAATACCCCGTCTTTAAAAATACCATTAAAAGTTACGCCTATGGTTACCTTATGTTCGATGATTTCTTACGTTCGACAGCGGATATTGACATGGTGAGGATTCTTCCTCTTTTCATCATTACGTAGCCCATTTTACTATGAATCACACCATCCGAGTTTGAACCGAATGACCATTCAAATTCCCCTCTCTCCAAAGGTCCGCGCTCCTCCGCCACGACAGTTATAACGGGCTTGGGGATTTGAATTTTTTTGTGTTAACGTCCGTCCCATCCGTCGAGGAATCCGGATTGCGCCAACCTGGCCGAAATGGCGTCTGTTTGTTCTTTGACAGACCCGAGGTTTATGACCCGGCCCCCCTCCAAGTCTACATGGCCATCCTCTGTCTTCTTTATATACTGAGCCAGATCGGGGCGCCTTAGCTCGCGAAGCAACTGCATCAACGTAGGCCCGCATAGCGTAATTTTCCGAAGAGGATATTCCATATCCGCCGAATATGCTCATTTTATTTCAAGCACGACACTCACTGGCAAATCGTGGTTGTCTATGACAAAACCCCGCTCGTCTTTAATGGAGAGTGCGAGCTCTGATAGGGTGCCCGCCTGAAGCGTCTTGAACTCGAGGTTAGGAAATACCGAGGATTTGATCTCCCCGTATGACCAGCCGCCGACGGCGACAACAGCTAGTAGATTACTAGGAGCCCCGTCTGAGGAGTTCTCAGAGGTGTTCAGCTGCTCCAGGTGGACGAATAACAGCTTGTTCTGGCTCAAATCTTCCGGTCTGTCCTCTTCTAAAGAACCCTCCATCCATCCATCCATCTTTTAAAACCTAGAAGATCGCACATCACATGGGGATAATAGATTATTGTGTCGTGCGGCATCGTAATAGAAGCCTTCTCCGTCTGTTAGTTTACTGTGACGAACTCAGGTCCTCTTTTTTGTGCTCGCCAATGAACAGATCCAGGATCTCTTCCTGATAGTCCGCGGTAGTTCTCAGCTTCTTTGGGAGCGGATCAAACTCTTCCAGGATAGCTTCGAGTTTTCTTCTCTTAACTCCCCTGGGTGGTCTCACCGGTGTAGGACGGCTAGGAGATATTGACTCAGACAGGCAGTCTGGAATGGGTTCATCAAGAATCACACCTGCTGGACCCTGGCGGGCTCGGATGATATCATCGAGCCTCTCATCGAGCAGCTCTTGCGGAGCCACCCATGACCTCGGATACGGAGGCCGCTCTCCAGTAACTCTCATCTCTAAACTCTTGTGCCGCCTCGTGGTGTTTAACCATCACAGCGTTCGGTAAGTATATATATTTGTTACACTTCTCTAATAGGGTTAAAAAATTAGTTGGGTTGGGCTAGTAAATATCGATAGCCGTCATGCGCTCAAATTCTTTGTTGAAAGCTCTCTGCCGCCACATGTAATTCTTGCAGTTTTCCTTACTAAACCCGCAGGGCATGTACAGCCCGGTGGCGTTCTTGACGCCCGTCCCACAGACCTTACAGGGCTGCGTGCCGCCGCCTTTGCGGATCCTAATTAGATGTATTTTATAGTAGTCTTTAATACAGGACCGGTTACAGTAGTCCACGGTGCCGATCAGGAGCCAGTGGCAAGTATCTTATCCCCTCATCTTGAATAAGTTTGGTATACCATACATCTAAGTGTGTGCACTCCGCTGCCGCAGGCCTGGTCCAACTGGTCCCCGATCCAGACCCCGGGCCGGCGAAAACAAGAAGCCTGAAATAAAAAAAAAAATCTTCGTTCTGTCTGTCTAGACAAACGGACATTCAGGGTAAGAATCTTTAATCGCGTTGGCGGTCTTAAAGTCCCCCTCCTCGCCCGCTCTCCGCGCCTTGTCTAAATCCTCTCTAATCTTCCATTCATACTCTTCCATGACAAACGGTCATTCAGAGTAAGAATCGTAAATCGCGTAGGCGGTCTTGACGTCCCCCTCCTCTTCCGCTCTCCGCGCCTCGTCTATATCCTCTATCATCTTCCTTTCATACTCTTCGATTATCGCATCAATCTCCTCGTTTTTTTACCTTCTGTAGTCGGTTGCGCGGGCCCGGGTTCTTGAGGGGCGCCGCCCTCGGGGTCGGGCATTTCTGCAAGTATCTCTTCGATTAGCTCATCCATATAGTTGGCTGGGTATACCCAAGACCTACACGTCTCTAATAGGAAATTTCGATGGTCGCCCGAGGGTTGTCGGCCGTCCCCGAGGCTCCGCATGGGATGTACCATACATCTAATTACGTGCACTCCGCGGCCCGATCCAACTTGTCTGTACAGGGGGATTCCGGACCACTTCATCTTCTGGGAGATAATTGGGGCCCATCGAGCCTCCGGACGGAGCCTCCGGGCCGGTGGGACCGTCCGTCCAATCCTGACCCTAGTGTTTCTGACATTTGTCAGTACACTCTTCATCAAGGTTGATATCATCAATTTTTTTTCAGGTAGTCCAGATAAAGGCATATCGTCTCCGCAAAGAACTTTATGTTTTCTTGTTCTTTTCCTTAATCCATGGGGCTTCAACAAGATATACACAAATATTCATTGCAGTTACTTCTAACCCCTCAGCTGTTGACATATTTCCTTCAACTTATTGACATGGGTCACAGCTAATCTCAAAGTAATCTTGCGACCCGCGAATTTAGTCTTTAACACCCTTTCTTTCCGAATCATCCATTTTCTCTCTGCACAATCGGAATTAAACCTGTATAAAATGTAAACAAATAATTAGTTGCATACAAATAGACACTCAGTCTGGTTTTATAGAGATACGGATGCGTATCGATCATTTAAGATTAATTAAGATAATTAGACCCAAATTAGATTCAAATTATCTTGAAGCATCATGGAAATGGTCTCATTATACAAAAGGATGAACACAATATAACCCTTCATTTCCTGCGAATAAATATAAAATTTGGATATTTTGTTTACAAACCCATTACAATAATGAACTACTTATGATAGTCGTATTGGTATAATAGAAATGGTAACAGATACACGTGCACTGTATATGTTGTTTCCAGCCCTAGAACGTTTCTTGTTTCATCGGTTGCCGTGGAAAGAAATAATTTCAGACATTCACCAATTTCTATACAAAAGATGATATGAGATTTAATTTGTCTCAATAGAGTAAAGGAAGAAAGTGTCGCCACTTATAAATGCATACACCTTGACGAGTTAGTCTATTTACTCATGTTGGAGTTCCGTACGCTTGTAATATGTGGAAAAAAAATAAACCCATGTTATTCGTGTCGGTGTTTGGTTAACCTGATACATTACAATTTTGAATACATCTTGCTGAAATTTTATTAGTCATATCTTACGTGTAGGGCCGAAAATTACCGAATAAAAACGACAGAAGCGTATATCGTTAAGAAGGAAAGGTTCGACAGGCTTAAATGTAAAATACTTTTAAGATCAGATTAGGTCCGTAGTAAACTTTGTTTGGATGATATGATATCCAAATATCATAACAATAACACTTACAACAGTAACAATAGATTCTTTTGAAGTATAATGCTTTAATAAACCTTACATATACAGGCAATATGGCTATTGGAATCACTAAAACAATGAGATATACTTATCAGTGGATTTAATTTACGTTCAGCCCATCTTTGACTATCTTGCCATCTTTATATATCTATATATCTGAACGTCTTGGAGTTAGTCACAGTAACATTTACAATGTTTAGCTGTTTCACATGATAAGATAACGTTTCTTCCGCATTGCGGGGAAGTCACGTGATCTGCACATGTATGACGTAAAGCTTGAATGCGTGTATGTTATATATGGGACAAAATCGATTTTATGTTACCCGTAGGAATTTCAATACCGGGTAATCAAATCCGATGCCCTCTAGCGGGCGAGACATACATGAATACCATTGTAATATAATAGATGAATATGTTTGCATGACGAGCTCCTACTTAGGCTTTCTTTTCATTTCTTTTATGTTTGTTTGTTTGTTGGGTTTAACGTTCCACTAACAGTAATTCAGTCATTTGGAGACGATGTCTACTTGAGACAGATATAGTGCTGCCACACTGCACTATCACGCCGTAGACATGTGGCATGATACCAACCAGTTCTGCAACCACCCTGAGCGCAAAGCAAGGGAGCTTTACCAGTTACATTTTTACGACTTTGGTATGTCGCAGCCTCCCGCTCCCGAGGCGGACGCTCTAACCACTTGGCTACCAGGGACGATACTTTTCTTTTACATATATTTCATGAATAAAATGCGCAGCAATTTTCTTGAATTGATTTACTTATCATTTTATTAGAAATCAATGCACACACAGAATAATAATTCTGCAATGGTGCGTAAGCGAGAAAAATATTCAACGCAAGAAATATCGCACGGACCGCTGCCACAATGAGCTGAAAATAGCCGAATATCAGCTACTTCACAGGTAACCAACAGCATGACATATTGTACACACCATGGTTATGTTGAAATTCAGCCATCAGTGCGGGCCATCGGAAATTCGCTAAACATAAATCGCAGCAGATCCCGGCCCTCTGACATATTATTCTAAAAGGTTTAGTATTAGTTGTAAGAACTTGTTTCCCAATCGACGTAAAATAAGTAAGTTTAGAATTAATAGGTTTATGGCAAATAAAAGTATGTCGTCCATTGCAATGTCGTATATCGGAGGGGTATTAGTCATTGACTCTGTATTTTTAACATTTAAGAAATTGACCCCAACTTTACAAACACACACATACATTTTCTGACAACCCCCGTATATCCATACTACTAAATCGAGCCTTTCTTCTTCTTCTTCTTCTTCTTCTTCTTCTTCATCTTCTTCTTTATGTCGGGTATCGCGTCTTTACAAAACAACACTGTGTTTATAGAACATAACGGATTCGTATAAATTGCAAGAAATTATTCAGATCGATATGAAAGATCAGATCATCACAGGCAAGTTTCGTAAAAATTTGCTTAGTATACACTTTCAGTTCTCCTAACGTCCTCCAAATGTTCATGATAATAAAATGAATACAAATAAATGGTCATTAGTATAGTCCATCACGATTTCAAAGTAAAAATGTTTGATGTCTTAAAGTGCAAATAGTTCCTTATTACTACAAGACTCTTGGCATTAAGTTAAATATTTCATTATGGCAGAGACGAACTATGAATTAAAGTGTATTTTGTATGTAGACAGCTAAAATATTCTCTTAACAAGTATTTATCTCCTATTCAAATTTTACACAACGTGTTATACACACCTCTGTACTTTGGACCTGTACTTTGCACCTAGGACTTTGGGAAGGTCATGATAAATCTCAAACAGGGTTCAGACCCATAGCTTTCGGATCAACAGTCGAGAACGTTAGCACTGCAATACGAAGCAACATGTAATTATTTTGTTGGGTGTAGAAGATCAATGTAATTGATGTAAGCAGTGTCTCTGGGTCTAGGTAAGTGATTTGGAGTCCAAATATCAATATGTTATCTGATTAAAGACCTTTTTTGTTGTTTTTTATTGCAAGCCATAAAGTTTTATCATTGCCTTGATGGCCAGCCTCATCATGGACTCCACGTAAGGCATGGTCTTTGTAAGCTGAAGGTATGACCAGCTGCTTGACTTGCTGTCCATCCAGAGAAGTAGTTCTGTGCAGAATATCATCAATGAGGGGTAACCTCTTCCGTTCTCTCAGGTACTTCTACACAGCCATGGACTCATTAGAGGGCTTTTACCCCGTGAGACAGAACCTGCTTCTCAGCAGGTCAGAAACTCTACTCCAGTCAGCATCCTGAGATTGGGCTATCTTACAGTCAACTTGCTTAAGCGCAGAGAACTGAGCACAATACTCCCTTCAAAAGGAGGACAGTTCCCAGTTTCCACACACTCTGCAAGTGGTGATGACACTTGTCCTGACACACAAATAGCCTGTATGACATTGGAAGATACCTGTGATCTACGAAGACCATCGGCAACTGCATTATTTTTACCTGGACAGTACTTGATCTCAAAATCAAATGCAGCCCAAGGATGTCAACCATCTGTGACCGGTTGCATCTAATTTTGTTGCAGTGTTCACATATGTCACGGGGCCGCCGTGGCCGAGCGGTTACAGTCGTGGACTACAAATCTCTCAGCCCCTCACCGCTGTGCGTTCGGATCCCGGTAGGGACTTCGGATTTTTCATGTGAGGAAGCCTTCCAGCTGGCTTGCGGTAGGTCGGTGGTTTCTACTAAGGTACCTCTGTATACTCGGGGTCTTCTTCCACCTGTATTTAGCTGGACGTCGCTATATGATTGAAATACTATCGCAGCGACGGTAAACCCCAATACAACAACAGCAACATATGTCAATGGGTTATTGTCTGTGGTGACAACAGTAGGATGCTGCAGTAGGATTGTGAGAACTATGACATATCAAGCTCATTTCATGCTCAATAGTCTTGACCTCTTTAATGAGCTGTTCATATGATATGACAGTATCATATGTATGTCTTGTTTTAATTTCAATTTATCAGAGTGTAATGATGTCCAAAATTTACATCACATTTCAACATTTAATTTCTGGTCTCTGAGGACAAATTGTTGCTATCTTCAGCATTGAATAAAATTGACTCTAACCTGCAATAAAAAGTAGTCACAGACTCACTTGGCTTTTGAAAAGCAGTGAAGAACTCTTGCATAACATTATTATTATCATTAGGAGATGAAAACATAGAGTTCAGTTTGTGTAGGATCTGGGCTAAAGTAGCTTTCTCTCCAAGAGAAATAATAACTTGCTTGGCTGATCCCTCCAAGGATCTCCTCAGAGACTGAATCGAAGTATTTTCACTGACACTCTGGTCAGATTGTAAGCATTTGATCTCATACCATTTGTAACATTTGGCACCATTTTTTTTTTTTTTATAACTTAGGTATAGGTTGATTGTAATGAGTCACAAACTTACCATCAGACAAACTGTTTGAAAATCAAAATGACCTACTGGTTAAATTTCTTTTGGGGTAGAGGTTAGACATGACAACATTTCACGACCCCTTCCAATTGAATGATTTCTTTAAACGTATCAATGGAATAATTCTCATTTTCTGTATTTAAACTTAAAACTTTGAACTTACCAGATTTGGTGAGATGTTCAACCATCTCTTCCTCCGTCATGGTAACATTTCTTTCGCCGTGGTCAAATGAAATTCAAAATACCACAAAATATCGTATACGATGCGTTTATAAGCAAAACCGAAATACTAATACTCTAATTCTAAATCCAATTTCTAAGTACTTTCTAATACTTATATACAACATCTTATACTATGCACCAACTAGAATTTCTTCGACCTTACTACCTACTGCTGTCTGCTTTCAGCTACAAAGTCACAGGAATCCACAAACACAAATATACACATATATGAACATAAAATCATGCAATCAATGCATCATAAATTATATCCCCCAAATTCTCTCTCTCTCTCTATCTTTTAAACCTTATTAAATTACCAGTGCAATTCTGGTTAGGGGATAGTGCAAATGACAGAGACAGAAAGACAAACAGATAAAAAAGACATACAGAGAAAGACAGAACATTAGAGAAAAACAATTATAAATACTTAAATGAAATTCTACCAAATTTACACAAACACAAAACTTGATTTCACTTTAAGAAACAGTTACATAGGTGTGTCTACTTTCAGTTTCAGTTTCAGATATTTTGCTTACATTACGAGCCCAGTAATAAAATAAACAATATATCCGTTAGCCATGCTGTCTGGTAAAAAAAATATTAATTTTACACTGAAATGTTGATAAGAAAAAGAAGAAAAATACGTCTGATTTCCAAAATCTTTACACCGCGGGAAATATATTGTGTTTGTACACTGATTCGATCTACATTCTACACACGCACGTGTGTGTAAAATAACAAATCCGTATTCTCGGACAAGACTTTCAACCACACAAAATATACATTAACTGCACAAACTCTCGAGAAAAACAGATGTAGAGCGTCACGATGTTGATCGAAATACTGGATCTCACTGATCAGAAAGATATAATTGTACGCCCCAACTGTGCATTGAGCGTCAAAACTTCTCAAACTCCTGACTCTTGTTGAAAAGAAATTGTCCTCAGATGAAGAATACACGTTGGGCGCCATTTGTAACCCGGGGTCGTATAAGAATACGAGCTAGGGTTCCTTCTTCATAAGTTTATTCTCACATGACAGTTTATGACGATAAAGTTAAATAAATATCTAACTGCGAACAGGAATCTCGACAAATCCTCTGATGTTAGAATGTTGATGACAGAATTAAACATGCAAGTTTACAACTAAGATACTTGATGTTTACTTGATGGAAACCAGACAGAGAGTGATTTGCTATCAATCTGACACTCACTCACTGACATGCCAAACACACAGAGATGACATGAGACTTGTTCACAAGTTGACAGGAAAATAGCCCCACAATAATATAAACAAACTTATTCAAATAAACTTTTTAATAATACCCTGTCTACATTAATAAAAATATATATAAAATTTCATAGCTTATGGGTATTTTTTGTTTACATTTTGGTCCTGACACTATGGCGATTTTGCTGGTTTTGTATATTCCATGTATATTTGACAGTAATTTCACCTGAACTTATAAAACACATAATAAGTTACAAATTATGATAAAATATTCTGATAATATTATTTTGGTGTGTAATTATAGTATTTAGAATGCAGTCTTTCTTTTTTTAATGCTTTGATTTTTTCAACAAATTTTGGCCAATAGTGGTATTTTGCCATAAGCTAAATCTCTAAAACGGGCATGGTGACCCCCTATTTTTAATTCTAATATCTTTTAGGTATAGCCTAAAGTACTTATGTGCAAAATTTTAGAAAAAAATCTGTCCGTTAGAAAAAAATCTGCTGGAACGCCTTTAAATTCGGGGATGATTCGCAATTATGTAATCCTTAATCTTGAATATATATTCTTTTTTACAAAACAATGCACTCAGTAGATATAAATTATGTAATTCACTTGTTATTATTATGGTATATATAAACTATTTTGATACAATTATATGAAAGCAAATAATACCAGAGACAGGTTCTCAATAACATTTCAATACCACTTTGTGGGAAGTGCTTATCAAAACTTCAATTTAATTCCGAATCATTGCCAGTATTCATCAAATGTCATGTAATTCTGCTACACCAAAATGGCCACAACAAAAATTAAAATCGATTAATAGTTTAATATCTCATGGTGATACATGTGTTTCTCCCTAATTAAAAATCAGCTATGGCACAAATGTTGTGTATGAAGCCAACTAGTCACATAATGACATGACGCTTGAAAAGTTATCACACAACAGTGTACATGCTAGTAAATATATGGATATTAATATAACGTATTTCCATATCCAAATAAAACAATTAACAAATGCATGAATAAGATGTCTTTTCTCAGACATCAGTTTACACATATATACTCTGGCTATATGGGATGCCTTTGCAAAGGTTACATATTCAGTTAAAGTCCATTGGAAATAATTGGAGACCATCTGTCTTTGGTGATCATTTTGAAACATACCACAGGTGCAATCACACAAGAGAATGACATTTCTGATCAGTTTAAAGTAATAGTTATTCCTTAGTCAAACTGTTGAATTTCCTATGGCAACAAATCCTATAAATCGATTTTCACACGAAATGACGGAAAAACTGCCTTCAAAGTTAACAACTTTTTTTTTTTTTTTTTCGAAACATGACGATTTAACTGAACAAGGTTAACAGTCTCACTGGCCTAGTGGTAGAGCTTCAGTCCCTGAAAAGGGAGTTTGTGGGTTCTTTTCTTAGCCGGGACATACCTAAGTCTTATAAAATGGTACTGGATAAGGTATAATGTGACTAAGTGTGATATCATGTCACATGCCTAATGTGTGATATTGCAGTGTTGCAGCACAATATCTCTACTTGTCTCAAGTAGACAAGAGTCCTCATACGGCTGAAATACTGTCGGTGGAACGTTTAACATAAGCAAACACACTAGCTCAACAAGATGGTTGGCAATACAATGAACTGAATACTTAAAAAAATGTGGCATTGTAATAACAAAATCTGTGATTTCAATTAAAAAGCGTCAAATATAACAATAACTTTTTCATGTCCAATAGCTGACATACTAAATGAGTCTAAATATCAGCATAAATATGGAATTGAATGAATATTCTAAACTGATCATGTTGAAAGTCCTAGAAAATATAAATAAATCAATATTGTAAAACACCTCATTACAAAAATGATTACAAGGCTATCATTTCAGACATGTAATCCGAATTCAAATAAAATTGGTTAAGGCTTCACCGGTTCATTCTGAATTCTTCCTGCTGTTTTAAAATAAATAAATCTCGGTAATTTTGGACGGCAAAAGCAGATTTCTTAACAAATAAATTCACTCTTCTTCAATATTTCAAAATCTGGATTAGATTAAAACATATTACAACAAATACAGTGAATAAAATTTATAAGGAAACCTGTTTCGTTCTATCTGTTAGTTAGAACAGAAAAAGAGCATTTCAACATGTCTAAACAGGAATAGAAATTAAAAGTTATTTGAATATACATGTATACGCATCTTTCATATACCACATTAAAATACGATCGATCTGTGATATACAAAGGAGGCATTCTTAAGTTAAAGGCAACATGTGACGATCCCTACAGATCTCAAATTGTCACCAAGACAGGATTATGGGCATGAGTATTGTAATATGCTTTCTCCACCCTGAAGAGCAATCACTTAAAAACATTCAATAACATTCCTATAGATATATACAAGACAAACATCTCACTCACAAAATGACATCATTTGTTAGCTATCATTTAATAATTGGGTTTTAACACTTTTTGGATAATATTTGTGTCTATTTAATCTTTTTTCAAACAGCATTTCTATATTTCAGTTTCACCTCTTGAACTAAGACACTGAAGTTACTATATACAATGTAAATAGTAGACCTACTTGATGCTCCTCCATGTACGCTTTTTTTATGGTGGATGTCATTCAGACATGTAATCCGAATTCAAATAAAATTGGTTAGGAATAAAGGTTGTATAATGAACTAGCAGCGATTGAAACAAATGTGTATTATTCTTATCAATATGAACTCTAAATTAAAATTTATATATAATTAGAATCAAACGTTTAGCAATTCTTCTCAACTGTTGATTATAAGAATGAATAGTTGATTACAATTATAGGCTAGTGAATGGCTTCATCCACACTGGCTTACATTACTGAATTCTTCCTGCTGTTTTAAAATAAATAAATCTCGGTAATTTTGGACGGCAAAAGCAGATTTCTTAACAAATAAATTCACTCTTCTTCAATATTTCAAAATAAATATGACCTTCTCTCTCATGAAAAGAAAAGAAATTTTGAGCAACTACATGATGTACGTTTGTACAGTTGCCATCATGTAGTTGCTCAGAAATTCATGTTCTTTTCCTGAGAAAGGCATAATTTTGCACAAGTACTGAAAAAATTGAATTCAGTTCATTACTGTATTATCTCCCTCTGGAAAAACAACATATTTATTGATATACAGACTGCTAAGTGTTATGCCCCTTTTAAATAAAAAACGTTTAGTTTTCAGTATTTAAACAGTTAGGAATTAGAATATAAAAATAGAAATTCAGAAAATATAACTGGAATTGAAAGTGTAAGTATAATGTCATCCTTGGACGGAATGTAAAAGTTATTCATCTGTGTGACACTGGTAATGGTATCAAGTGATACACATCAAATAACTTTAAATAAATAAAACTATATAGATATTACGTAAAAATAAAATACAGCAATGAATAATTAACTACTCCAAAAATATCTACATATACCTTGACAAAACGCAAAATGATAGGCATACAAAACAAGACTTCGACCTGGTGATAACAACAAATCAATATTCTAATTAATTTACAAGTGAAGTTTTTAATTACTGAAATCGACTAAATAATGTAGACTTAGTTGTGTTATTAGTTATATTTTGTATCATAAAAATATATTTTAAATATAGTAACATAAACAAACATACATTTGCAATGAGCTTGTATTTATTGTAACAGTAGACGTTTTCACCTCAGGATATACATCTCCTCATCAACTCATTGCCAAGTAATAATTGAATACATCGGAACAAATTCCATCATTCTTCTGTCACTTATAAAATACCTAAGTATTTCATTTCAGTAGGAAGGTATTTCATGTCATCTTAGTTACTTACTTTTTTCATAAAACAAGAATGGTGAAAGGGTTTCCACCTTACTTTAGAATTTGTATATTACGTAGTTAAGTTTATAAAAATAAATAAAAGCCCAAACTAATTTACGTCTCAAAGGTTTAAAGGCAATCATGGATTCATAAAAATACAAATTAAATATTCGAATTTCTAACTTGTTTTCAAGCAGTGATAAAGTAAAATATATCATAATGTAAACATACGTAAAACTGGTCTAGACGATACCTCTTTGTAGAATGACGACACAAAATAAATGAGTTTTCACAGTTTAATACGGATACCTGCTGGAGAAAAGAACAACTTAATGATGGTAAATAAAGCATACATTGCATTGAACCACTCTGATGACATGGGGATAATACTCAGCTCAAAACATAAAACTGAAGGCTTCAATGTATCTCTTTCTTTTGTAATAATTACAGCTTACAACTGTTTGCTCAACATAACATTGTCATATATTGTATGATCCATTGCTGATAATGGTTCAGTAATGAAGGCATGAATATAAGGCTCCAATGTCTTGCGTAGATGGATAGAGACTTTGACTCCAAAGGCAAGGTTAAACAAACAAGATAGGCTTCACACTTTGGGTAGGCCGCCGTTCATATATGGCAAAGTTTGCACGATGATGTAGGACCAAATATTGTATGACTTTGACAAATTATGGAGATGTTATCCCTTTGCTGGCCAACTCATCTTTCACTCTCGACAAGTACCCAGCATCAGGATTGCCAAATCTGGATTAGATTAAAACATATTACAACAAATACAGTGAATAAAATTTATAAGGAAACCTGTATCTGTTAGTTAGAACAGAAAAAGGCATTTCAACATGTCTAAACAGGAATAGAAATTAAACAAGATAAGTTATTTGAATATACATGTATACGCATCTTTCATATACCACATTAAAATACGATCGATCTGTGATATACAAAGGAGGCATTCTTAAGTTAAAGGCAACATGTGACGATCCCTACAGATCTCAAATTGTCACCAAGACAGGATTATGGGCATGAGTATTGTAATATGCTTTCTCCACCCTGAAGAGCAATCACTTAAAAACATTCAATAACATTCCTATAGATATATACAAGACAAACATCTCACTCACAAAATGACATCATTTGTTAGCTATCATTTAATAATTGGGTTTTAACACTTTTTGGATAATATTTGTGTCTATTTAATCTTTTTTCAAACAGCATTTCTATATTTCAGTTTCACCTCTTGAACTAAGACACTGAAGTTACTATATACAATGTAAATAGTAGACCTACTTGATGCTCCTCCATGTACGCTTTTTTTATGGTGGATGTCATTCCACGTGATGCCATCAGTCTTGTCAGATGTCCTTGATTGACCAATTGTGAAAACCAGCTTTACATCGAATACCTTTTTCAGCATCCTCAACCATTCTTTTCCTTTGACAGAATTGGGTTAATAGGCCTTCATATGGAGACCCTCATATCGCTTGCCAGGATTTGGATGGCAATCCTGTAAGGTATATTTATACAGGCACTGATACTGTAATACGTAACTGTAAATGTTTGCACATCATATTCTGAATTTCATGACAGTATGCAGATTTAAATGATAAATATTATTTTATGTAATAAAAAATGGCATGATATTTAGTGTCCGATCTTCCATGGTTCACATTTAATCAGACATAACTCTAATTTTACTGTTTTGTGCAGATATGAAATTTAAAACAAAAAACAAAAAAACTATTGACTTCCTATTAAAATACATGTATGATAATAACCTTGTTTTCAAATATACTTGTGTGAAAGTAAACTGCTGTAGAAATTTTCACATGTTATTATAAAATGGTGATGGTTTGAAATACCTGATGAATTTTAAGGGATGGGACAGGCTAGAAAAAATATTTTTGATTGGTTAGTATGGTTTATTTAGGCAATTTTGATTATGTTGTAGGGTGTTAAAAAAAGATAATATATGTGTTGGTACACTATTTCCTATTCCTCAGGATACTTTCCTAGAATAGCTTACAGTATGTATGTACTTTGGGACTAAACCTTTTTTTTTTCATCATTTGTAGCTCTGATACATATCCTGTCCGGAAAAATATATTAAATATAAATGCCTGATTTCATCATTTTAATCATACATATGGCAGAAAGGATTCCATTTACAATGTATATTGATGTTATGTAAATGATCATAATTGTTTGTTTAATATTATACTTCTATCTTTAACAGGTGGGTCAGGATGGCCCTTAATCGCTCGCCTGAATTCAACTGCAACAGAGAAAATGCTTACATAAGGATAAACTTGTACATAATATATGGTCGTTAAGAAGAAAGGGGTCAAAATGTGTTGATATGGACAACTGGACTGATACTGATTAATCATGTCCTATTGAGTTTCATCAAAACCTGTCCAGTGGTTAAGGAGGAGGTGTTTTTAAAGTTATTTCTGTATTAATATCTGTTGGCCATCTTGTTAAGCGGACCAGAATGATTTTAGCTTTTTGTACAGTCCCAACAAATGATCATTCCTATTGAGTTTCATCAAAAGCTGCTCAGCGGTTTAGGAGGGAATGTCGTTTAAAAAAAATTTCTATTTTTAACTCCCTCGGCCATCTTGTTTGGCAGGCCGGAACTATTTTAGCTATTTTTTACAATACCACCCAAAGATCATTCCTGGACAACCTCGAGTGTGTGTTTTGACTTCTCTGAATGTTGATACCATCAGGAACAAATTAGTCCGTCTTCAAAACATTGTGGAAGGGAGGGGGGTAAATGTCCCCCAAGTTTCTCCAATGTAATATTTGACACAACCATATTTGAGACTATAGATACTTAATTTAGTAACTTAACTGTAGACAGTAGAAGAGAGCCAAATGCCACATCAAACCCTCACCGCAGAAACAAAGTTCATATACAGAAAATGCTTATATACGAGTACATTAAACGCGCAGACATATCACTTACTAGGGAAAAGTTATAAACTGCCAATCCATCAAAACACAAGTCACAATAGGCCATCACAAGTTGACATCGTGCAGAAAGAGGCAGGCTTTAAAGTCTACGTACGGGACCGAAAGGCTGTTGGGTGCCGTTTCGAAGTGAATAGATCTCTGCATTTGTACACCAGATTTTTATATAAAAACATTAGGTAAGGAACAATATTATCTCAAACACGAAGTCAGGTACAAAAGATGGAACGTCGGGAACACTGGAGATATATTGTATGAGGACACTCTCGAAGTGCTTCACCTTGAATAGATGACCGTTCTGTCTTGAGCCCTTATACAAATTCTTTGAAGTATAAAGCAGAAATAGTCAAGAGAAGAAATGCAAGATATACCACTAACCTACGAGTATATCATAACACCAGCGGTGCCTCTTGAGATGTTAGACTACCTGGAGTTTAAATGACTCGAGACACGTAAAACCAAGACACAATTGACTTTTTTCTTTAAAACTGACAATAACTTGGTAGACATTCCTTAAAGTCAGTATTTCACTCCTGCAACGATAGCAATACTGTCCGCAAAGAGGAAGAAAGAACACCAGCAATCTACCACAATCTGCTTTTACCAAAATTCTTCCCTTAGAACAATCCACAGTGGTATGATTCTGCACAGTCGAAATCTTTCAGTCGGGGGCTCTCCATCATCTTTTTTTAAAATAGTAAATGGTCTATCGATGATTCTTGAGGATGTACCGGCCATGACCAACAAAACAAGAGGGCCTAGAAGGAGAAGGAAGAAAATCTTACTATACTTTAACTGTTGTCTACCCTCTTTTGCTTCTATCTGTACGATACTTAATTCTTAACTTGCCTTTATAATGAACACTAGATGTGAACCAGGTTTATTAACTCGTCCTTTTTTCCGCTTAGTCTGACACGATTTAATTCCCTTGGCTGTCGAATAGATATACAATATACATGTATTGATTAAGATTACCATATCCCTCTGCACATTTCTATGCATGGTTCGGAAATGGGAGAGAAATGAATAAGACACCTGCAAGAGTACCAAACATCCTTCGATATGTTTGACATACTTGAGGTTTTGGATGCCGTCCGACTCATAAAATTGAAATCAAATCGCTGTAAGCGCTGGAAGACTGCGAAATGATCAGAAAACGAGTACAGGAGTGAAGAAAATGATAAAGGATACATCACCTACAGCCTTTTGCGCAGTGCATGTTGAAACTTTTCTGGATGAGCAAATTTATACACGGTAATGCATTTGCAGTTTCATTTGTCAATGACAAAGGACAGAAAAATAAACAAAGCAAAGAAAAATGGCGGAATGGCGCTAAAATAAAGTAGACCTTGCTTTGATGAGGCATATCAAATATGTTAAAGATATATTGCCTTTCAGTCTTTTGTTATGAAATTAGGGGGAAATGGAGTTATCTCCCTTAACATTTTCATAAAAGACTGTTTTGACCTCACAATTACTCCTGCGTAGTAATACAGCGTTGTTAAAAATAAAACGCTAATATTTCAGTAACTGGTTTGAGATGCCAGCTTCGTGCATGCGCTTCGCAATCTAAATAAAATTGTTTCTAAACGCATCAAAAATAAATAATAAAACTACTTGATACTTTATCAACGACATTGCTATTACAAACTATTGTGGCTTATCTAGTTACTTGGACGAAATTGGCTAATATTTAGTCAGGGGTCAAAAGTCAGATGTACATCTGACATCAATCATTTATTTAAAAACAAAGTTGTGTTGTTAGTCAAGAGGAGTCATGATGAAGTACATGAGCCATATGAGAATGATAACTTTGACACTCGCCTCACTCAGCACGAAGTACTACATATGTGTGATGAGAAACTTATGACAAAAATTGCCACTGCTTCTAGCAGATAACTTAATGATAATGGCACAGGTTTGCATTGCGGAACTTTATGTTTATAAGGAAAAGGACCTTTTCATTTTTAACTAAAAGTCAGCAAAAGATCAAATGTTCAAAACTAACTTGTGATTAAAATGAACTAAAACAGATTCAAGTAAAAAGTTTTCTGCTGAAAAAATAACAACTAAGATAATGATCAGCAGAACTTCTTGTCATCTGTATTTTGGTTAAGCTTGTAGTCATTGCTTTGATTTACGATTATAGTTACGGAAGCTACGGAAATACTTTATATACATTTTTGGACATAGAGTATCAGAGAAGGTAGATAACTTGGACAAGGAATAAGAAAAGAGTTGCAACCTCGATTACCTCCCTTATCTGGGTGATTTTTTTTCTATTGTGTTGAATTATAGCAAAAAGAAAACTGTGTTATACGAGTTACGCGTAGATGCCTTACATCCCTTTTGACCAATCCATAGATGATTACGCAAGATAAAGCCGAAATGAATACTCGAACTTCTTTCTACCATGGGTAAATAATGCCTATACTTTTGGAAACTTGTTAAAATGTACGCTTCTTATTCATAAAATTTTAGTATCGAATAGTATTCTGACTGAATTACAGTTTGTTTGGAAACTGTGTAGTTTTTTTTTTTTTTTTTTTTTTTTCATAACACATCTATTTTTAGGAAGCACAGAAGGGGACATGATTTTTTTCTTTCTTTTTTATTATCTCGTGGCTTCGAGATAATAACTAAGAAAAAAATCTTTCTAAGTCGTGGCCACGAGATAAAACTAAGAAAAAAATCTCGCTAACTCGTGGCCACGAGACAATTGCTAAGAAATAGAATTGCTAACTCGTAGTTTTTGGTTTTTGGGCTGAAATAATGGTTAATTTCAAAGTTGAATTACCTCGCTATGACAACATTCTACATGCAGACCGAATTGTCGGCAGGAGATAAACCGCAAAAAAGAGATATCAAAGGTCATTGACTTTGCTCTCAAATGTGTGTATAACGTTACTGTTTAAACTTTCCTCTTGTAAATGACACTTCTTTTTTTCCTTATCTCTCTCTCTCTCTCCTTACATATTATCAAAATATCAATGTTATAATCCAGAAAAAAAAAGGGTGGGGGGGCTGGATTTCAATTTTTTCTTTTCGATTTTAATGGCATAATTTGTTTACGCCAAGTCATTTAAAACATTGACGCCAAGTAACAAATATATCATTCAAACATTTAATGTAAAAAGAGATACTTAAACCTTGTAATGTGATCTATGACTGTTTTTCTATTACAACATCATATAACTGTATGCTCTTGTATCGTTTGTTTGTACGGTTTGGGCAATAAAGATTTGTTCTGTTCTGTTCTGACTAGGTGCTGAGAAATCATAATTTTCGTGAGACACTAATTTACTTTGATATTATGGAAGGATTTTTCTACGAATATTAAGCCCCTCGAAAACCATTCATATTATAGACCTATCTTATTTTTTTTATTTTTTACCACGAACGAAAATTCCAGAACATATTCAATGAAATTCAATGTCAACAAAAATAATGCTTGAATGTTCAGTAATTGGGATTTGATTAAACTAGCTGTGCAAATGGTGGTGGTATAAATGGTTTATCTTAACAACATGGCGTATATATTTTATGCCAACTGATGAAATGCTATTTCCAATCAGTGAGATAAAATCCATACCCCACAGTGTGAGTGATATAGATATACCGGAACTAACTCCTTCTGTTTACTTATAAAGGGTGTGCGTTAAAGTTAGCATAAAAAATGAACATTTGTTTGTTTTGACTGATTATGGCATATATCTCATCTCGAAGTATTGCAAGTTTAACATTTTGACTCGCGCGTAGCGCACTTCGTTGTGAGATATATTCCATATTCACTCAAAACAAACAAATTTTCTTTATTTATCACATTGTTCAACTTATTATTTTTATCATGGTATCTTTAATATATTTGTTAATAATTGCAACTACTGATTTTTTATACGTGCGGCACGTGCGACCAGTGCGTTTCTGCGAAATTAATAGTCTGACAATACTTCTTCGTATGCAGTAGTATATTATTCCTTCTTTATTTTTTATATATATTTATCGATTTCAGTGGTTAAATACTGGTATTTCATATATCAAAATATATCTAGCTTTGTTTTAAACTACTTGTAATCATACAAGTCAACAATAATTTTGGGTATATCCAACTTGAAGTTTGAAATTAAAAATACTATTGACATGATTTTTTTTCCACAAATATGCTATATATTCTTAACTCAAAGTAGTAACTTGCTCAATTTAAACATATCTAATTTAAATATTTATAAGAAATGGTGTCCACAAGCTCTCGCTCTTCCACGACATTATTACATGATATAATTTTGAAAGAAAATCAATAGCAAATATATATAAGTGTTATGTTTATAATTAATAAATGATCTTTCTAGTGTCTTTGCTTCTACTCACAAAATTAAAAGTTAAGTCAGCTTGATATTCTTGTACATCTGTAGTAGGGTCAGGTTTTGGCCATTTAATTAGTTTCATGAAAACATGTCATTCTCCCGTTTGTTACCCCATTACCCCTCTTGATACCTCTTGATTTTTACTCAGTTTTAGTTCACTCAATGCCCATGCTTTGCACATGATTATGCTTGAGTGGATACCTTGCTTTGTTTGACACTGACATATATGGCCTGGCAAGACTGGTCAGCAGAGTAGTCAGTTCGAAGTTTTCCTTGAGGAAGGACATTTGTTTTTCTTGTCTCCCGCTTGTTTCTTATGGCAGAAGTAGTTTAGCTTGGATATTGGATTCTTCGGCGTTTTTAGAGTGACCAGCACACATCACTAAGTGAGATTGGCAGGAGAGAATGGCCTTATTCCCATAGTTTAGGGTAACTCTTCTACCATGTATTATATATGTATTATGCAGTTCCACATATACAATATAAAGAATAGAACCACGACCTACTGTTCGTTTTCTGTGAGGACCGGAAAACCCACCAGTATTACACATCATGTTGTTTTTATTTTTGAATGTAAACATTAAATGTTATTGTGTTAACATATGACGGTGAGTATTTGGTGTGGTTATATATATTTATATAGAACACAACACACACACACACACACACACATCACGCCAACCAGTCCTGGATCTACCCTGCATATATGCCGAGCATCAAGTAGGGAGCTACCAGTACCATTTTTAACGTCTTTAGTATGTCGCGATCGGGGATCGAAGCCATGACCTCCTGCTCCCGAGACGCACGCTCTTACCATCCAGGCATCCGTATTTTATTGGTCTCAAAAAAAAAAAAAAAAAAAAAAACACTTTTCATACCCGGTGTAATAGGAAATTTTGTTGTTGTTGTTGTTTTGTTTTCTCAGAAAATTCGATATGACCTGCATAGTGTCACAAATTAGCGTGTAGAAAAAAGTAGTTTCAGTTAAATTATACCGAGTTCGAGTGGACATAACCAAACATATAGAGTACAGGTTTACTGGTGTTCCTCGTCAAAATTGCCCTACGCGAAAGAGCGAAAAAGTTTTTACAAATCTTCGCTCGCGCTCTGTCTCTTATTTAAAATTGGATCAAATTCCCAGTGCAGGAAAAAAAACTTGCTATGATTAAGAAGACAATTAGTACCCTAAAAACCTCGCGAGGACTGTTAAATTTCGCGTATATATATATTTTTACATGCAACAAAGTGATAATTATCGTGTTGTCGCGTGTTGAAGAGGCGAAGTTTAAACTTGCCCGACCAAGACCACATAATACGACCTATAAAACGTTTCTGAATACACTATACAGACAGTTTCTTGAGTTTAAATTGAATCATAAATGCAATTCTCTATATTTCATGCCTACTCAAAAACATGACAATGACTTACTCTATCCGTAAATAAACTTTGAAGAGTAAATAAAATAACAACACTTTGGCTTTTAATAGACATTTAATATCTTCCAAGAATAACGCACTGAAAGCAAACGATATCAAACATACTATGTATTTATCTTACTTTTCTCTGTGAAATACATGTTAAAGTACAACTCAGATCATAAGATTCATGTTTAAAAACATAATTAAAAGTACATGTATATCTTCTCAATTTTGAAGGTACAAAAAGTCACATTTTAGATTATTATGAAAATATTACAAAAATTTCAATAAAAATTAAAAAAATAAATAATCAAGTGACTTTGTTTCCCATACGAACACAACACACAACGTACTTAAAACATACACAAAGTTACGGCTTAAAACAAACTGCACAATATATTTGACATGTGAATGAAGTATTTTAAAATGAGTATACCTCAAATCGTAATTTTTTCATTGAATAGGAATGACCAATATCATGTTTGTTATTGTATACTGAAGGGCAAAATGCCAGAATAACAAGAACAATTTGAAAAATGTTTTATTTATCCCATTACCTATATCCAATATTTTACGATTTAAATTTCTTCTTCATGACGTTTTGATTTAAATTTTGACGATTTTTTTTATTTTACTTTTCATTTATTTTAAGTAGGATGTCATAGGCAAAAACATTTTACGATTCATATTTTAAAGACATTATTAAAAGTTTATCTCCCGAAATTTGGAAGTACAAAAAGTCACATGTTCGTGTTTTTATGTAAATATTGCCAAAAATTCAATAAAATGCTGTTTAAGTTAAACATTTATTGTAAGGTTTACAATTTCTTATATTTTAAAAAATTCCATTTAATCATGGGATTTAATTTGAAGAAAAAAGAAAATTTCATCGCTGAAATTTTTTTTTAGAGAAATATAACATATATAACTTTATTATTACTCAATTATGAATGCATTATAAGTTACAAGATATAAGAATCTGAAAATTTTATTTTTTTATGTTATTTAAATATTTAAAAATAAAATATTTCTAATTTTTAAATGCCTTGTTATTGAAAAAAAATCAAATTTAAGTAAACAGTGATGTTATACCACAAATTCGATCTCCAAATCGAGATTGGTGGCAATCCTATTTTAAATAATATATTTTTAATGCCTAGGTCAAAATTAACCCGGCGCCCGGCCGATGTATCCGATTACAAGATAGGTAAGACGCCGGAGAAAAAAAAACAGCCGATTTGTCACTTTAAAGAAATACGGCACCCGTCCGATGCCCGGCCGGAGATCGATCGATTTGGGGGAAATGAAATGCAATTTTGATTCCAGGGTCCGGCCGTCGAACGTCCGATGTCCTGCCAATGCCCGATGCCCAAATTACTTATTAAATCATTCGGCCAATCACTCGTATCTAATGAAATATTGAATATCAAAACATCTTTAAATCATATACATGTATAATATTTATTTATTAAACAAAATCTCTTTGCTGTATGCTACCTGTTAAACTTAAGCTTTTCATTTTTCTAAGAGCTGTTTTATCAGTTTTACATAATGCCTAAATGTTTTTTTTACAATAGACCTACCTTCACTATCATAACAATATCTACTCTAGTACTGTAATTTTCAATAAACACTAATTTATATTTTAAAATGAAATATGCAAGATTTTGTTATAAGTAGTCAAGTGACTGTATGTTTTCCGTACAAATACAATACATATATAAGCCAATAAGTCAATATGCTTACACCATACACAATGTTAAGGGCCAACACAAAATAAAAAAAAGTCTCTGATTTAGCAATGCATTATTTTAAAACGAATATTTCTCAAATCAACATTTTTCCAATGACTCAGAATGATTGGTATCATGTCTAATGTATACTGAATGGCAAAGAGCCAGAATGACAATAACAAACTTGTTATGTTAACTTCAGTATCCATGTTCAATATTTCACCATCTTAATATCGTCTTAAACGCATAATTTTGACACTATATATCTAATGGGGTCATTCGTCATTTACATTTTGAATAAATATTACTTTATCAACATAATTCTGATACAGTCTAAATGTGAAACCTGCATTTCTTTTTATCTTCTGTATACATTCTTATAAATTTTTTGAAAGAAGCCCATCAAAAGCAAGACAATCAAACACAATACATTTAAATGTAAATTACATATCAAATTATTCGTCACTCATGCGTATCTAACCAGCAAGTAAGCATAAAAGCATTTAAATATACATAATGATATTATGAATATCAAAAATTTCTTTTTAAAATCGAATATAAAATTTAAATATACATGTAAAACATTTATTTTATCAATTTGCTGTTCGCTACCTGTTTAACTTAAATTATTCTTTTTTTCTGTTTTGGATAATGCCTAAATGAACTTTTACAAAACGCTTATCTTATTTTTATTATAATACCTGCTCTGGTAGTGTAATATTCAATAAATGACTAATTCAATTTTTAAAATGTTAAATGCAAGTTTTCAAATAGAAGTAGCCAGGTGACAGTATATTTTCTGCAATATTAAACAATACAAAGCGGTGAAAATCGATACAAATCATATAATATCTAGATGAATATTGAGACGGGAATGAAGTATTTCAAAACTAATAAACCCCAAATTAACATTATTCCAATGACTTAAAATGACTTATTTCATGTCTAATATATCCTGAAGAGGAAATTAATTCTGAATTACAATAACAAAAATGTTATATTAACCCAATGATTCCGGCTCAATATTTTCGATCAGAATTTCTTCTTAAAGACATATGACTAGACCCACCTCATCGAATCATTCGTTATAAAGCCTTACTTCTTGTCTTTATATTATTTCATCAACATAATTTTAAATCAGTATTGTAATTTCTCCAAGCCACACAAAGGTGTATCCTGTATTTCTGTTCATCTTATATATACATTTATTACATATCTTTAAGGCATACCCATCAAAAGCAAGACAATCAAACACAATACATGTCAGTAAAACTTACATATTACATCATTCGGTCAACTACTCGTATTTAACCAATAAAAAAGCTAGAATTTCATAGTGAAAGCATAAAAATATATATAATGATCTTTTGAATGTAAAAATCCTATAATCATATATGAAATTTGACTATGAAACAACCTCACATTGCTGTATGCTATATGTTAAACTTATGTTATTCATTTTTTTTCTAAGCTTTTATATCTGTTAAGCATAACACTTAAATGTAATATTCAATAAATCACTTATTTATTTCAATATGTTCCATAAAACTATTTTTAAGACAAGTAGTCGCTTGAGTTAATTTTTCCCGTACAACACAAAACATAAAACAATAAGTCAATATACTTAAAACATACAAATAATTAAGGACTAACACAATTTACAAAATATATTTGTAATGGGAAATTAAGTATTTTAAAGGCGCATTATTTCTCATTACCACCGGACCAGGACAGCGATATTATACTATCGCGCAAGAAAACAACTTTTTACTCCTGCACCGCTGACGATAAAGTCAAGCAGGTTCCTTCTCCGTCGGTCGCAGAAAGATGCACAGATCAGCTTACCGGGAACAAGTTCTGGGAAACTGATTTTAACGCTCGGAAATCTAGATTGTGTTAAAAGGCTTACCGGAAGTACATGTTGCTAGAAGGTGCTAAACTGGCAGGCGCATAATTGGGCAGAGTCGATTGGAGAACGCCCTTTTGTTTGAACCAGACACGTTCTTTCATTATGTGAGTAAAAGTAGCATGCAATTTAAGTATAATGAACTTGGTTGTTAATGTTATTATGTACTTTCCTCAAGAAAACTATGCATAAATTCTGTTCGAACCTCTCCTTCAACTGCAAGTACTTAGACATATAAATTCTCTACATGTCACAATGTAACACTCTGTTCACTAGGCTAACGGCAATTTTTAGCATATTTGGAAATGCTAAAACTTGTAGATTATAATAATTTCAATACATGTTCCAGAAATGCCACGCTATTCAACGAGATGGTAAAGTTATTTAAATGGTACTTAATGACCACATATTCGATCTCCGCTGACCTTGCCTCACCTTAAAATACAATACATTTTAGTAATTTGGAAGGACGCTGAAATACTACCTTTGTTTACATTTTGTAATTGGCGGGCATTTCCGACGATGGCCCGTTGGACTTCGGAAATGCGAAAACATACTCGAATAAGACACGATTAAAATGTGAAAAGCGTGCGCGCAATGAAATTTAGAAAAATGTATCGCCCTTATAACGTCAAATATTTCAAAATTGTTTTCATTGATACAGAACTAAATTCAGATTCTAAATTTTCCGTGCACGCAAAGGTAACAATTCAATCTCGGGAAAATTCATAGTATTTCTGGAATTAAAATACAAGTAACTACAATCTCTTAGAAATAATGGGCCTTTAAATGAATATACTTCACGTATACATTTTACCAAACAATAAGAATGACTATTATTATGTCTAACATATATTGAAGGACAAAAAGCTAAAATAACAATTTAAAAATGATATATTTTTTTATATATATATATATATATTCATAAAGTCTTGCTTCTTGTCTTATATGATTTTATCAACATAATTTTAATACAATCTTGTGCACATCTTCAGACAACAAAAAGGTGCACCCTCTATTTTATTTAATCTTATGTATACAATTCTTATACATCATTAAATAAAATTCAAAAGCAAGACGATCAAACAAAAATTTTAAAAAATAAACTAAAATTTCTAACAAAGTTAAAGACCGACACAAAATACGCAATATCTTTGTTATCGGAAATATATATATAATATGTATTTAAAAACGAATATACCTAAACTCAATGTTTTTACAATGAATAGGAATGATCATGTCTGGTATATACTGAAGGGTAAAAATAATAAATATAACAAAAAATGTTATATTATCCCAGTATCAATGATCAATATTTTAACATTTGAATTTCTTCTTATAGACATGAATGCGGTGCTACCATTGATCTAAATAATAGTTATTGTAGTCTTTTTTCAATTTCAGTTATTGTTAGTAGAATGTTAAAGGACAACCCGACTATCCAGATTCATGTTTTAAAGACATTATTTAAAGTATATCTGCCAAATTTTGAAGGTACAAACAGCTATATTTTAGTGTTTATAGGCAAATTTGGCCATAATTTCAATATCAAGGCAGTAGTAAATAAATCAACAACAACAACAAACATAAAAATGGTGAGGTAGTTTTCTTACATTTGCAGAAAGCCGTTATATCAGTGGATTTGATATGAAAAAGTAGGAAATCTCTTCGCTGAAAATCCCTTGCTCTCACTTCCCTGTTTATCACACACACACACACACACACAAAGAAAAAAGTGCTCTTAAGTTCTGCTAAGTGCCCGGAAAGACAGCCGCTACTAAAGAAAACATTTCATTTCTAATGTACCTCATTTACAATATTCCTGTAGCTGAAAAGACACCGTTCAGATATCATATTAAAATTGAAATATACGTATGCACTATTTTATATAAGTTTCCTTTAGATAATGCAAATGATTTCCAAAATCAAAATATGATTTTTTAAGACATGGTTTAGTGGTAGAGCACACACACATGCACAAACAAACATTAACACACATAACAACTGTAAATGATTTTCCTTAGTAACTGCCTCACCAGCAGTAGTTCATTCATTATGGGACTTTGTCTATATGAGGCAAGCAAATTGCTGTCTCGTGATATTATGCCGTAACCTTGTGGTATGAGAGATATCTGACACATGGCCAATCAGGCTTAAAGCCAGGCAGCACATCACCGCTGGTCCGTGGTTCGGTACTACAAGGGCGCATCTGTACGCTCGGGGTATACCTCAACCTGAAATTAGCTGAACTTCGCTATATGACTTAAATACTGTCGCAGCGACAATATCATCCAAGATAACAGCAACAACACCAGTACAACTTCTAACGACTTTGGAATGTTAGAGCCTGGGATCGAACCCACGACATCCCGATTACTGGGCAATTGTTTTTATCTTACACCTATTTGGACCATCAGATATATTGACCATCTGTTATATTTTGGTATTAGATAACACTATGCTGAAGCAAACTGTCATTTATAAGAAAACGATAAATGCAGCCATAGTATTACATCTCTCGTTTCAACTGCAATATCAAACTGAGAATAAAGAACCATAACAGGAGACAGGTTATGACTTTGATGATGCACTGATGTGTACTTAAGTAAAACAAAAAGTTTCAAAACAGAAAAGTCAGACATATGTATAGATTTATGACGGCCATCCCCAGTGAAATACATTTTTTAGGCGCTAAACCGGACAAGGAGAAGCCAGAATCTGCCAAGCACACACGTACTTCCGAGTGACCTTCGTTGATCTTTGTAATCATGAATTCTTTATCAAACAAGAACAACTTGTTAAACTTGTTGTAGAGAATAAGATCATCATCAAAAAGCTGAAATTCATCCGATTCCAGAAGAATTTGTTCACAAAAAATCAACCGGTTTAATTCTATTCCATGTAGCATTTGTGTATTGTCTTGGAATAATTTGTTAATAGTTACTGGTTCAGGGTCATTGACCAGGTCTCCCGTTTCGTTGACGAATAATGGGTATAAAATGGATTGGGAGGTACGAAAAGATTTCATTGACTGCTTTAACCATGTGAGTAACATATCAATTTTAGAATTGTTTATGTTCAAATACCATCGGTGGGACAGCAAATCTAGCAAATCTCGAGTGACCTCAGCCGGAATTTCAGATGACGGCTTGTAATACAAATGCGCAATGAAACTGTCTAAGAGCGTAACATCGTTCTCCACACGTTGTGCGAAGTGCATTGCAAACGGCACCAATCGTTTTTGGTGTGGGATTTTAAGCCATGAGATTTTGTCAAGTTTGGTAACAATTTTTAATGAATTGGGCAAATCTGAGAGGGCCAGCTTCCTGCTAGGTGTTAGTGTCACAGCGACTATAAATTTTGAGATCTTCCATGTTTTTGAGATATGTTGGCAGATCATTTTGTCATTGTATGCTTGACCTAAAGGACAGATGACCTCTCGACACTCGAGTCTCTTCTCCTGCAAGAAAAATGAACAATTGATTCAAATTCATATATATCGTTATATATTGTAAGAAAAAGATCGAATTATTCTTCTCTGAAATCAATAGTCATCAAAATAATGTTTTATTTGCATTAATGATATCACCATGGTTCTCTACGTATATTTAAAGCCTAAGGCTTTGAATGATTCTTTTTAAACTATGAAACTATAGATCAGAATTCAGTGTAATTTACTCAATTTATCACTTCATGGGGCAAAATAAAAATTGATGAAACAACAATTGATAAAAATGAGGCTTTCGGTGCGTTTAGCTGAACATATGAGAGAATCACCAAGGTCAGGTGTTTAATTACAAAAGCATTTTTCAAATAAAACATTAATAGAAATCGGCATTTAAATGAAAAAAACAACAAAAAAACTCACAATTTAGTTTTAATGCGGTTGAAGAAGATTCAGTGTCATAAATTAACACAGATAGTATCTGGTTCCAAGACAGTATTTTCATACATCAGCTTTACCAAGTACAACTTTGCGACCAGCGGCCATTCAATTTTGGGCATATGAGAATTTTATATTATTATTTTGTTTTATTTTACTTATTTATTTTTTGTGTGTTGAAAAATGCATTGGATCAAAGCTCTGATAGAACAAGATTTTTAATGTAATTATGTCACATTTATTTTATATTCTTTAATAAATTTGACGAATTCCGGTGGATCAAATTTTCAAGCTATGCCAGTTTACACAAAAAAGAGAAACACAAAATTTGTTTAAATTCGTTGCTTACAATTTGCACATTGTCCGTCTTATCTCTCTTCATTAGATTTATATAAATATGTATACATGTATTTAAATCAAAAGGAGGAAAACATGAATAAATGAACTTTCATTTTTTTATTTAAGTTTGGTATCTTTTAGATTTATTCAATTTTATTTGTTTAATATAGGTAATTGAAATAACATTTAAAAGTTTTCCTTGTATCTCTTCCAACTGAGATATTTGGGCAGTTGCATAAGTATCATAAATATGAATATTTACGGGAAATTTCAGCTCGCAAATGAAGATTCAAGAATTTCCGAATGAACTGTAATTGACTCGTTTGTGCGTTTATTCTTTATTACTGTTTGTTAAACATGTTATCCCCATCATCAATCATTAACAAATTTCAATTTAGTTTCTACTTCCTATACGCAATATTGTATTAAAATAAATATAAAAATAAAATCACTTGGTCATGAGACAAAAACATAACTTGGAACGATATCTCTGGAGGGAAATGTGAATGTCTAAATAAAGTCCCCAAAAATGTTGTTCGATGCAAGCAACACTATACCATTATATTCACATTGTACTTACAAACGTCACAGGGTTGTCCAAGCATGCTGTCCGTACATGTGTCTTCTCAACTTCGTCAGTTTTCAAAGGGATTTTTTTCTGATCAATCAAAATAGAAACTCCAGACAGGCCATTGCGAAAATTAATTTTGCTCTTACATACTGATTTAATTGCCTTCATTTCTGCGTTACAAAGAGAGCAGAAAACATTAAGATAAATGTCGATTCTACCATAACTAGGTGAAAACAATCCACTTGCACATGCATCACGAACTTGCTGTTTTGTCATCGCTAACCCCTCCGGTATCTCGAAATCTTCCTTGAGACATGTTGTTACAATGTCGCTCAAGCAGCGATCTGGTGAAAGCATATCATCATCAGGGTAGTACGCAAAGATGCACTTTTCATTATGTTGTTCTGTGTCTATCGTTAACAAGATATCATTGAATGTATCAACAGTGGGACGCAAATTGGAGCAATCTAGAAACGGTTTCCATTCCATAGTGTTAATTGCATTGTGACATTTTGCACAGACTTGATTCTTGTATACTGTTCCAGTATCCTTGGATACGACAGGTTGTAAACTTCCCCATTTATTGACCTGGACATCTCCACAACTTATATTATCAAAATTATTTTGTAAAACAGATATTCTCTCCTCAGAATCAAGAGCATCGTGATTCGGTGGGCACTCCGTCACCATAAAATAATGAAAATACCTTTGTTTGTTGTCAGGATCAATGCCTGATACCGCCGGAAGTAGACATTCGTTTAGGGGGCGATCCAACATCGTGTAACTTTCAGGATAACAACAGTTGTCGCTTTCATCACAACTGGAGTCGCAACTGCAACCTGTATAAAGAATGGTTCATTTGGTTTAACCACGAGACCTAAATTGTAAGAAAACAGCATCTTCATAACCAAAAACTTTTTTATTATTATTTTTAATTGGAACCGAATAAATTAAGATAATATATGTATAATATGGTTGTGTCATAGGGTTGAAAATTAGTGTAGATGTATTTAGTAGTTGTAGTTTTATTTTCAGCTCTCTCAGTACTTTGATTTCGGACTCGATTTGACTGACCAATCAATGACTCGACCGGGCCTCGAAACCAGGGCCTCAGGAATACCGTTCCTGCACTCTACCGACTGAGCTATCAAGTCACATGTCCTCTTATCTATTGATTTTTTCAACGTGCCCAACGTGAATAACCTACTGTTTGATATGACTACTGCTTAGGCACCTCAAGAACGTTTCTACGATGTTCTTTTTCTCTAGGAATTCGGGACGAATTCTAAATTTGGAGGGGGTATATGTAGCCGGGTACAGGTATTTGGTGATAAATCAATAGATAAGAAGACATGTGACTTGATAGCTCAGTCGGTAGAGTGCAGCAACGGTATTCCTGAGGCCCTGGGTTCGAGTCCCGGTCGAGTCAATGATTTTTTACCACCTGTTACAGTTGCATAAACGAATACATGGCGTATAAATTTTCCTTTGTCCGTATGTCAGTCAGTCCGACACGCATATCTCTAAAGCTATTTGAGACAGAGTCACAAGATTCTACAGGAATATTCATCAACATATGAAAACATTTGATACTCTGAATTATAAGTGTGTGCTACGCAACTCTAGATCTTAATTATTCTAGACAATTGAAATATACACCTTGATGGTATGTTTTGTTTTGTGATTCATTAATTAAGTTTAAGCAGAATAAAGACCCTTGAATGTATGATGATGTGACAGGTATATATCCCTTGATATGCCGTTGATGTTTTTTTTTTATTTTGTTTTGGGAATTCATTGATAAGTAGCAGGTTTACTGTCACTCACTTTGTGATAATTTCAAAATGTGGGGACAATGCTGTCATTAGACAAAAGGTATGATCTAAAAGAAAATATAAACAATCAGGGTGGCAAATAAAAAATATTATGGTTGCCGTGCTTAATCATCGTGATTGCATTTTGACCAAACTTCACAGGACTGATCCTTATGAGGCCATTTTTAAAATTGCTTAAACTTATTTGATTGGTTAAAAAAGTAGGTCACAGGAGCTAAAATATATTTTTGAAAATCTTCTACAAAACTGAAAGGCTAAAAGCTTAGATATTGGTGTTACCCAGGTTTCATTATTCAATATCTCGTCATGCCTCATTATTATTAATTATGTATTTTGTCTTAAACCAGTATGTTGTGTATTAAGTGTGTGTGTTCAGTCATGATTGGTTTCCTGTCTTGGTTATGTCCTGTCTCTCTGTCCACTGTAAATACATGTCTAGAGTGAATGAATGGTCTGGTCAGTTTTGGAACTGGTTGGACGGCTTTACTATATTGTAAACAATTAAAATTACTAACAAATCACATTTCATATCTCTCAACCACCTGACTAACTGTCCAGCTAACATGACTTTGGGCTAGGTCTTGGACCTGTTAACGTCTCTATACAACAGCGAGCTTGTTAAGAAAATTATCCATTCCTTGGTGCCACGCCCAGGTAAGTTAATATTTAAGATAGCATTTTTAAACTCAATTGTAATGTATTTATTTAGTTTCTTAATTGTTATCTTCAAATGCTTATTTATAATTCCGAAGTGTGAATTGTTGAAATTGTGAAAATTTACTTTTGGATTTTCAGTGTTGAAATTTATTTAAATTATTGCAATTCATTTCTGTTTTAGGTTTTTTTTTGTTCCTCTCTTCGAAATAAAACAATGAACTGAACCTGCACCGGCTAAGTTATTTTTATATAAAACCCCGGTCAACATTGGTGTGTATCATTGTCTAGTAGACCTCTATTCAGTTTGTTCAAATCATGACCTTTTGGCTACCGGGATGCATCCGTGCATTCAGGGTCTTCCTCCACCTGTAATTAGCTGGACGTCGCTATATGACTTATATACTGTCGAAGCGACGGTAAACTCAAATAGTCAAGTCGCTAGTACTGAAGAAAGAGAATGACCTACTTAGGTATGCAGCTTTTTATGAATGAAAGGTTCATGACCCTTACTCCGGATTATTATGTAACAGAGAGCGATTTCAACTACCTCTGTAGCAACAGCGTGTGGAGTTTTTGTCGTCATATGACAGTTTCAATAACTTCAGGAACGCTGTGTTTAGAATGTTAATTCCGTCGTCGTCTCTCAGCGCATTGTGCGCTTCGATTACCTTCACAGTCTAAGTTTTTTCTGATATCAACCCTGTTTCAGACTTAGCCCTAGAGAGGTATGATTAATCTGCTTCTAATCATTTGTTAGGAACAGTGTAGGCTACTGGAAGTCATCGAGCAAGAACAAGCTACATTTAATTCCATTTTCATCGACAACATTACTTACAGTTTAATCACACATTTTATTATACTAAAAACGCAAGGAGAGAGATTTATCAATTCTCATTACATCATGTATCACCTTTTTTATTAGACTATAATGTAATTACTTGTACCCAAGCCGATGATTGTATGAAATTACAGCAATAAACTGCAAGTTAAGAGCTGTTTGTGTGTAATTACATGCTTATTGCCAGACAGACCAGACAGGTTACATCTCTACATTTTAGTTATATAATTTTCTACGTCTATGTGTGATCATTAAATCATTTGAAAATAATTTTTTTAACTGTACTTGTTGTTATTACGCAGTAATTTATCAGAAATTTTGTTATAAACAGCGGGGACACGAAACCAAGACTCGACACCCCGACCTTCTCTTCAACTATACTTTTAATACAGGCATATCTTTCGCCCTGACAAAGATCGCGCACCTAGCTTTTAATTGATTCACACAAAGCACGACTGTTGCGAATGATATGGATACTAACAGTTTGTCCTACTTAATCGTCCAATGAAATGCATGCATTTCGTTCTAAAAGAAATATGAGCGTTTGTGGTACCTGCGTGCTAAGCTACATAAATCATCGTTTAAATGTTAAATTTTATGGAATTTGTCGCTTGCGATAAATTCCATAAAATTAAAAAAATAAACGAAAACTGATACTTACTAAGATACAGATCTTTTTTACAAATGGCATATGTAATGAATTTCGAACTTAGGTGATTAAAATATATTTGAGTGATCAACAGGCTCCTGGTGAGCTAAGATCATGAAAATTAGACAGTGTATGTGCCAAGAGGTCTGCTTTATATTTTGTTACGTCTGACGTCATGCCGTAATAAGCAATTTACATATGAAGCAGGCGTTATTTAATTTATAAATTTCATGAAATGTTCATTGCAAGTTCCGAATAGCAACCGAGTGCGAAGTTTCATTTTCTGTTTTTAAAAAACCGCAAAGTCAAAATCAGATTGCAACTTTCGTTTGTTTTGTTTTTTTGTTTTTGTTTTTTTACCATAAATATCTCAAAAAGGAAAACATATTTTATCGAAATACTCTGTGTATAAAGTTAAGATCTTTAGAAGCTCTTTAAGATTATATTCAGTTTTTGAAGATCGGGCTCAAAATAACAGTAATAGTGGGCAATCGAAAATAGCGTTACCCCTAGTGAAGTAATTGCTTATATGTCGAGAAAAATATTGTCTTTTGTAAATATCATTATGAACATGATTGATAGCTCGATAAATAACATTATGATAATATGCAGGAACGTCATCAAATATGTCGCATATTTATGTTTTCTTTAATATCATTAATTAATGACAAGGTTTCCAATTTAAAATAAATATTTTAACTTTTTTGAAATTTAATTCTTATTGTTTTTGTATGTATTTTTATCCTTCTCTTAAGAAAGGTTAAGATGATACAAATTCATTAAGATAAAGTTTGATGAAATTCTTTAGTATATATCATGATGAAGAAGACTTAAGTATTCAATGATTAAGCATCAGCATGTCATTTTTGTCTTATATGATATATTCAGTCCCTTTAAAATAAGCAACAACAAAAAAGCATTTTCGTTTGTAATTTCAATAAACGACTTCCTAGTTTTATTATTTTTTATTCTTACCGAAATATGTGTAAGGCATTTCACATATTCATATTTAAGAGTATGTACCAAATGTGTAATTAAACAGTCTATTGAATGGTAGGGTTTGACACCAATTGACGCAAACAAGAGCTGCAATCGAAATTGCCGTAATTTGTTGGAATATGAAGATAAACATATAATAGATTACTAGATTGCGGAAAGTCGTAGAACTTATTCGCCTTCTAGCATTTCATAGTTGAATGAATATGACAAATATGATAATATAATATAACGGCGTTTAATAATCGGTTAGTAAAATACCAAAATTAGAACGTACTTTACCTCAACATCAACCTAAAATGATAAAAATAAAACTACTCAGACACTTTTTTCTTTCTAAATATCATCTGAGTGAAACAGGAATAATGGTCAAACGGAAAAACAGAATTAGATATAATACATTTGAGTCAACAACAACCGGTTTTCAAGCAGTAGGCAATAATTTTAGCCTATCTTTGAAGGCTCTTCAATTTGAGGTAATGCATAAAGACCCGGAACCTTAAAAATATATGGTCGTTTTTGCAATTGTGACTGTATCAAAAAACAATGGTCTAGCATATTATGCTATCGCTATATCTTTGATTGGCCCTGAGTATCATTTTGTTAAAGTTTATCTGAGTTCCCTTCTAAAGGTTTTAGAATGATTAATGAAATTATATCAGCCCGTCAGGAGACCATCAAGCAATTGATTTGAACGGACAATACATGTTGTAGGACTGTGTCCAAAATATTATTTTCCATGTCAAAAATATTTGAGAAAGATAAATTGTTTTCATGAATAAATAGGAAAAAAAAAAAAAATAGTTTGTCATTTTCAAAAACTTAAGATATGCCTTAAGATATGCTAGATGGTAACTTTGCAAGTATCAAAAACTATTCGCTAAGGAAAGAATTCACTAAAATTATGAAAAAAAGAAATAGTCTTTTTTGTCAATTGTTGTTTCTTTCAATTATTTAATTTATATAAATGTAAAAAAGTTAACTTTATACGAATTCTTCCACCATAAATCTAGTTAAACACTTACTTGAACAGCAAGGCTGTGTGCCATCACTGAGCTCGTAGTTTTCAAGTGGATCGTTTCCGGTATAACACACGTTATCAAGTGGACAAACAGTCCCAACAGTATCTTTAATTAAATCATGTAGTGTTCTGTTGTTTGT